>VRYO01002114.1:3504238-3515866 GCA_009812075.1 Sialia sialis | reverse complement strand
AGTCAGAATCCAAGCTGACACCCCATCAGGCAGGGTGCTGGTAGCAGTCCCATTAAATGGTGACTAAATCCTCCTGCAGTGACAGATGTGATTTAGTTGAAGCAGTGCTCCTGTAGAAGGTGCAGTTTCCCTCTGAAGATCCAGTGATGATGTGGAAAAGTCCAGTTTTCCTCTGGACTCCAGGGGAAGAAGGGTTACCTTAGTGTCCCCAAACCCCTGGTTTTATCCTGGTGAGAAATGTTGGGCTCTTCCCCCTGGCTGGGGCAACTTCCAATGGGATGAAAAAATTTTATCAGTTTTACTGTGGGGCTCAATAGCCATTAGCAGAAGAGAACATCGTGGAGGAAGGATGGGTTGTGAAAAAGATAAAGAATACTGCCCCCGCTGGTTTCAATTGATGGCCCATTAGCAGAATATCTCCCATGGAGATCAGGATCACTGCCCCCACCCTCAACAGATGGTGATAGAACAGATACTTTTTATCATATCCTGTATTGTAACCCAAGACACTCTGTGTAGAGTATGAACTGTGTCAGCAAATGCACTGTGCCATCTCCCACTTCTGAGTGCTGTTCCACCAGAAAAAATGAGCACAAAATAACCTTACCCTGTGTTTATTTGTATGTGTCTGCAAGGCTGTGACAAACTTTCTTGAGAGGATTGCCTCTCTCTCTTTCTTTTGTGGGTTACTCAACATATGTCAGGTGTGAAGCCTGATTGTGGCTGCCCAGCCTTCTACAGGACAGCAATTGAGAGTTCTGATGGTTTCCCCCCTCCAGTCTGATGGGTTTGGCTTTTTTCTCTCTTTTTTCCCCCTCTCTTTTTTCCCTTCCTTTTTTACCTCCTTTTTTTTCTCTCTTCTTTTTTCCTTGGTTTTTTCTCTTTTTTCTTTTATTCTTCCTCTTTTTCCCCCGTGTTTCCTTTATCTTCTTTTTTCCTCTCTCTCGTTTTTCTTCTCATCTTTCTTTTTTTTTCCTCTTTTTTTTTTTGTTCTTTCTCTCTTTCCTAATTAATTCTGTATTTGGTCTGGGTTCTTGTCACTTCTGAGTGAAATGCTTGCAACCTGATCTTGAATCTCTCTCTGGGAAAAAAGGTACTCAGGAGAAAAATAACTTCCTTCTCATTTTGACACAGCTTTCTATATAGCCTGAATATCAGGAAAGCCATTTATAGAGCATGTACAGTAATTGCATGCTTAATATTTCATCAGCTGCATTAAGAGTAATGTCGCTAAAACCAGGTATAGATTTAAAAGGATCTCTTTTGATTAAAAGTGACTTTAGAGCTTCTTGTGTATAATAATAGCAGCAGGATATATTATCATAGATGTTGCTATGGGGTTCTGAATTTAATAATTCAACACACATAGACACACACAGAGATTTGCATTGAGATTTTTGGACAAAGCATATGCTCCTGTTTGGCAGTGATCCCCTAATTACACCGAGATTAGACTGGTGTGAAGTAGATTTCTGCAGCTCCAGCCACACTCCTCTTTCACAGCCAAGAGATGGCGATGGTTTTGGGCAGAGCAAACCCCATGCTGTCATTGCCATGCTCCAGCTGGCAGCTGTAGGAAACAAAGATGAGAACCCAGAGCACAGTAATTCCATGCCCATAAGGCGCACCAGAGTATAAGGCGCACTTCCGGGTGACCGGCAAGTCCCCGTATTCTGTCCATATATATAAGACGCACCGGCCTATAAGGTGCACCTTATTTTTGCAGTGAGGATCTGTGCGCAACAAAGTAATAAATTAGTAACAGAATTGTGCAATTGTGGGGTTTACTGGCAGGTGCTCAATTTGCAAACATTTTTCACAGATCGGTGTAGCCTTCAAACGCAGCCCCAGGTGCCCTCCCTGTGCAGCGGGCCCTGGCACTCCCTCCCACCGGCCTGGCCCAGCCCCTTGTGGGCCCTGGCCCCGCTCGGCTCAGGGCTGCTGTGTGCTCACACTTCCTGGGTGGCAATTTCCTGAACTTTGTCCATATATAAGGTGCACTGGTGTATAAGGCGCACTTCCGGGTTCGGATCAAAACTTCAGTCAAAAAGGTGCGCCTTATACACGCGAAATTACTGTAGTTTTCTACCAGGCTTCCTTTAGCCTCTCATGGTAGGATGTCGTGAAATGTTTGGACTTGAAGCAGAAATGTTTCCTTTGAAACAGTGCTGCAGTTCACTTGAATTCTAATGCATCATCTCAGCTACTGAGAACAAAGATCTGCTGCCAATAGGGGCAGAAGCCCTTCAAACATGGAAAATAAAAGAAGGAATTTATTGGATGTGTCTTAGTAATAAATCTCTCAAACGTCACTCTTGTCTTAGAAATGAGAAATAATCTTTGCAAGATGTTGTGTTAAATGGTAAAGGGGAATCCCTCACTAGCACATGTCAGTGGTCTTCTTTAGAAACACCCTTATTCCTAATTCCTTTTTATTATTAATTTTACTAAATATTAGAAATGGATTCACTGGGTTTTTGGCCAACGATGAGGAAAAAAAGAATTTAATGCCCGTGTTTCAGTGATGATAAATTTCACTCTTTTTCTAAGTTATCATCAGACCAGGTTTCTTCCAGCTTGAGCGTGTGTGCATTTTGAGTTGTGCAGCCTGAATTTCCGTCAGCTACCAGAACTCATTTCTGCAGGCACAACTTGGGGCAGGCCAAAAGCTGGAGTTTGTACATCCCCAAGCACAGCTGTACTAGAAGGTGAAGTCATCTTAAGAATTTTGGCAAGTGTTACCAAACTGAACACCTGTCAGAGGAGCACTTTATTTTTCACCATTGGAGCTTCAGTCTACCAGTGCTCTAAATTAAATATATATATATGTAGATATACACACACATACGCATACATATACAAAAAAATATGATTATTTCAAGGTTAGGAACGGAGAAATTAGTGCACGGAGAATATTCTGCCTTCAAAATGTGCACACCAAGTGTGGGAAACCATCACTGATTTTCTCTCTGGATCAACCACATGGAATGGCAACATCAGGCATGCACAGCCACTGTACATCTGCTCTAACTTTTATAGGGGAGGAAGATTTATGCATTTGACTACAATGAAACTCAGCTTTAGTGCTTACTTATGATTTGTAATTAGCTGGTTTATAAATGCCATCCTCCACGCAGAGGTAGTGGTGTGAGGAATACTTCACTCTGATACTTCTGTCCCTAAAAATTCTGTTGGGGTGAGAGCAAACACTGCAGATTCCTTGGAAACTTGTGGTTTTTTTCTCCACCCTGCTTGTTGGGCAGCACTCACACAACAAAGCCAGAGGGTACAGCAGAAGTGAATTCCCAGGTGACAGGTATATTTCTGGATGTAGAATTAACTTAAACCAGCCTTATTCTTTCCAGGAGTGAACCCTCCTCCCTTTTCTCCTACATGTGTCAATAATCTGTTCCTTTTCAGCTGGATAGAACTGCCCTTCTCCTGTTTTTTATTTGTATTGGCCTAAACATCTTCAATTGACTATGGCAGCTCTTTCTACTGGGTATTACACCCAAATGATTGGAAATTTGGGGGTTTTCTGTCATGTAGCTGACAACTTCTGACATATTTTCTAAGTTAATACCTTCTTTTATAATGGATATAAATGGAGATATACAATAAGCTAGAGTTGAGTTTGAAATGTTTGCTTTGTTGATGGCAGGGATTTCTCAATTGAAGTTGGCAGAAAAACTTCATTGAAAGACAAATAAAAAAGAGACAAACAGTCACAGCTAATTCCATCCTTGGAGAATATCTATTTAATGAAGCTCTTACAGGAATTCTAGTTTTTGGTTCAATACAAGGCGTGCTTACATGGAAGCCAAATCATCATAATGATATTAAGTGATGTAGTTACTTAGATGGCTTACTTAGCCTAATGCTATCTTAACATTGTAAATCATCAGTGTTAGTTCTTGGTTCTACAATTGAGTTTTAATGAACAGAAATCAATTGCTGGTATTACTGATCTGGAGATTGCAATTAAACAACTGATCACTAAAAGGTCAGAAATGCTTACTGCTGGGGAAAGCAACTTCTATCTTGTCATCTGCCTTTTAGCACTGATTTTAGTACCTGTGTTTAAAAGAGAAATAAATCATAAGAACTCTCAATAATTAATGGCTTTGCCTTTTTTCTGTGTGGCATTAGTGTGGTAGCTTCATCCTAGGCTTTCCTGGAAATTCAGCAAATGCTCCTTTTAATGAGGGGATGAGTTTCTTTTTAAATGCTCCAAAGGATTTGGCTTCCAGCTCTGGGAGTTTTCCAAGCTGTAAACTGTTGATCACTCTTTCAGGCTCTGCTCCTCAAATCTAATTACACCTCTTTGTGGTAGAGCTGCCTGATGTGCCAATTTAAACAGGTTGCATCTACTCTGTAGGGCTAATGTATTTCTCTATGGCTAATTTGGTCAAGAAGTCCTGAAGAGTGGATTTAGTGGATCTAGGATCACTACAGATTCTGCTTTCCTTTGAGTAAACCACTTTCTGGTAATCTTTGTGTAGAGTCCAGTTTCATGGAAGATTGTTTCAACTAATTTAATTGATGCTGCTATTTCTCCTTCAGTAGTGTATTTATTTCTCTTTCAGTATTCCCTAAACTCTCCCTACCTTCTTGAATCCACAAGAGGATCCCATCTTTGTACTAAAAAGAAGAGATCTGGGTTTTTTCCTCTCTTTTTTCCCCTCCTTTTTCTCCCTAGCCACATCATGCAATTTTGCAATTTTTCCTTGCCAGCTACTTTTCCCACACCCCATGGGTTGACTTCGACCTTCTGCCTTTTTTTTGCTTCTACCTTCAATTATCCCTTCAAGTTGTTTTGTTTTTTTGTTTTTTTGGGTTTTTTTTTTTTTTCCTGAGAGTATCCTGAAGCCCTATAAACTGCCTCAGTAAAACTCAGCAAACCTTTGCCTGGGTGGAATTCTGTGTGCTTTGCCAGGCAGGATTGGCCTCAGCCACATCTGCAGCGTTTGTGTCAATGTGGCAAAAAGGAAGTTTTAGGGGTTCTCATGAGAGTACTCAAGGTATAGGGAAAAAGAAAGGTTTAAATCCTGCTCACAAATGGCACTGAGGAGTTAGGAGAGGCATTGCTGAAGGCTCTTAGAAATCATGAGATCCTTGTGCAGCCACAGCATCCAAGGTGTCCTCAGGAAGGATGCTGAGAGCAAAGCTTTGGGATTTCTTGGACTGCTGAGAAAGATATAATCAAAGTTAGTAAAGTCATGGATTAGGTGGACCTGGAAGTGTTTCTCACCAAATTCTGCACTGCTTCTGGGTGGGGGAACTCTTTGGAACTGGTAGGAAATAAGTGTCAGGTGAAAGAAATTGCTGTTTCTCATAGCAACAAGGGGTTTGTTGTCCCAGGAGATTCGAAATGGAACGGAACACATTTAATTTCATCCAGCAGGTCTCAAGTGGATCTAAATAATGCAGATATAACAGTGGTTTTTGTGCTCCTATTGCTGTCATTGCAGATCCTGGAGGAGCAGAGGGACAACAGAGAGTGGCCAGGCTCAGATATTGTCCCTGAACAGAGAGCCCTGGTCCAGAGCACTGGGATTTCTGGGCTAGACACACCAGAGCTGTCTCTGGAGGTATTTCTTGAACATCCAGGCTGCACTGCTCTCACTGTTCAAGCACTAGCTTGGCTTGTTGTGCCACAAAATCTTACACCACTCAACTGCTGCTTGTTTGCTGAATTTAAACCTCTGAGAAGCAGAGATCCCTCCTTTCCCCTTGCATATTTCCCCCCATGCTTTGTAGAACACAGCCCATATTTTGGCTTGGGTCCTTAGGTGCCACTGTGATTTATACTGCTAAAAAGGTTTATGTGCCATGCAAATAAATTTATGTGCATAATGCACATTAGTTCATTGCTGTCATTGAAATATCTGGACACAGGTGACTAATTTGAGACAAGCAATGAAATTTGTGTGATCCAATCATTACAAGGAGAAAAAAGAACCAAGTCTGCCTGTGTTGTAAATGTCTTTTTGCTTACTTATGTCAGCTCACTTCCCTTTTGGCATTTCCCTGTCGTGGTGTCATTAATATTTCCATCTCCCCTGCATCCTTAGTGATTTACTTGGTTGACCTGCATCATTTAAAATATTTTTTCATTATAGTGATTTTCTCATTTAGGTCCCTGGGAGATCTTGATATGTAATCAGTTTTCTCTAACAAATGACCTCCTTTAACTTCATTAGTTCAGAATTAATTTACTAGCATCCAAGATATTGAATGACTCTGATTAGTAAAATACAGCAAAAAAATTAAAGTTCTCTTTCATTTATGGTGAAGGCAAACATTAATTAAACCCTATATTTCTTTGCTGATTTTGTTCACACTTGAATTTAATAAAGAGGGGATGCTTGATGGGCTGTCACTAGACATCAGGTGGGGGTGGGATTATAGGATTTCTGTGTGTAACACTTGGGGAGGGCTGGGGAGGACGTGCCCTGCTGCTCCTTTGGCTTATCTCAGATTTATCTCAGCCTCTCTCCTTCTGAGGGATAACTCCTGTGTGTTATTTCCAGGATCAGCCAGGTGCCAGCCCCTCACCCTTCAAGGCTTTGCAGGTTTCCATTTTGCAAATCTGCTGCAGAGGCTGTGTGGCCTCTCTGTCATGAACGACATCAAGGCTTTGCTCAGGGAATCCTTATTCCTGAAAAAATCCAACCATTTGGGGAGGGTGGGATGATTTGCCCCACTCCCCATCCTGGTGGTCTACTGGAGCTAAAGGGGGATTGGATGGGTAAATGGCTTTGTAAATTGTTCTCTCCTATTCATAAGAGGAGAGTTTGTAGAGGGACTCAGGCAATCAATTTGCATCTCTTGAAGGAAAAGAAATTGAAAACACTAAAGCAATTTATTGCCTTTTAAATTTGGGGATGAGGGGGAACGTAAGTAGCCCTAAAATTTAACTACCTGTAAAAGCAAATAAAAAAAAACCCCTGCAATATTTCACAAAGTCATAATCCTCTATACTTACATATAAATGCATTTTCAATTTCACTGGGGAAAATGTAAGTTGCTACTGCTTTCTGCTGAAGAACTTGCCCATAAAACAATATGTAACTGCTGGATTCTGTAGTGTTTCTGGTATTGGATTTTTTTTCCTTCTTGCATTCTTATAGTTTGCATAAAACACACAAAAAGGATTTTTCCTCCAGACCTTATATTTCAGTATTCCCAATTTTCAGTACAATAGGTATTTTTCCTGCAAGGCCTAAACCTAATATTAGCTAATATAGTCTTTTCCATTTAATTATTAGTCCAGGAAGCCACAGGAATTGTAATCAAATAAGTATGCTCAAGATAGTGTATTTTATATGCCTAAAGGGTGGCTTTCTTGGTCTAATTCAAATGATCTTAGAAAACAGGAGAGAGGATTCTGGAGCTCTTCTAAGAAGAGTCTTGCTCCTGGCAATATTTACTCTTGGGTAGATTAGAAAAGTAACAAGTGGCATCTGAGAAAACAAAATAACCCCAAATGGATTAATACCTGCAGATTACATGAGGGCAAAGCCACTGCCACCAGTGCAGCAGAAAGCTAAATCTGAAAGTTAAATTTGCGCTAAATTTGTCCCCATTGAGTGGCACAGCATTGCAGAAGGCCTTTGAAGTTCATTGTATGAAGAGAGTACAGGGAATACGACCTGAGCTTCATCTAGGCTACAAATTCATCCTGATTATTTTTCCCATCCAGGAAAAGTCACTCTCAGCCTAAAGCTTGTGTTGTCAAGCACTGGGGCAGGTTGCCCAGGGAAGTGGTGGAGTCACCATCCCTGGAGGGATTTAAAAGATGTGCAGATGTGGCACTTGGGAATGAGGTTTAGTCGATCTACAATCTTGGAAATCTTTCTCAGCCTAAGAACTCTGTGATTCAACACTTCAAGATGGTTCAGGATGAATAGATGGCTTGTTAGTGACTGATTGCCTGAGCTATTCTGGGACAGCTACTGCTCTACAGGTACTCTGCAGTATTTTTTGTGTCCAGATAAATCCAACCTCTGAGATACAGCAAACTTCTTCCTGGCATCATTACTTAGAGAACGGCTTTTTTTCTATGTTAGAGCAGATTCCCTGGAGCTCTTGGGGATGGAAATCTTCTTGCCTAGAGAGTTGAGAGCTTGTCCCTGTAAAAATCGCTACCAGCTACATCTGGGCCAGTCAACAATCCCCTTGTGAGCCAGAGGATTCCCAAACCAACAGCAAAATATCTGTTTTCCTGAGAACCTACATTGGTTTTCCACCCTCCCAGGCTCCCCTAGATGGGATCTCAAAGCCTCTGCTTATCCTTACCCTCGTGTGAGAACACAAGGGCCTGAATCTGCCAGTGCCTTAATCACAGATAAGTGAGAAAACTTTGTAACAGCTCACATTTGCTTAACCATAATCACATCTTTTTGTTCCTGCTTCACACACAAGTTTCTCTGTTTTATTAGTTATTTATAAATACCTGATTCATTTATGCAGACAAGATTGGTTATTACAGCTCTTGAAGCACTGCTGGTGCTGTAATGTTCTATGCTGGACCTCTCAAGTGTCAGCAGAGAGGGGAATCAGATGTATTTTTCCTTTCAGCTGCTCCAGCTGCTCTCTAGTTGTCAATCTAAATTTGAGCAGAGGTATTGCAGTGACCCAATCCCATCTGCAGAGATCTTGGATGCATGTTCAGGATGCAGTTCTGTGCATCAGGGAGGTTTAGCTCCAGGGCTGGATAATTTGAGAGGATGGAGTTTTCCCCTTGTATAAATTCATTTGTATTCACTCCAAAGGCTGCAGGGAGCTCCAGCCCAGGTGTGCTCTGTGCAGGGTGTGTTCACAGGGGTGAGTTTTACCCACCATGACAGAAACTACAGAGCCCTGCTCAGATGGTAACAGAAAATGACTGTGCAGAGCACTGCCTTCCTCCTGAGATGTACTAAATGCCTGCTGCTCCAAGGACATGTGAATCCTTTTAGCCCACTGCAGGATAAAACCTTCAATATTTAAGACCCTCTCTGGTGCTGCAAACTCCGAAATGTAATGGGCTGTGCTGCTGGAAATGATCCAGCTCCACTGACAGCAGCCCTTCCCCTGAGGCTGGAGCCCAGGACTTGGGGGATTGGAACAGGGCTGAGCTGATTTACATGAGAATCTGGCTGTATAAACTCACAAACCAGAGCTCTGTGATCTCTTATAAACATGCCTAGCTAGGGTACAGCTCAACCTGAAATCGAACCAGTGTTGAGAAATACTGAGACCACAGCTCTTGCTCATTATTGCTGTAATTAGGATTTCTGCTGCCTTGCTTTGCTGCAAGGCCTTTGGAGCATTATGGCTTGCTAGTGACCTAAAACCCTGATTTACTGTTATTCACTATAAACATTGGAGCACAACAGAAGAAACCCAAAATATTAATCTGTGCTGTAGCATAAAACATGCACACAAGTAACAACAATTAGATTTTTTTCATTCTGTGCTATATTTAATTTTAAAGTGGCCAGACTATTGGACAAAATACTCCCAGTGCACGTACTGTTCTGCGATAGCTGCCTTCTGCTCCAAGGAGCAGCAGCTCCTCCTCTCCCAAACCAGCCTAGACGCTTGGCATGGGCAGACATCATGTCTATATGTGAATTTGGGGAAGGAGAAATCACCTGGAACAGAATCTTTTATTGGTGGAATATTTTTGATGATTTAGCCACCTCCCTCTCACCCACAAGGGGCCTTGTGGAGATCTCAGCAGCATCTTTCCTGCGTGCAGGATCTGGTCCTGGAACTGAAGTGAGCACTGTCATTGTCCTCTTGCTGGGCTGGCACTTTCCCCTGGAACTGAGGTGGAAGGAACCAAGGCTGGCACTGTTTTCTTGAGATACATCACCTGAGCTGAACCTTGCTGTCTTCAGACCATGATACTCTCTTGAGAAATATCACTCTAAGCAATATTTGTTTCCAAATTTTGTCTTTTCAGTCATAAAATATCTTTTTGTTTTAGTCTTACATCTTACATCTTTACTTACATCTTTAGTGCTACATCTTAATCTCACTGAAACATTTTCTCTTTTCAAAAACCTACCACACCCACCCCTTTTTCTTTTCTAACCTGAAATATCAGTGCTTTGTAAAATGTTACACAAAAAAAAAAAGTAAAATAACCCCTTTTTAAACCTATTTTTAAAAATTATTTAGAATAACCTTAAATCGTTTCCTAGCTCTGATGAGCTGGAGGAACACAGTGATACATCATATGGTGTGGTTATGTGTCTGGAGCTTGATTGAAGATGTGATTCCTGGATTACAGATCTTGTTGCAGCTTTGAAAGCAGGTCCAGCCTGAGCAGTGGTTTCCTCTGGCTTTTGAGAGCAGCGCTGGCTGGGGTTGGAGTCAATATGGATTTCTGGCACTGATGAAGGGCTGTACAGTTTGAAAGATTTCCTGTAAACTAGAAGACTGTCTAGCCTGTGGGCTTGGCTTGGATGCAGTTTACCCCAATAACTATTTATTGGATATAATATTTAGATCAGCTGAGGAAGGTCTGCTCCAGTTCAGAAATACCATTTAAGCCCAGACAAAATGTAGAATAATTCAGAAGGAGTGAGGAGGAAATTTTCTTTCCTTTTTTCCTTTTCTGGATGAGAATTATATTAACATCAAATTATCTGGGAATTTTTATTAAACTGTCCTGATTTCTATGGATCTGAGAATCCCATCAAACTTATTTTCCCTGTGTTTTTTCAATGCCCAGTGTGTCTTCTGCCTCTACCCAATATTATTTTTGTCTACAGCAGTGCTGTGTGCTTTTGTTCTAGGCTCTCACACAAGGAATGAAGTGGGGTCTGATGTCCAGCCAGCTGCTTTCCCTCATTTTATGAGTCTGGCACTTGGGAACTAACAGTCTTCTTCTGAGCCTGACCTAAAATCCCCAAACTGGTGGATGTGAGAACACTGCTAGAGTAGGTTTGAAGTTTAAAAACATAGGGGCCTCTGTTGGAAAGGTGACTGGCACAGGGACAAACCAAGACTTCTGGTGAGATCAGGAGGACAGACAGCATCCTCTGAGCTGGAAGGGTTAACAGGAGATTGCACCTTCTCTTCCTTTGCCTTTACTGGGATCATGATTTATATATTTGAAAATGGGGGTGATTAATAATCCACAACCCCTCAGCCTGCCAGGAGAGCTCAGGCACTTAGCATACCACAGTGAGCCACGATGCAAACAGCAAGGAATGATTAACAGCACTAACATTTACCCTCCTCCCCAAATAACTCCAGAGCAGCATCAGTAGTCCCTTGCACTTGCTGGCTCCCAGCAGGGGAGTGAGGGCCACCAAAAACCTTCTGTAGAAAAAGGCTGCAGCTAAAAGTCAGTGCAGTGCAGGTGCCATGGTGATGAGTCTGGCACAATCACCTGGAAAGATAAATATAGCTATCATGCCATTCCTGGAGCTGGATATAAATGTCTCCATATGCACTGGTACTCTAGAGATAAGGAAAACTGGCCTGTGGAGTGAGTCCTCATTGACCTCAGAAATCAGTTAAAGCGCAGAAAGAATTCATTTGCTGTTTATGAGCTTGGACCTCAATGCTGTCCCTCCTCAGCACTGGGATAAGAACAGAGGGAAAACAATGTGGCCAAAGAAGAGA
>VRYO01002114.1:3415416-3503238 GCA_009812075.1 Sialia sialis | reverse complement strand
GAAATTACTGTACTTATCTCATAATGGCACAAACAACCCTTTAAAATAAGATGCAATGGCAAAGCAGGGCCTCAGAGGGGATTCTGAATCCCCTCCTGCCCACCAGGATCAGTAGGAACTGCACGCTTCAGTCTCTTGCCACTCTGACTGCAGCCTTCATGGGCATAGAGCGTTCAGAATGTGAACACACAGAATGTGTGGTCCTTGCACTGGAGGCAGGGGACAGCAAAGTGCAGAGATGCAGCTCCTGCAGCAGCAGTGTGAGCTTGCTGCACACAAAGTGTAAGCAGGGCCCAAAGCAATGCTCTCTCTTATTTTAACCAAATCTGCACCATCCCCAAGTATAGGCAGACAGTCCTGGTGTATTCTTTCATGGTCATTAAATGGGAGTGTTTTAAAGTAAGATTTTCTTAGCAAAAAAAAAAAAAAAAAAAAATCCCATTTGTGTTATTTCAGTAGACACTTCAGTCTGCAGAGCTGCTTCACTTTCTTGGCAGCATCTCCTCCCCAGACCCTGCCCCTGCTGCACTCCCCAAAATGCTCACACTGCTGTGAGCCTTAAGAAACCTGTTAGATTTGCCTGAAAACATCCTCTGGCACTGCTTTTGGCAACAAACTGGACTTCTTTTAAGTTCAGCTTTCCTCAAAAAGTCCATACTTTGTCCTTTCCTCACCTCTTCTAAGCCAGATAACGGGAAACAGCATTTTATTTAGAAATATTGAAAGGATGTCATGGGAGTTTTATTTCCCAGATGGACAGCCTGTTCCCTCATGCACCACGAACAGCTGTCTCCTCACCCTGGAGAATATTCTGCAGTGTGTGATGGGGATAGAAGATGACAGGGTATGTGGATTCTGGAGAAACTTGGAGCACAGGAATGTTACTCAAAGGAGATTCCATGGTACTACTTCAGCAGCAATATTTAACTTTTTGCTTTTTCTTTACCACAATATGCTTCGTTTGGTTTTTGTTTTTTTGTTTTTTGGGGTTTTTTTCACTGTAAAGCAGCTTAGGTGTGATGTCAAATGTGCTGCACACACATTTGTTCTGGCACACCAGCAAAGCTGAGCAGGGAAGGCAATTATCTACAGCACTGCCATTGAGCTGCACAGCTCTGGGAGAAGAAACTACAGGGTAGGTGGAGCCAGATGGGTTAGAACCAAGGAGGTGTGCATCACTCCAATTTTGTTCCTTTGGATGGTTTCACTGCCCTCCTGCCTCTGAACAAGGTCCTTCCTGCAGCTCTTTTGGCTGCACTTTTGCTTTTTTTAATTTTTTACATTTTAATATTTTTTTTTATTTTTTATTTTGTGTGTGTGTGTATTTTGTTTTGTTTTATAACACCACAGAAACGTATATGGGTTGTACCGCTAATACTGTTACTGAGGCAAATCCTGGAGGCCACCTGGCTGGTTTCTTTGGCTCCACAGTTCCATTTCACTCAGGACCATATGGTGGTCTAGTCCTTCCATCAAGCTGTTAATGACAAGGCTGAACCAAGCCTTGGCCAGCACTGGCATAAATGTCCCTTAGCATGGTGACTGGCAGAGGGCAGTGGCCTGCTATCTCTCAATACCCTCCTCCTTCTCCTCCCAGAAATCACTTGAAAGCCTTGTTGAGATAATCAGCACAATGCAAAGAGCTGAAAATCTTCTGCTGGAGAGGAACAGTGCTCAAGGACAGGGCCAGGTTTTCCAAAGAGGATTGCAGGACATGGATTTGTGTTTCCTGAAAAGTGAAGGACAAGGTGACACTGCTGACCATCTGCAGGACAGAGCACAAACAAAAGGTACTGGACAGGGTACTGGACAGCTTCATCTTCCAAGAGATCTCATGGATTCTGTGACACCAGCCCTGCCTGGAAAACAGCATTCAGCTCTGAGCTGCAGGCTCTGATGCACAAAGAGAGGAGCAGCACAGGTCTGGGGTGGCCCAGGTCACCAGGGTGAATCTCAGCTAACTCCAAGGTTTTGTGCTGAAAAACACATGTTTTGTGCTGTGGCCAGTAATTCCACAGGAAGGAAATATTTCAATCAATCAGTACTGTTTGCTTATTCCTCTTTCCTGTTTCACTTCTGCTCCTGCTGCCCCTCTTTATTCTCTGCCGCCTCCTCACAGACCTGACTGCTTTCATTACAAGGTTGAAGGGCAGTGCCAAGTGAGCACATTAATCTCATACATTTTCATGAATTTCAATTACAAGCTGGATGCCAGAAGATTTTTCATATTTTCATCAGAGTTGAGGCCCAATTCTACGTACAAACCCAGTCTCAGGTAAAACCTGGGGGTATTTCTTCCAAAGCCAAGCCTACCATTTCTTTTCCCCACTCTCTCCCACCATGCTGATAGGCCTTTGCTTTTTTTGTGTGGTATCTATATATACAATAATTATCAGAAAAGCCATTCCCCTTTCTGCCCTTGAAAGGCAATATCCACACAGGCTCTCAGGCAGAATTTGGAGTGCAGAATCTCTGTCGTTCAATTACCATGGAGCTTATCTCTTTCATGTGTGACTAGATATTGTATTTTTTTTTTTTTTTTTTGCTCTGGCAAGACTGAAATTTAAAAGGACAGGAGAATTTCTAGTGCTTGAGATGGACGAATATGTCTGGTGCTGAAATGAATGGAGTTTATGGGCTGCTGGGAAATAGGGCTGTTTCTGAAGGAATAATTGTGTCTCTTATTTTGCAGTTTCATTATTGGTTACCAGATTAAGATGATCATGACAACCAAAGGTTGAAATCATATAGCAAACTTTGCAGCTATGCTTTTCTACACACAAAACCATCTTTTTCTTTCACATTTACCCATGGTACAGCAAGCTCTGGCTGCACAGCAGTAAAGTAAGGCCAGAGAGAGCTGGCTGCAAGTCCAATGTAATCTTTATTTGAATTACAAAAATGCCAGTGAACTTTACTTACGGGTTAGCATTCCTCTTTGCTGGCTGCTCTGCAGAAACCAAGCAAAAAAAGCAAACCCACCCAGAAGGGATGTGAGTGTAAGGCAGTGGATCCCCCAGCCAGGTGCCGCTGCTGGGGCAGGACCCTGCTGAACAAAAAATCTCTCCCTTCCACCCCCAGCACTGCAGCTGCTCCCTGCGCAGGAGAACAGGGGCTCAAGGCTCCCCTGGTGACCAGAGAGCAAACCAGCAGGGCTGGCACATTCCCTGCTGTGCCTTGAACCCTGCTCAAGTGATTGATCCCTCTGATGGTGACAGCTGTGTCCCCAGAGACCGTGATCTCACAGCATCTTCCAGATAACTCCTGAAACAGCTGAGGGCTGGAGAGTGTGACATGCACACAGGCCAGGCAGCTGGGAAAGGGGGAAATGCATGATCTAAAACACATCTATGAATTTTGGGTCAAGATATGGCAGCTTACCATGAAGTTTTATAGCTATAGATAGTAACAGGACTAGTGACCTTTAATTAGAGTGAGATAATGGGCGCTGCTCTAACACAGAAAAGGCTAAAAATAAAAGCCAGTATAAAAATATAAAGTATCTCAGAGTGTGATCACATTTTCCACTAATGGAAAACATAGCTCAGCTCACTGTATCACTGAAAAATATTTTCTTTTACAGACACTAAAGTTACATTTAGATTCTCAGTACCATATTAGACTGGTAAATTTAGAGTAACCAGAAAACTGAGTGGATATTCCCACTTTGGTTTAAGCTGGACTTATTAAATTTTGGTTTGATTTGATTTAGTTCAAGTTTCAAGTAAATTAAAACCCCTGATGTAAAATTAAATTTACCACCTGTAAATGAAAAGAAGGGAGATTTTTCAGTGCTTTTGCCTCAGCAAGCTACCCAGCACTGGAAATGTGGAGGGAAAAATGGTGCTGAGCCCTGACATCCAACCTGTGTGTTTCTGGGGGGATGTTTCAGGTTAATTTGGTCCTGAGAGCTAAGTGCCTGTTTAAGAGCAGGACATTTCTGCAGGGGGGTTAGCTCCCTCTAAGAGGAATCCAGAGCAAATGCTCCCAGACCCCTTTCTGGACATCACAAAATGGGAATGGTGAGGATGGCTGGTTTGAAAGCACATTTCTGACCTAGACTAAGGTGTAATTATGGTTGGAAAGCACATTTCTGACCTGGGCTAAGATGTAGTTGTGGCTGTCTCCTGGTTCCTAAATGGCTTTGGATGCCTTGGTGCATGTTTGTGGGCCAGAAGACAGCTCCTAAAACACCAGTGGGACCCCAGTCTGCGAAATGCTGGTGCTGGAACTCCACATGAGCAGGTGGTGAAATACCTGTGAGCTCACAAAGCAGCCCATTCATTTTCTTGAAGTTCATCAGGGAGGAGCTTATAAAAATTTCTAATATTTCTTCTGTGAATTGAAAATTTGCCTTTAATGTTTGCCAAACTGTAGCTAAAACTGTTACTTACACACAGAATGTGGCTTCCTTTTTCTCTCAAAGTTAAACTGGCTCATTGGAATTAAACCAGGACTCAAGATAGGAAAGAACTGTTTACAACCCAGACTGCCTCAAAATAATCCAGCCTGTGGCTCTCAGCTTAGAAATGCACTTTTCACTATTATAAGAATTCAGGCATCTACCTTCTCGTGTGTCAGAGACAAGGAAAATTTCCCACTTCCCAGGTTTTGCTGACAAACTTCCTGCACCTATTCAGATAATGTGATTTGTGAACTGTCTTCAAGTGCCCCAACAATTGCAAGCTGTGAATAGCAGCTCTATTAATATGCAAGTCAGAACTGCCATTATGGCACAAATTATAGAGAGAACTGAAAAACATTTCCAGAGCTGACTTGTGAGTGTTGAGAAGCAATCACAGCCCACCCCTGCCCCAGCACATATCCTTCCACAATAGGATCTTCCCTATATCTGTTGACAAACTTTGGCTAATGTTTCTGCTGGCTGAAAGGTTTTCTGCCAATACAGCAACATATTGCAGATAAAACCTAATGAGCTGAGTTTAACAAAAAAATGCCATGTGGCTTCCTTACAGTGATGCCCATCTGTCGACTTAGTGAAGCAGCAGTGTGCTGCAGCTGTACTCCTTTGCTTTTTATCAAATCAAAATAAAGCTGTGCACCCCAGAGTCAGGTATGATAAACAGGCCAGCAAATTGCCTTACATGGGTATCATAGAGCTCCTTATCTGTCTCACTTTTCAGAGCAGCACAACCAGATGGCTCCTAACGGTGGGTGAAATTTTCTCCGTTATGTTTTTGGCATTGAGGTGGAGGGATGGAGTCCAGAAGTCCACCACCAAAACAACAGATATTTAAATTGGACTGGGACTGAGATTACAGCCTGCAAACAGAACTTTTGAAATTGAAGCAGATTTCATTAATGGCAAACAAAATGCCTATTTAGAGTGAGTCTGGTGGAACAAAATGGACACAAAACAATTAAAAAAACCTCTTTGTGAGCAGCCTCATGGAACAATGAGGGGCTTGGCCTCCCTCCAACCTCCCTCCTGGCTGGTGCAAAGCCTGGTGCAAGGCAACTACCCCTTCCACACCCCCTTTTGTGTCACAGGGGCACTGGGAATAGGGAAGGGTCCCTGGCTGGTGGCTGCAGGCATTGTCTCCCACCAGTCCTCCCCGTGGCCAAGGGTGCAGAGAAATAATTTCTGCTGTGGTTGGAACTGGGGTCATTAAGAGGTTTGGGGATATGGAGCATCTGTCTGTGATAGAAATACCTGCTGAGAGCAGGATGTCACAGGCTAAAGGCTTCAGTTTCTCCTGTCTCATCTCTTCTCTGTTTCCTGATGTTTTTCAGACCTTTCTAAAGTTTGGAAGGAATTTGCTCTTCCTTTAACTGGCTGCTAAACAAATATTGGTGCTTTTGTCTCAGGTGTGGTTTTGGCTTCAGTTCCAGATTTGGGGGATAATTAAAAAGTGTCTAGATTCAGTGAGAGGCAGTTCTTGCTTGGCAAATTTGGAATGGAGAGTCTTTCAGTGTGTGGGTCAGGTGAGTTTTAAGTCCAGCTGATTTTAAGTCTTGAAACGAAATGTGAAATTCATTTTTTGCTGCCAATGTATACACATTGAGCCCCTTCTATAGCTGGGAACATGCAGCAGATTTGCATGAGGTTTTGCTGTGAAGAGAAATATATGAAATAGAGCAGATTTAAATTGTTTAAAAATGTGACTGCTGATGAACTCCTCCAGCACATTCAGCTTTTGTGAATTTAGACTCCTCTGAACATTTGTGTTGTGTGTGTGTACCTGTGAGCTGTCACCCTGCAGCTGTACCAACATTTCAAAGGCTAAACCTGGAGCCTCTCAGTTGTCTGCACTCCAGTGAAACAGAAAATAAAAATGTCATATGTAGGAAACCAACTGAATAGAAACACAACTGGCACCTTTTTTCCCCCAGGTCATTAAAAATTATCTGAATCTTCCATACTTCTGAAGAGCAGATTGTTTGTATTCACGGGTATTTGCATGGAGGTACATGATTCATTTTAGGCACAGATATCTGGAAAATCTGTTCTCTTTTCCCCCAACACAATCTCTGTGTGCTTCAGGAAAAGATGCTTCTGCTGAACATGAATGAAGTAGCATTAAATAAACTGCAGAGGTGTTGAAGTTTGGTACTGGGACAAAGGTCAAAATTTTAATTTTTGTGCATAGGACATGTCAGTATTATGATTGCTGTGAATTGTGGTCATTTCTTTTTGTGTACATGAGATGGTGAAGGGTGTATCCACATCAAACAGCTGAGGCAGGATGAGCAATGTCAGAGCCAGGCAGCTCCAATTCAGATTCTTCCTCTTCATTGTGTTGTGCCTGCATCCTGCAGATATAACAAAATGAGAGGGTGCTTGTCTTGGAAAGGCTGTCAGGACTTCCATGGAGAAGGATGAGTTATGTACAGTGCTGTGGCATCTAAATGTAGACAAATGAAATTTTCTTGTTTTTTAAATGGTGACAAATGTCATGTTGAACTAGTTTTGCTTAGGCAGGGCTGTGCAGTCGTAACAAAGTTTGCTGAGAAGTATTCTGGGAAATCCATATCCTGGAAGTAAAATCTCTACATGGGCCATCGCATCTGCTGTCACCAGATCTGCAGAACCAAGCCCTCAGCTTAGGGCAAGAGGCTGAGGCAACTCTCTGTGACCAGAGTAATTTTTACTGCTCTCTCACCAATGTTTCAAATTCTGTCCCATTTCCTAAATTCCTAACTCTCCACTTCCATGCAGTAAACTCTATGCAAATCCTTCCTAAACAGAATGGGCAATGTTGCAAGTACAGGAATTTGCCTAAAAGTGTGTTGTTTAATTTGACTTTCTTCCTGGTATTTCATTCATGGCTGCAATTTCTTCTTTTTAGCCAAGCTGTAGATGAGAGGAAGAATGAACAAGATGGTTGAGTTAAATATAGCACCAGGGTTGAAGCATAACAGACTGTCCAGGGCTCCAGTCATAAAAGAAGAAAGAAATTACTTCAGAGAGCATTAAGCACTCTCTTGCTATAGAAGTTGTACATGATGTCAAAGAGTGGAGAGTACTGAACAGCATGCTAAGAAAAGGAAAATCCTGGGATGCTGACCCAGAAAATTAACACGCTGCTCAGTGGTTAGGTCAAAATGGAAGAGGAGTTTCACGACTCTTTTCCCTGAACTGGTGACAGCTGTGACAAAGCCATATCATGGAGTTACAACTCCAGCTTCATCCTCAGTGTGTGTATGTGTGTGCTGTGGGTAAGGAAAAGTCTTTGTACAGCTGCAGTGATGTCCTGGAGAGAGAGAACCACAGGCTGAACACACTGTGGACTGCATTAAAGCAGGAAATTTGGCCAGGTTCCCTTCCATCCTGTGAATCTCTGCTCACACTTCCAGGACTACAGTAATTTCATGACTATAAGGCGCACCCTTTTGACTAAAATTTTGATCAAAACCCAGAAGTGCACCTTATAATCCAGCGTGCCTTATATATGGACAGAGTTCAGAAATTTGCCAACCCGTAAGTGTGAGCTGTGATGAGCCGTGAGCCGAGCCGAGCCAGCTGGTGCTGGGGGTGGGTGGGAGTGCCGGGGTCCATGGCACGGGGAGGGCGCCTGGGGCTGCGTTTAAAGGCTGCACTGATCCGTGAAAAATGTTTGCAAATTGAGCACCTGCCAGTAAACCCCGCGATGGCGCCATTCCGTTACTAATTCGTTACTTTGTTGCGCGCGGATCCTCGCTGCAAAAAAAGGTGCGCCTTATAGTCCGGTGTGCCTTATAGTTGTGAAATTACTGTAATCTTCACATGCCAGCTCTGTACCTCCTAATATTAGGAGGCATGAGAAAATGATAGCTGGAAGTACAAATGTAAACCCGCAATGGAGGGGATGTGTCTGAGTGCTGTCCCTGAGCTTCTGTGGAGGCAGAGGTTTGTAGGCTGGCTATGGACAATCTCTGTGGCCACCTAAGTCACTCCCTAGCCATGCTGGCAATACTAAACCTTCCAAATACAAAAATAACAGCCGGACTGCACCAGAGCTCCTTCCAGGGCAAAGGAAGAGCCAGGCAAAGGAGGCAGAGCTGGGTTTAGAGGTGGCAGTGGGAGGTGAGGTGGCTGTGTCTGGTGGGTGCCACCTCTCTCTCCCCTGAGCATCCCCTCCCTGCACGCTGCCTTCAGGACACTGGCACAGGATGGGGCACCCCTGCAGCTCTGCAAAAACCTGTGGTTGTACAGGTGCTTTGTCTCTTGAAGTTGTGGGTAGAAAAAGATAAAAAAGCAGGGGCTGCTTATGCTGGGAGCTGTGCACCATGAGGGACGTGACGTGATGGGAGCAGGAGGTTCTCAGGATTTCTGGGTTAGTGCTGGCAGGGATCTTCTTCAGTGGCCAACCGAGAAAATAGTGGAAATAATCCAAACCCTTGCAAATGAAACAACCCTGGGTTGTGGAGAGGTGACAGGAACTCAGTCACCTTCTTTAGTCAAAAAAAGGGTGTGGGATGAGGCAGGAGAGGAGTGATTTCTCTTTTCCTCAGGGGTGAAATGCTTGGCTTTGTTTGTAGCATCAGTGTTAAATTGTGCTGTGATGAATGCAGGAGGGTTCCTGTGGTGAAAATCAAACTGTCCCCTCCCCACCACGCTGATAGGTGCTGTGTAAGGGCTTAGAATTTTATATTGCAGACACACACTGGGAATTGAGTAGCCACAGATAAGAAAATGTTAGATCAGCAAGGAATCTGCTCACCTGCTGCCTCCCCCTCTCTCTACATGAATATCAGGGCCCCTTCTGTGAAGAGAGGATTTAAGGAAAATTGGACATTGAAAGCAGAACCATTAATCTGCTATCATTTATTTATTAAACAACCTCATAATAGGGATGATTAGGAAAATATTTCATTGACATTCATCCAATACCTTTCTCTGTAAAGGAATTGCTACAGTAAAACGCTGCTTGTGCTGAACAAATAACAAAATAGTCACAGGACCTATTGAACAATTTGCCCCACACATCCACTAAACTCTAGAAAACAATTTCGCTTCAATATTTGCCTTTTATAGGGAGAAAGAAATGCTGGACACTGGTTTAATTTCAGTTTGTATATCTCCAGATCTACACAAAAGGCATTTGCCCACTGAGTTTTGTGCCTTTTATGAGGAATGACTTATTGAAAAAGAATGTGTTTTACTTTTAGTGACCCTGAGCACTAGAAATGGATGAAGAATTGATTTTTTGGTTTGCTGAGTGAACTAGGAATTTGTGAGGAAAATGCTTGTGGGTTGATCCCCCCAACTTTTTTCATCTTCCCACAGAAGTGTAAAATAAAAAAGGCTAAAAAAGATTGCATTGGCCCAAGCATTTCTTTGATATAGAACACAATATGTTGTTCAGAAAATGTGAAAATGAAAGGCCTGGAATGTTTTTACCAGAAAAAAAGTCAGCTCCTTCTGCTGGGAATGAGTAAGGTCAGATCCCCTGCTCACTTCATCCTGAACCTCTTGAGCTGGAGCAAACCAGCAGTACCTTCAAACAAAAAGCTACTTTATGGTGCAATAAAGAGAGTTGCTTGTGCTTGTCTGTAGTGATTCACCTGAATTTTACAAAGGAGCAGTAGTGCCAGCAACAGCAAAACTCCTTTGCTAGAATTTTAAGTGGCAAAAGCTTTGACAAAAATGAAAATTGCACCAATGATACAATTTTTTTTCAGATTTCTTCAGTTTTTATTTGAAAAAAAAATATGGAAAAGTGTTTTGCAGCTACTAAGCCCTAGGCTTTTGTGTTTTAAATTAAGGAAAAAAAATCTATCTTTGAGTTTTTCATTGCAACTTCAAGAATGGTCTAACATTTTTAAACAGAGAAAGGAAAAAGGTTTGACTTGTTCTCAAGATCTCTAAACCAAGTCACATCCCTGTAGCTTCTTTAATGCATTGTGGTAATAGACCCCAGCTTCTTGTGGGTTTGTACTCATAGAATTAATCACAAGGCTTTTATTTGCTTTCAGCTTAGAAAGGGTGATATAACTGCACATGAAGCTTTTGTACTCGATCTCAGATGAGCTGGAACATTTTATAACACTTTCTGGTCTATTTTCCAGCCCTGTAACAAATAAATAAACTCTTTGATGTTGCCAGCTGAAAGCCTAATTGTTCCTGTAATGATTCTTTGTTAAGTTACCTCTTTGCTCCTGCCTGTGAAGATGTTTTCCATTGCCTGGGTTCAAGATGTTCTCTGAAAGGCCATTCCGTGACACAATTATGTGACACACTGCAGGAGATCCTTCATAAAAGACTTTAGAAACTTTGAATCTCGGTCATTAAAAGATGAGGTGTTGCAAATGAACGTCTTGAAAGCCATCGAGATAAACTTGAGAGTTTCACTGCTCTGTTTTAAGGGCTCTCTAACTGTTCTTGTGTACTGTCCATTCTGGTAATTTTGGGGAGGAGGATGCTATTAACTGGAGAGGCATGAACAGGGAATGGCTTTCTTTGCCAGAGCAAACCACTCAAAAGGGGAAGAAGCCTTGTTTGCTGCAGGGAAATGATTTCTCACACAGTCCAGGATGTTTCTGGATGGGTCCACCCAGCTCCTGAGCCTTGCTCCTTCTCCCATGGAATCAGATGATCCTAAAAGCTCCTGCTTAGAGGCCAGATGTGACCTCCTCATGTTCATTTTCCCTCTGCAGAGCACAGGAAGTGTAACTTCCCACCTCTCATTCATGGGGATTGCTCACTGAGTTCTGCCATGTTATTCCAACAACAGCAAATTTGCCTACTTGGCTCTTTCCAACAATTTAATTTATTTTTCTCAAGTCTTCCTCCTTCCCCAAAGCTGGTTCCCCAGCTGTGTTTGTTTAGCCCAATTAATAGAGCTCTGACACAGAAGTGGCCATTGTATGATATTAATAATGCTGTTATATTTGCAGGAAGAATCTTGTTTTGTTTCGAACTCATAGGTCAAATTTTCTTGTTCCTCTTTATTTATTTATTATGTGGAAAACTGCAATATTCAGCTCTGGGCTATTCTCTACCTTTTGCCCCACCCTTTCATAATTGATTAAAGCTGTCTGATTCTTCCTATTGCTCCTTGATGTTTTCTCCTGTGTTTGCACTTCCTTTGTCAGTGCTGGAGCATGAAGGAACACAATGAAACATTAAATAATAAGAGGTCAAGGAGTCAGTCAGTGGAATTGTTAGAAGGTAAGCAGAGAAAATGAGCATAAACCAGCTGCAAAAGGACCAGAGCCTAGGAACTAACAGAGCTTTTAGGCAGTAGTAGAGAATGACCTTGCAAGAGATGCAACAGAATTAATTAGTTTAAGGAGAGACTTTGATCAATTTATGTGCTATTTTACACAGAAGAGCTATTTGTGATGGCAGGAGTGAGTCTTAGCATGCTAGAATGTCTCTTCCAGCCCTTTCTTAGGCAGGAATCATCCAGTTCCCTGTCTGACCCACTCCTGGTTGCTTTCTTGCCTCCCCGGATTAGACAGCTCTGTTTCCCTGCTGGGGGAGAAGGGGGACAGCAGCATGGGTGGACATGTCCCTCTTTGTGGAGGCATGTTTGGACCAGGGAGACGTGACTGCTTGGCAGGATGGTCTGTGGAGTTGTTTGAAGAACCAAGAGGTTCCTATTCTGGGGGCAAGTGCCAGAAAATATTGGCTGTTCTTGGAGAAAAATCTCTCAAATAGGAATCAGAGTGGGCAGGTTGAGTTACAAGCTTTTCAGGTTTGGGATCTGTGTTGAACAATAGACCAGGCTGCTGATGAAAATAAGCCATTCCCTCCAGGTTAGGCTTTGCAAGCAAACATTCAGCTTGATTTGTTATCAGCTTGAAGTGCCTAGGGGAGAGCAGAGCAGCTTAGTTCTCTGAAGGCAAGGAAGAGCAGGATCAAGTACTGGCCATTTATCATCCAGCTTGGATGGAGAGCATCGTGAGGGAAAAGGGAATAAATGCCAAGGGGTTAGTAAATTCTGGGGAGACAATCTCCAGGTTGTTCAGCTGCCTGAGGTGCATCAAATAAAGGTCTGATAGCACTTGCTGCTCCTGAATGCAACAGCTCCTCTGGCTGGTGGGAGAGCTGAGCCAATTCCACAGTGTCACTGGAGGAGTTGTGCCTATTTCCCCTCTTGTGAGGGAATCCTCACTCATGCTCTTGTCCCCTGGCTTTGTGCTGGTTGTGGCACTGGAAGATTGTCTCAGTTTTGTCCCCCAGATTTGATATCTGCCTGCTTAGTGCATGGAATCAGCTGGAAGGAGGTTGGTGGTTCATATAAGAGCCAGCCCCAAAAAAAGGGGCAGGAATGTATAGATCCAAACTGGGGAGGAGAGGTGAGGTGAGGAGCAGGGATGCCTGGATTTCAGGCAGCCAGTTATGGGTCAGCTCAGCTGATTGTGCCCTCTGCCCATTTGCAGTAATTGCACCTCAGGTTGGTGGGGGTCATGCTGGGGAGGGAGCTGAGCAGGCACAGGGTGCCAGATATCCCTGGCACTGTCCAGCTGTGCTTTTGTTAGGACGCTGAAGAAAAACGTGGTGAGGCAAAACAAAGATGTAATCCGTTGTGAAGGAGAGACTGCCATCTCATAGAAAATCCATGGCATCACATGCTCTGGCAGAGACTTCAGGTTGGCCTAATTTAATCAAATATTCATGTTGTGGTTTTCCCAGCCCTGACTGTGAGAGCAGCTGACATCGATCACCAAAAGCCTTTGACAGAGATAATTGCCCTTGTTGAGCTTTGCTTCTATTTCAACATCCCCCCTTGGAGGCATTTTTCACACCTTCATAAATGTGCACATTTACTGCTATTATTTGGTTCCAGGAGCTGCAGAAGTTCAGGTGTCTCTCCAGAAGCCTGTGCAGGCACATGTTGGTTTGGACACAGAGCACATCCCCACCGAGCCAGAGTGCAGCATCCTTTAGCAATTCTTATATGACATGCACTAACATGTCATGGTATCTTTTGCACAGCTGACAAGTGTGGCACTTTTTAAGAACTAAAAAAGGCATTCATGAAATCCTGCATCATACTGCTGGCTCTCTGCTATCTCATTGGTATTGTCCTCCCTTGTTATGCAGAATCAAATTGTGTGCCTGCAGAATTTGATAAACTCTAGTGCTTCACACATCTGCAACAGGCTAACTTGATTACAATAGTTTAATTCTTCTTGATATCAATGAACTCCATACACAGCAAGATTAATTATTGCTGTCACTTTGTCAGCTCTGTAATGAGAAAACATAGATTCTGAATGACAGATGCAAATTTGTTGGGAAGAGCCAGTTTGCCTCACCTGCTCCCCAGGGAGGGAGAAAACCTGCAAAAGGTGAGCAGGCCTGGGAAGGGATGTGCAGGCTGGAGCTGGGATTATCACCTGCTCTGAGATGTGCCATGGAATGTGCTTGTTAGTATCTAAACCAATCCCTGCCAGCCTGCCAGAGCACCTCACAATTACATTTGCCCAGACCGCCTAATTTTATTTTCAGGTATGTGATGGTGAGGATGGAAGCTATGTGCTGCCAAATGTTTGTCTTCAGGAGATTGTGCTATGTATTTGCCTCTCCTTATAGTGATCTTCTCTTGTCAGAGTGGGTGTAAAATACCACCAGATCAGAGCAGCAATGATTTCCACCTGCTCTGTGCTGCTGTAAATGAGTACTCAGGAAAGCTGGACTGAAAAGTGCCTGCTGCTGCAGAGGTGACAGACATAGCTGTTATTTTTGCTTTGTTGTCGTGCACTGGCATTCTCCTGCAGAAGCTATGTTGAGTTATAGATTAGTATTTAGCACTCCACATTCACACTGCTACAAGAGACTTCAGTTCTCTTACTGAAAGGGTAATGCTGGGTGCTGGAGCATCCAAAAGCTGCTCCAACCAGTCCAGGGTGTGGAAGGATCTGGATCAGGGAGTAGTGGCCACCTCTTCACTCTCCCAGCTTCATCCTTGGAATAGGGAATGGAGCAGGGAAGAAATGTTCTTGTTTTGAGGGGTGAGTTTGGTAAAGTGAATCTTCTGTGAGTACAGATGGGAAAGGCACAGGCTGGTATCTCATGACATGAAGTGAGGTTTTCTGATGGATCTGGTCTTTCTGGCTTAGTGACTCCTCATTTGCTGGGTCTGCTGCACCTGCACAAATTTGGACCAGATGATTATTGTAGGTCCCTTCCAACTGAAATGTTCTGTTCTGCTCCATATCAATGAAGCACTAAGATCCTGTTTTATCTTGAAGCAACAGGGTGCTGCAGTGTTCCCTGTCCAACGACAGCAGCAGGAGAAATGATGCATTGTGCATAATTCCTGTTTCATTTCCTTAATACACAGTGCATATATCACTGTGGTGGCAGCTGGGCCATTAAGGACTGCCCGAGAGCTGCCTCCAATACATCACACACATGAAAGGGTGATATTATGAGGACTTTATTGTCATATGATGATCCCCTGAAATTGTTTGTCAGACTCCTGTTTTGGATTGGTCTGAGGTTAAAGTCTGCTGCTGACGGCTATATCTGACACACAGTGTAATTCACACTGTCCTTCTCTGCAGAGTTTACTACCTGGAGTCATGCATCTAGGGAAAGTGAATGATGATACACTACAGGAATATATTTAACCTTAACTGTTATTAAATGATAGCTCTTCTCACTACTTCAGCTGTCAGTGATCAAATAGATACTTGCTAATGACTTCTGCTCTTAAATTATGTGTTGAAACTTCTGAAATTCATCAGAGGCAGTCATGCTAACATTTTTATAGCAGTAAAAAAAGGACAGCTAGGGTTGAAAGAGGGGAATAGGCAATTGCAAATTATTTAGCAGAACAACTCACTAAAAACCCCACATTCCTGCCCAAGAACTGTGCTTAGAGCTCAAGGAGGGGGTTTTAGGGAGTTGGGCCATTAGAATGAGCAGGAAGGACTGTCCTGTCACAAGATCAGTGCCAGCCAGGGTAACCTGAGGTCAGCACAAGCAGTTCCTTGTGTTTGCAAGGGATTTTTTCTCTTCCTCTACCTGTGCAGCCTTTGAGCTGTGCACTCAGAGCATAGGGATTGGGTCAGCAACATCTCCCTGCTGCCTCCACTGTGAAGACAAATTGTCTTGTGTGGGGAACAGACAAGACTTGAACTGGCAGCACGGCTCTGCTCGAGATACCAGGGCATGAGGGATGCTGAAGGACAGGGGCTAAAGCTTTCTTGGCTTTCCTCAATTTAATTTTATTTTGGTATTGATGACTCTCTCACAATCCTGCTTGTCTGCAAGACCCAGAGGAAACTGTCCTTCCCTGGAGCTGGGGTAGGAGAGCAGGAGATGGCACTTCTGCTGCTAGTGACAATCCTGTGCAGCTGAGACCCTTACCACAGGGTTTTTTGAAAGCTCACAGCCCTCAGACAGTGCCTGAGCTTAAGCCTCACTCTTATTAATTCATAAACCAGGAGCTAACAGACACCATTTGCGCATTTTTTTCTGTGCTTTTATGGTTACATGGAAAAAAATGTCCTTCTGGTGGTGGTGTTTATTTAAAAAATAGCATAATAATTCTGTTTCAAATAATTTGAATTACCCAAACCTCCAAACTTGCCCTGTCCTTTGTTAAAACTGGCAGCAGCTGAGTTTACAATGGGGCTGTCTATCAAATGAAAGCCAGCAGAGAGACCCCTTGTCTCCTTTCTCCAAAGCTACAGAAGACTCATTTTCACTTTTGATTCAGGCTGGACTTGAATAGGTGACCCGTCTGAATGGGAAGGACTTTTCCAGTTGCTTCAATTGCTCACTTCACAGTAATTTTGATCTTACTTCCTTTGATGTATTCCTACTGCTAACCTTTTTTTTAATGACACACAATTCAGTGTTTTTCTCAAATGCCTTGCCTTTACTGAGAAGCACTTTGATACAAATCAGCCATTGTTGTATTAGGGAGAGGTTCAAAGCTATGCTTGATACTGCAGGGCAAGCTAATGGCTCAAACTCAGAATCACTACAAAGTGTAGGTGTTTTTTTTTTTTTCATCCTTTTTTTTCCTTTCTGCTAAAAAAAAAAAATCTCACAAAATGTATTCTCAGTAGTCAAACGTGCAGGAGGGGGAGGAGGTATTTATCACAGCAGCCTGAGTGCTGGAAAGGGACCATTTCCAAAGGACAGAGGATAAAAAGCCATGAATCAATATTGCTATGCGCCTTCTGCTGCTGTTTATTTGAATCCATTTGTTTTGCTGACATATTTCCCATGTGGCTGGAAATGCTATTTCCTTTGATAGCATCAGCAATTGATGTGTTAGGTTTGCTGTACAGCAAGGTGCATCACAGCAAAGGGATGTCACTGTGCTCTCGCTCTGCTTTCAGAATGAAGGGCATGTTTCACCTTTGTCTCCCAGCCCTGCAGCCCCAGCGTTGGGTTCTTGCAGGGAATGAGCTGACAGACAGAGAGCAAATTGCTCTTGACCAAGGGTACACCATTATTTTTGTTGCATGAGAGCTCTGGGATTCTGTGTGGCACGAGTTCTCTTGGAATGAGGTCTGGCAGGTCTGCTGCTCATACTGGGCACCAGGCAGGGGTGGGGAGATGGTCACTGGAGAGAACTTCTGCAAGATTTTAAAGCTGGAAAGGACAGCTGCATCAGAAGCCAGGGTGTTTCACTGCCTGGTGATGCTTGTAAGAGCCCACTGCTTCCTTCACTGACCAAATCTCCTGCTTACCTCCTTTCCTCTTGAAACATATCCCTCAAACCTAGTGCAGCTTCCTATTTGCTGACTGCAGTACTGTAACAAATGGTGTATGTTTATTCAAAAGTTGTCTAAACCTATAAGCTTGGAATGCAAAGAACTATGAAAGATTAAATATTTCACGAGGAATGGATTTAGTCACACTTTGAGTAACAGAGAATTAATTTTTTAATATCAGCTTTGGGCTGGTGTTTCAACAAACCCACAGCTGCTATGAGAACATGCAGACAGGTTTTGTTAAGCTGCAAACTAGTTTGATGTGTGGTGCAAAAGTAAGAGGAAAAAACTTCTGTTTATCTGACTTCCTTTCAATGCATGTTCTGAGAAGATGACACTTCTGCTGAAAACTTCCCACTCAGGCAGTAGTAATTTTAATGAATGACATACCACTTTGTGTCAAAAAGGCATCTTGGTCCCTGTCATCATTACCGGTGTATGGAAAAAGCAATTATATTCTCTTTCAGATTCAGCAAAGGCAGAGCAGCTTTGCAATGAATCACAGAACTATTTATGTTTGTGGGGAGCACAGGGGAGAGCGGAGAGGCAATAGAAAACACTTGCTGTGTTTTGCCTGCTTTTAGTGACCTAGAAATTTATTTTTTTTCCCTCTCCATAGTTACCAGAATATCCATTTTTCTCTTTTTGTTTTGTTTTGTTCTCAAAGCCTGGCACCTGCAGGAGGAGTTTTCTGAGCTCTTTGAGCGTTGGATCAGTAAATGGGGAAGAGCACATCCCCTCTTTGTAAAAATGTGCAGTCTCCTATAGTTTTTCCTATTCAGGAGCTGCTCAAAGGGACATACCTTTCAAACATAATTCTTGCTATTCAGGAGGTGGTGCTGAACAAAGCTGAGGTTGGATACTGACCTCTTAGAGGGAATTCTTCCCTTTGCAACACAAAGCTGGTTGCATTCCAGCTCAGACTGGCTGCTGCTTCTGCTTTTTGAAAGATGAAGAAGCAGACACCCACATAAAGGGACTTGAACTGCCGTGTGCTATTTGCCATTTATTTGAGTCTTACTGTGCACATTCAGACAGGAATTGTGAATCTGTTTTCAGAGCAGTGAGGGTGTGGAAACACATAAATAACCTGGCATGGTGAGGTTCAGCTTCAGGAGACTTCTCCCATTGTCCTGATTGGTTTTTTTTATCCTGTCCAACATCTGCTCAGTAAATTGTGCAGAGCAGAGATTTGCTGCCAGATTTCTCTCTTCTCTGGTGCTTGGTACAGCAGAGCCCTGGGACTGGGCATGTGTTTCAAATAGACTCCTACAACAGATGATAAATGGCCTGGGTGTTGTGGTCCCTTCTACCAGTGTTGTTCCTACTGGATCAGGCTAAATTCCATTAGGGCAATGTGGAGAGCCAGAGAGAATTTCTGGCAAGCTGCAGAGAAGAAAAAGCTGGTGCATAGCAGCCTGGGCACACTGGGACCTTGTAATCAGATTTCCTGAAAGGAAGGATGTGCTGAATGGCAAACACAAGCTGTGGCACATCCTTCTCCTGACTGCCCAGATGTTCCACCTGCCCAAAGTGCCTTTGCTTTCCACCTGCAGCCAAGTTTTACTTCTGGTAAAAGCAGAGCATCAGGGGCAAGATGGAGAGTGAAAAGGGCTTGTCATGCCTGAGCCTTATCTTCACAGAGCACGTGTAGAGCTTTCACACCCTGACCTGTGAACCAGGAAGAGTTCTAGGAGCTCCTTTCTTATCTGAGGAAAGTGTCCCAGACTGCTTGCAATGCAAGCAGTGTTTGGGAAAAGAATACAGAATCTTTCAGCATTTATTTAGGTGGAAATTTTGAATGTTTGAGTCCAAGGAAGCTTCTAGTTTGATAAACTTAAAAATCACCAGCCAACTTGTATCTGGCATCCAACCCATGAGTTAGCAGCTTTAGTTCGTTGCAATGAGTTGAAGTTCCATAAGCTTTTCAAGAGAGCTCACAAACACTGAATTCTAAGCTCTGAGTCTTGTGGATGTGGCATTTCTTAGCAGCATCTGAAGCGTGTTCTCCTAAACCATATTTGACAGGTGAATGCAAGGAGAAAATGTGGTTCCAGTGTGTATATTGAAAGCAGATGCAGCAAACTGAGTTCAGTGGCTCAGAAGGGGGTAGCTGCTGCAAAGCTTGACATAGAAGATAAATTATGAGGTGCTATTTCTGGCCTCTGGCAAAAAGAAAGGTGGGTGATGGAAGATTGACTTGAAAACAATCACTTTAAATGATTTTGGAATTGTATGAACTGGAGATGTGCTGCATGTCACTGATGGATGAATTCAGAAGCTGATATAATTCCCCTTATTATTGTCATATGAGCTTTTCTTTACCTATTTCACTTACAAAAGAAATGTTTAAAGAGAACTTAATTTCTGTCTGTGAAAGTAGCACATATGACAGGCTATTTGAAACCTCATTTATTTAAGTTAGTTATTCAAGATTTCTAAGTATTTGAGTTGCTTTGTCTAATCCTGTTAGTTCCTCTACAGTGATTTATTTATTTAGGTTTTTGTGGGTTTTCTTTTCTTTGTTAGTTTTTTTTTGTTTGTCACATAGATGTTAACTTCTTCCATAAAGCAGCAGATAAATGCTCACCTATAATATGGTAATTCTCATTGTACCTCATCAGAAGGAAAAGTCTGTGAAAGGTGGTTAGATTCAGCTGAGGCTTTTTCCTGTAATAGTAGAGTACCCCTTCTCTGCTTTTATTAATTATGCACTGCAGCAGTGAGTTTTGTAGTGAAATACCCACATGCCTTAAGCCACACTAATGCATACACATAAGGAGAAGTGATATTATTGTTGCCCTCGCTTTTATTTACTGTAAATAAAGCTTATTTTGTTTCTATTTCCTCCTGCATTGTTTTCAATTCACTGTGTTGTTTCGTAGCACCTCCACAATGATTTTAATCCTATGTGCCATTTTATCAAAGAAATTGCAGCAATGAATTAAGCTATTTAAAAGCTTAGTCTCTCCATTCCAGACTTAAGCATATGTCAGAGTGGTGGTGTTTGGAATTAGGAATGCTCTACTGGATCTGCTGCCTCTATAATTCTGCCAGCAAAAGTTGTCCTGGTAAAGATTTATGGCTTAGAAATTTTTGTCTAACAGCAAAACAGAATGGTTTTGACCACGTGAATATGAAAGAGTATTTTCTTTGAATTCTGCTTTCACTTCAAGAGAGACATCCATGAAGCCAAGTGGATAGGTCTGTGACTTAGGAATAAAATCTCTCCTGGTGAATCAGTCTTGGAGCAGGGAAGGAGCAGCTTGCAAGAGCAGAGAAACTGATAGACCTGGAGCAAAACCTGTTAATGCCACTTATTACCATGGGAAAAGCAAAAAAACAGGATGGGATTAAATATTTTTTGTAATATCAGAAGATGGCATTTAATAGGTGCTTTAGTTCCAGACTCCTTTCAAATCCTCCTTCTTGTATTCTTATTTCCTGATAAATTCTACCAGTTCTACAAATAGTTGATAGAAGCAAAGGTGTGAATTTAAAACATGGCACATATAAAAACCTCCTAGGAATGCTTTTGCCTTTTCTTATCACTCTTCTGCTGATATGCTGCCAGGAACTCCATATTTATTTTTTCTTTCATTCTGGCATGGGAACAGAATCAGTCTTCAATAATGTTCATCTATGTTCTTGCTAGTTCATTGCTTCCTTTCATTACATAGTGTTGTATGTGTTATTTGCATCTAAATTCCTGCAGTCTGTGGTGAATTTGGGACAAATCTGCTATTAGAAATTAAAAAAAAAAAATAAAATAATTGAAGCATGATTTTGATGAGAAAAGGCTTTGCACTGATTTACTGCCCTACTGCTGTAATACAGCAGCTGGTCAGGGATCAAGACCTCACTGTGGTGGGGGCTGTGGAAGAGAAAGGCGATGTCTGTCCTTCCCAGACCTCACTATCAGACAATTAAAGGATGGATACAGACAGGGGGGAGGCAGAAGGACACATGAGCCACTCTGAGTCAGAGGGTTGCAGCAAACCCACAGCCTAACACTTCAGGATGGTACTGACGTAATGCCACAGGAGAATTATAAGGATAATGAGGATAGTCTCACAGATACTTAGAGCTGCCTGGGAAAAAGCACAAAGGTGCCTAAGTGAGTGTTTTAACAAGTGGGAGATAAGGGCTTTTATCCTGAATGGGTTAGAGGGCAGAGTTGGTTTCCTGACACTTAATGAAAGACAAGAACTGGATCATCAAGAGCCTTGGAAGTGAAGCTTCTCTTTGATGCAATGGAGGAGAGGGTCCAGAATCCCAGAGGGGTCTGAGACAGCTCACTAACATGGGTGGTTGGATGGATAAGGGGGGAACATAACCACATCTGTTGTGGGGAAATGAAAAAAGAGGCCACTGTAACAGAGTGCTCGGGAGACCAGCATCTTTGGGGGATTGAGAGAGGGTGGATGCCCAAATGTTACCTGAAGCACTTTCCAAGGAGCCCAGGCCAGCAGCACCCGGGGGGGGTGATGGGACTGTGCCCAGGGAAGAGGAGGGAAGGAGATGAGCTTGTGAGTCCAGAGGGAGAGTTGAAGGTGTCTTTGAGGTTTTTGATATGCTGAGGGTGTGCTGCTGCCAGAAAGGAAGGGAGGAGAGAAAGTTAAGCCAGGGACACAAACACAACATGGGCGGGGGAGGAGAGGCTGAAGGGAAGAAATAACTGAAGAAGTAGGAAGAAAATTAGAGAGTACTGAGCAAAGAAGCCAGACAAGATTGTGGGTGGTAAATGATGCCAGAACTCTGGGCAGGCTGAAGAGGATGAGGCTGAAGCACTGATAGAGAAGTTTGATTAAGATAAGGCCACTTGCTGTGCTGGGAAGAGCAGTAATCATGAGGGCTGGAGGCTGGCATTTGTGTGCCTTTGATCCTTGAATAACAGCACATAAAAATCCCTTGCATTTGTTATTTCTATGTTCAACTTTGTCTCTAAAGCCTCTAGTATCAGTGTAATTACTTTCACCCTAAAGTATTTTCCAGAGGGGACATTAGTTTGGCCAGCAGAGATTTTGGAGTGAACAGGAGCAGGGGTCAATTAGGGACAATGCAGAATGGAAACAGCAGCAGGTCCCACAAAATACATGGGTGGACCTTTCTTTGAGAGTATTAAATTGAAAGCAGATGAGAAAACCTCTTAAAAAATTAAAAATTAAAAATAATTCTCTTTAAAACTTTCTCCACTGTGACAGCTTATAGGGAAAAAAGTTTTAATGGACCAGTATCTCCTCTTTTATAGCCCTGGAAATAAAACAGCCTGGTTTAAAACTGAAGACATGATGAACTCACACATTATCTTCCAGCAGGAGGAACTATGGATCCTATTTTTCCATTTCCTGAGAAAATAGAAATAATGAGGGAGTCGATATCCAGCATCTGATAAAAAACAAAGACTGGGTGCCCACTCTTTTGTTGCTGCATGATGGTAGCTGACGCCTGCCCAGATAAGTGCTGGGCAAATTATTTTCCAGAATGCCTGAGATGTGAAAGCCAGTGAAAGATGTGATGAAGAAAGCTTTCCTGCTATCTGATTAAACAGCCCTAGAAAGGCCTGTTTTTGAAAGAGCAGGAGAACTGCTGCTTGGCACCTAAAAACTGTGCAAGACAGTAATCAGCAGCAGGGCTCTGCATGGTAGGGCAGCAAAACATTGCTCTGAGGAAGGTGTACTTGTTCTCTTCTCCTTTTTGTATGGTTTTCATTTGTGCAGATATTCTTCCTCCCCACCCCAGGCTCCCTTCCTACATTTTCCCCCGAGAAATTCCATTGTGGCCATCACAACTATACTCTAAACCCTCCAGTAATCTGCTGCTGTGATACTGGTGAGGATGTTTCACACCCTCAGAGCCATTATTCAAGCAAACCCCTGCCTTCCATTATTCCTGTTTCTCAGTTTTCCTGCATTATTGCTCAGGAAACGTCTGCTCCTCATGTTCAGCCCTGCAGATGTCTGGCTCCACCTCTAGGCCACTTTCAGCTGGCTCTGCAGGGTGAGAGCTGCTTATGCTCAGGTTTTTATTTTCATGTAGGAAAGAGAAATCAGAGCAGAACGTTTTGTCACGTAGATTGCTCTCAGTTGCAGGCACATTTCTATTGTTACACTTATCTGCTTAAAGTCTACGAGGAAGGAAAGTTTTCACTCTATTCACTGTTATCATGAAAAACTCCCAAATAGTTCCTAAACCTCATACATAAATACGTTGATAACATCCCTTGAGAAAAAGATTTCTTACTACTAAGAGAATCCTATTGGCATCAGGTAATATCAAAATACGTTTCACCTTTTTTTTTTCATATGACAAAAGTTCTCCTGCTTTTATACGCAACACATCTTTTAGCATTCTCAGCTAAAAAATTGGAAAAGGAAACATGGGTTTAAGATTAAAGCTCAAAAGCCCTGGGAGATTCTCTGGAAATGTCACTTAATTCATACACTAATGTAACTTATTTTACTGGAAACAAAGTTTTCATGGACTCTCACATACTCTCTGAATACATTCTGAGAAAGAAATTAAATACTTAATGACAAAATAAACAAAATCTGCTCTGGGAAGACTAGAGTTTGCATTTTCCTTTTATTCAAGAAGCACTTATCTGATAAATGGGTGACTTTTAGAGATCTTACAAGAGTTTGCACCTCAGTAGAGGCAGAGGCTCAGCAGAAGATCACTGGGAGATAATGGAACAAGTCAGATGAGAAAACATGATGAAACAGCAGAAAATGTACATGCTGTTTGGCTTCCTCATTTGCACTAATAAAACTGAAGCTTTTGTGTTTATTGCCAAATGCTGCCTGTTGCTGGATGTATCCATGTGCTGCAGGACCTTCCCATTCCAGTGGTCCCAGCTAATGCCAGGCTGGGAAACTGCCCTGGTGGAACAGCCTGGGCAGCTCCAGGTGCCTGGTTCTGTAAGAACACATTTTCAGAAAGTGCTTTCTGTTGCTTGCACTGGCCCAATGTCATCCAGATAAATGGCTAAAGACCCAAAACCCAGCCAAAATACGTTTTGTTATTTAACATGAATCCCCTTTGATATTGGCTTGTGGGACAGAACAGCCTGGTCATGCCTGTGGTTCGAAGGATTAACCCACATCACGTGCCACAGATGTGTTTGTAGTGCCATTATACTGAAAGAATTGTGCTTTTTCTTGGTGCAAGAGCCAAAGATGTGTCCTGTTTTACAGGGTACACACAGCTCCCAGCCTGCAGCCCTCAGGACACTGCTCTGTGTGCCTGACTGATGTGACACAGCATCCTGAGTGTGCTCAGGGCACCTCTGGCCCAGGGAACACGGCTGGGCTGGGCTCTCCTGTCCCCTGTTCCCATGGGCCAAATACTGAGCTATTCTCACATGCAGGAGCTCAGAGACCTTGAGGTAATCTTGTTAAATAATTTATGAGGGAGGAACATGTCAGGTCTGGCAGGGAAAGGTGACAGGACATACACAGCATAGGGCAGGTGTGAAGTGAACCTGAAGCTCTGAGCTTAAACAGAATTTATCAGCAAAAGGACACTGGTTTTATAGGAATCTAGGTGAGGCTGGTCTTGTTAATTATGGCAAATTGGTGTGCTCAGGGCCCTCACACCAAGCATGGATGCAGGGAATGGGATCCTTAATGGGGAAAGTGGAAAAATATCAGTGCATAAACTCCTGTAGTCATTGTACTCCTAATGTCTTGCTGGTGAGAGCATTCAGACAGAGAGGGGGGAGCTGGTTTGAAAATTCACATTGATTTTAAACGTTTTCACACAGTTCTGGGTCCTGTCCTCTTTGTAAGCCTGAGAAGTAGGAATACAGCCTTGCTGAGGACAGAAGCAGGGACACACTTGAATTTTATGTAAAACTATCCCAAGCAGCCTGAGCGCAAATCATCAAGCTGAGTTTTTGCACACCCAAGATAGCAGGAGCAGACCATTGTGTGACTCTTTAGTTCATTTCAGGAGAATATGACCTGATTTGACTCTGTATTTTTGTTCTGCCCTGCAAAGCAGCCATGTGGGACAGCACAGGGAAAGGACAGACATCCCTGGAGTATCTGTGTTTGGCTTTGATCAGAGCTCACATCTACCCTGCTGTATGCTGGCTGTTCCCCGGCTGTGTGCTTCTCTTCTCCACCAAAGGCACTCTGCTGGCACCTGGCAAGAGCAGGCTCCTGCTGGCTTGGTGGGGATTAGCTTCTGCCTGTGGAAGAGGGCAAGGATTATTCCTCTTCAGGCAGGTGATTTCTGACAGCTTCCATCGAGCCCAGAAATTTATAGTACTTGTAAAACATGTAAACAGCCTTTATTTCCCAAGGATTTATTATATAAATTGTGTTTTTCCATTTCTTTTTCCTCCTTAGGCAGAGACCAACTGAGACATCATGATACAATAAGAGAGACTGCATATAGTCAGAGTTCACAAATTATATGTAGTCAATAAACACTAAGGATGGTCTCTCCATCCCATAACTGGCACATTTTCAAGAAAACTTCACACTGATCAGCTTGCCCAGAGTGGGAGTTGCTATTGAAAGAGGCATGCCACAAATTGCCAGTCTGCAATGGGACTATCACAGTTCCCTGTGCCTGAGCAAATCAACTGTCAAAATATGGCCCAAAAATAACCAGCACATAAACTTCCTCTCAGGTTTATCTGCTCTCTGCCAGCACTCAGCAAGGGGCTGTCTTATTAAGCATTGAAAGAGCTGTGTTGCACCCTCCCCCTGACACACTGCTATTTAAGGCTCTGCCTAGCATTAATTTTTCCTTCTTGTTGGAATTATTTTCTTTTTTTATTTGGTTTTTAGAACCAGAGCTATAAATCTAAATCATTTTACATGCTGTGTTAGGGCTTGATTGAAATCCCATTGAAATCAATGAAAGCCTTCCTACTGACTGCAGTGGAATTGGTGCTTGGGAAATCAGGAAGAAGTGTCTTTTAAAATAAGAATTGTATCCATGTCATAATGCTTATTACCAACAGCAGGAAATAAACCAAAACATGCATATCTTTTCCCAACATGCCTCATATATCATTTAACTGCTCCCTATATACACCCAGAGTGCAGAAACAGCTCTTCTGGGCTACCTAATAATTCTGCTTTATAAGCACAAATCGATGAGAAAAACAAAATTCCCTTATCTGATAGATACAAATGTTCATATAAAATTTAAATTACACAAGAGGAAAAATCCAGCAAGTGTCACAGTGTGTTTCTGAGAATCTGGAAGGAAAAGCTTCCGTGTAGCTTCATTTCTGTGAAGTTCTAGAAAATATTTAATGCTTCACACTTTCCGTGCAGGGGTACTGTTAGGAAATCTTGATCTTCCATTTTCATTTGTAGCAAAGCTTGTGGTGGTGACCTGGTTATCAAAAGTGAGCCAAAAAAAAAAAAAAAAAGAAAGAAATGAAGATGTAGCAAACGCTTGTGATACTTGTCTAGGTAATTACATACAGATCCTGCAGACTGAAATGAAAGTGTGACATCTGCACGTTACTTTGTCATCGAAATTTCTGCAGTCTACAGACGAGCTAGTTACAACAGAGACAAGCCTCAAGTCTCCGGGGATGTTACAGAGACATGAGGATCCTCAAGTCTTGTCAGAATTGAATTTTCATGTGGTGCTCTCAGCTAACAGCGAAAATAATTATAGTTGTGGCATTTCAAAATGTAACTTTGCCAAGAAATTATTTAAAGCCTGAGCTGAATTTTCACATGCTGATGAGGAAAAAAAGGTGCAGAGAAGTCTCAGTGCAAAAAGAAGTGCTGCTGCAGTGATGAACCATTTGATAGTGCCTTTATCAGCCTTTGAACAGCCACGGGTGACTGTTGCAGCTTGTTATTTGCCTTATGGGAGGCAAGAAAGGGCTTCTTGTTTGATTGGTAAGATGAGCTGCTCCTTGCACAAGCCAATGGAGGAGAAATGCTGGGTGAAGTATTTCCTAAGCTTTCTTGGATTCCTGCCACGAGGAAGTGCAGTGAGTGTAATCACTGAGTGGAACGTTGTGGAAAGGAGTTAGAAGGGCGATGTACATTTAGAGATTGTAGGAAAAAAACCCCAACCACCAAACCAAACCAAATCCCAGCTGTTCAGTAACTTGCAGAGTTGGCAACAGAAACAGATGTGGGCAGCAAAAGAGTATCAAAGAGAAAAGAAGACATTTTAAAACTGAAAAGCAGAAATTCTAGAACAGAAAAATGCTAGGTTTGTCTTACTTTTCCACTGCTGTTAGATGTTAACATAAGCACTTTTGAAATTAGTAAAACAGAGATAAAACTCTGCTGATTAGAGTAAGTTTCTGATTCCTCCTCAGGTCACCATGTTTTTAAATACTGGCAAACAATCTGAGACCCACTCCTGAGATCAGCAGATGAGTGGGAGGCTGCAGTGGAGTTGCTCTGAGGGCTGAGAACACAAACATGCCTTCCTTGAAGCAGTGAAGATATGCAACCTCCATTTACTTTTCTTTGTGGTTATCAGAGAATCACCACACTTACCTAAGCTGAAAATGGGTTGCTGCTTTAGCTTTACAAGTTTAACATCTGTTATGAATGACTCCACTGATGGCATTGCACATCCAAGTCACTAGACACAAATTGCAGCAGAGTGAACAGAAATGTCCTGTCTGTTCTCTTTCCAGATGTGGTAAAGGTGTAGAGAGAAACAAATCAGCAGCCAAAGCAGGCCTGTGAATTTGCTGAACCTGTAATCTGAGAGCTATCATTGATGTGCCAAATCAGCTTTTGGACTCTGAGACCAAATTGTGACTTCTTGGTGTTTACCAGGATGGAAAATGGAGAGAAATGTCTGCTGGTTTGAGCAGAGCATTGATGTTCAAGGTGTGATTTTACATCTAAGGAAAACATTCTTAGTTCAAAAATGTACAAACCTCATGCCCATGTAACAGGGACAAACTGTTTTCATCACTTACCTTTATCAAAGCAACTTGAGGTGGTTCCACAGTGCTGTGAAATCAGTGGTATCTTCCGCTTTTATAAACAGAACAATTATTTTTAATGCTAAAATAGAACCTGGTGTTTCTATCAGAAAAAAAGATAATATGCTTCTCATTTTTTGAGACATTTTGGAAGGAAGACAAGGCACCTTTGATTTTATCAACAGCTTTCACTTTTTTTTTTTTTGGTGTGGCTTTTTTTTTTTTTTTTTTTTTTTTTTTTTTTTTTTTTTTTTTTTTTTTTTTTTTTTTTTTTTTTTTTTTTTTTTTTTTTTTTTTGCCAAGCAAGATCAAAAACCTACACAGTGGAAATCTATTTTCAGTAAAATCCCACTATTCATTTCCATTCTTCTATCACAGTACCCAGGTGAAATTGAAAATAAAACTTCAAGTAGGCGTGCTTGAAGGCAACTAGGCAATATTATCACAGAATCATGGAATGGGAAGGGCTTGGAAAGGACCTTGAGGACCACCCTGCTGCCATGGACAGGGACATCTTCCACTAGACCAGGCTGCTCGAGGCTCATCCAAAGTGTCCCTGAGCACTGCCAGGGATGGGGAATCCGTGATTTCCATGGGCAACCCATTCCAGTGTCTCACCAGTAAAGAATTTCTTCCTAATACCTAACCCAAATTCCCCCTCTTTCAATTTGTATCCATTACTCATTGCGCTGTGACTACAGCTCTTGGCGAAGAGCTTATTTTAAAATACTTTTAAATTGTTCCATTGTTATTGCAAGACAAACAGGCTGATACATTATTTGTGCAGGTTATCCTCTCTATTAACAGGAGAATGGAAGGGAGCAGCGTTGTGCAGGTACTTTGCTGGTCCCGGAGCACTTTGGGCTGGAGGGATGGTTTGTTTCCAAGCCCCTCATGGGCAGGGACACCTTGCAGTGGTCCGGGCTGGTGCGGCTGGTGTGACATCCCTGTGACATCCCTGGGACACCCCTGTCACCTCCCTGTCACTTCCCTGTCACATCCCGATCCACGCTCGCTCCCTGCTCCCGAGACTCGGCCCTTCCCGGCCGCCGCGCTCCCGCCAGGGGGAGCTGTGGGCACGGGCCCCGCTCTCCGCACGGCCCTGCCGGAGCCTCCCCGCTCCAGGGAAAACCTCCCTGGCGCCGGGGAACCGGCAAGGGCGAACCCCGCGAGCGGCCGGGGCCGGACCCCGAGCCGGCCGCGCCTCTTTCCGCGCCCCGCCAGTCGCTCCTCCTCGCAGGACTACATCCCCCAACATGCCCCGCGGCGGTGCCGTCCGGCGCGGCCGCCGCGTTCCGCCCGGCGCGAAGTGTCGCGCGTCGCGGCCGGAGCTGGGCTGGGGCCCGGGCCGAGCCCGCCGAGCCCCGCCGGGCCTGAGGCGGCGGCGATGGGCGGCGGGCGCTGATCCCGCCCCGCTCCCGCAGCCAGGCGCCCGCCATGGAGGAGGAGAGCATGGAGGAGGAGGGCGGCGGCGAGGTCATGATGGACGACCAGAACCACAACAACTGGGGCGCGGGCGGCTACGGGCGGCACCTGCTCGGGGAGCGGCTGCTGCCGCCGGCCGGGCCGCCGCGACCCGCGGGGCCTGAGCACAACGGAGCGGGGCTGCGGGGCTGCGAGCCGGGGGCTGCGGCCGGCAGGGCGGGGGCGGCCGGGGCCATCGCCGCCATCAACATCAGCGCCTCGACCTCCAAGTTCCGTGAGTGACCCGGGCCTGGGCGCGGGGGGGCCGAGCCCGCTGCGCCGAGCCCGCTGCCCCCGCTCCCTTCTGGGGCCGGGCTCGGCTCTTCCCGACATGGGTCTCGCCTCGAGAGGCTTCTCGAAGCGAAGTCAAACGGGTTAAGCGCCTTGAAATGGGAGAATAACCTCCCTGGCACAGCGGCCCAACTTCTCGTGCTTTGCTGTCTCGGTGAATGTGGCTGTAGACTGGAGAGTGAGCGTGGGCAGGGTTCTCGGCCGCTGCTTTTTCTGAAGCCTTTTCGCTCAGATCGTACTTTGCTATGGACTTTGTCTCTCAGCCTGAAAAACCTAGAGAGGAATTGGAAGCCTGCTCGGGGTTGCCGGTGGCAGCTGTGGGCAGAGCCCCTGGAATGGGCGTGCTGTCCTGGAAGGGACGAGTGTCTGTAAAGGTCTCATGAGAACGACACAGGATTAATTCACCCAAGTTAGCCCCAAAAATAGAATCATAACATCCCAGAATGGTTTGGGTTGGAAAGGTCCTTAAAGACCATATTGCTCAAACCCCCTGCTTGAGCAGGGACAAATTCCTTTGCACCACGTAGTTCAGAGCTCCATCCATGCTGACCTTGGTGGTTCCAAAATGCCTTTTGAGTGTGGCTTCTAACAAAAATGGCATTTTCCCCCTATTTTTTTTCAGTTAGGAATCCAGGAAAGGGAAGATTTTTATCTGTACTTTCAGTTTTACATTTTTTTTTTCCAAAAGTCACCTTTCAAATAAAATAAATAAACCTTTTTTTTTCTCATGGACCAAAAAACTTTCCGACTGACTTCATGATCAGAAAACTTGGGTTTGAATAGTTAAAAGCGTTCCCAGAAGTGCAACTGTGTAATTGTCATGATAAAATTCTGATGGGCAATGCACTTTGTGTGTCCTCCCTGCTTTCCCCCGTGGTCTCTCACCTGTCCACGTCCAGGGATGATCAAAAGCTCAAAGTTCAGGCTTCTGGATTTCTGCTTCTTGGGTAAGCCTGGGTTTTGTGGCACATGGCCAAGGCTGGCTGCTTTGATGTTAAGACTCCCAGGCTCTGTGAGCTCCCTGGCACTTTGCCTGCCTTGCTTGTCAGAGCTCCAGGTACCTTGGGGTGGCTTCTAAACCCTCGAGACAGTTGAAATGAGATGTTGTTCCACCTTGCTAAATTAGGCTCTTGAAGTCCTAGTCCAGACATTCGGAATCTTAGTTTTTCCTTCTGTTTCAGAATGAAAATGGTTTTCAAGCTGGATCTCCAGCAAGTGGGAAGGTGACTTTCCAGCTAATCCACAATTTATGTCTGAGGGGGAGAAGCAGCAGCAGCAGAGCATGATTTTGCTTAGGGTGTGGTTTTGGAGTTCTTGTTTTCACTTTTCCCGCACTGGTATCCCAACATAATATCTTACTGATGTATTTTTCTTTTAATTATTTTCCTGCAGAACATTCTCTGAGTGAAATTCATTAGAAGGTTTCCACACCTTTGTGTTGTGGATAGTTACAATGGTTCATGTGTATGGGTACAGAACAAGTCCAGTGAAGTAGAATTGACTGAGAGCCTAAAGAAGCTGAGTTGGGGTCCTGCCTGTTTTTATCCTGGCTCTGACAGAGGATCCCTCAATCACATTTGTTTGATTTTCACATATAGAAAAAGAGAGGAAGGTCACTTTGGATATAAATGTTCCCTGAGAGGGAATCAGCATGTGCTGGATCCCTCCTGCCTGCTCTGTCCCAGTAATGGCAGAACACATGTAGAGAAGTTTGCCAGTCCTAAGCTTGATAGAAAAGTTGTCCTCTGCTGCATAAGGCAGTTCTGCAGTTGAATGAGCAGCAGCTCCTGCCTTCCTTCATGATGCAGAGGCTGTCCTGGACAAGAGTATTCTTCCTATCTTTCAGAGAGTCTAAATCCAGTTCTCCTTGAGATTTTGGTAAGACTGGATGCTAAAATTAGGATAATGCGTAGTTCTTTCACTAGTTTTTCTTGAATAGCTTTTCTTCTACTTGAAGCAACTTAAGTAAAACTTCTGTGTTGTAGTAAACATAAAACTAAATGTTTACACTTGATCAGCTTCAGTCATAGCTGTGGATTTATATAGCAGTAGTGTTGTGAAAAGTGTTTTTCAAAGTTCATGAGGGAGAAAAAGACAAAGAACTATTAGTACTTTAAGAAAAACTCTTCCATAGTAATGATTTCAGCATAATTTGACTGTGGTGAACAATGAAGAGTTTCCATTTTATTTGTTTTATCCTTTCCAAGAAAGGATGGCTACAAGTGTTGTTGATGGCAGTGCCATGTGGCTGTGTGCACTGGCACAGCCATTAAATTTGCTGCCTTTCTTGTTGCATAACACTGTTCAGTGCAGTGAGTGCATTGCTGCATGGGCAAATGGTCTGGTGAAGAAAAAGTTACTTTTACTAACCAGCCTAAATGCAGGCTGAGAAACAGGTTATAAAAATAGAATAGAATTGGAAGCAACCACAGTGTAAACTCATAAACTTGCTAATGTATGTTGGGATGTGTCAGGCAGGGGGGCAGAGCAAAATCTTTTGTGAAAGCATGCACATGGGGGCTGAGAAAAAGGAAAGCACAGAGTAGATGACTCTTGGACAGCTGCCTGAAGAGTTTGTACACTTTAGCAAAATACTGGGGATTGTAGGGTGCACTGCTAATTGAGCAGTAAAGTTTTGTGTGTCTCACTTGGTGAGATGAAATACAGCTTCTGAAAGATGCTTGCTTGCTTTCATTTTTATTGCCAGAATAAATGACAGATAATTGTCAGACTGATGTCTGCATACTTGGCAGTAGGTTGGATCAGCCATCCTGCTCTGTCTCTTGCTTTTTAGCTACAGATTTGAAAATGTGAGCGTGTGTAAGGTTTTATTACCAGTTTCATGGAGGATATATACCTACTCTTGGTGGGGTTTTTTGTGGAGTTTTTTTTTTTTTTTTCAATCTTAGTGGGTTTTGCCATTCTTTTCATTGAAGTTGATATCAAAGAATTTGGTAGCTTGAAGCAGACTGTGTTTCCATTATGACTATAATACTGATATATCTAGGTTATGATAGCTCATACAATATTCTTTTTTACTGAAATGGTTTCACTGCTGCCTTTCACTTAAAGTTTTCCTTTTGAACTTTTTTTTGGTATGGAAAAGCAGCTTGTTGCTCAAGCTTTACTTGTGAAGTCTTTAATAATTTTCTGGAAAATGCTGAATTCTCTGGAAAATACTTACTTCTTTTGATTCTGTCAGACTGATTTATCTCCCAGCCCCACCTCTCCAGCCTTGCTGGAGCTGGATAAAATCCTACATGCTAGCATTTCTTACAAAATATCAATGTCACTTCCCAGAAACCAACTAAATTGCAGTACGGGAGTGGAAGCTGTTGGGCAAATCCTTTTAAATTTTGAACAGCTAGTGATAAGCATTTAAGCATGACATCCTAAAAAGAGAGAAAAATAAAGAGCATCTGTCTTTCCTTGCTAAGGATCTATGTGATTCCTTCCTTGCTGCTCTCGACCCTGTTCTTGCAGAGCTTGTAGTTGCAGGGACTTTAGGCCACCCTTCACTTCTGTGTCTGTAAGCACTGCCAGGAGAAAGAGGATGTCATTTACTTGTGATAGTTAGTAAAATTTTGAAGTACTTTGTTTTCTGGATTAGAAGAATAAAAATATTGTTCAGTTTGTAGTCCTGGACTTTTAGCCATGCAAATATTGTGGTTGGCTTAGTTTCAGAACTGAAGTGTGGAAATCAAATTACATAGTACTTGTAAGAGACTTTTGAATGAGAATGAAGCTTTTCTGAAATGTTACTGTGAATTTATCAGTGAATTTTCTATATAGACTCTTCTATGCGAGTCTCACAGGGCTTTTTGTGAAGGTTTTTTGTCCTTTACCTGTGCAGCATGTCTAATGGGCAGACCTTCCTGTCTGCTGCTGCTTTCTTTTTCCATATTGTAAAAAAAAAAAAAAAAGCCAAAAATAACATCTCAATAGCATATTAAAATTATTTTGCAGTGTTCCCAAATCTTACTTGACTCTTTACTTTCAAATTAATTAAGCTCATTTAATATGTTAAACCAGATGTGGGCATGATTAACGCAAGACTTGGTCTAATATTTATGCTGACTTCAGCTTAATATTTTCTGTGGACCAGAATGGTTCTGGGTAAGAAAGTAAAAACAAAAGCTCAGGTTTTGCTGCTGAGTGTGGGCAGGAATAGTAAAGGTGCTACGTGGAGCTGCTCCTGAGGACATCTGTGGTTTCTGTAAGGGATGAGAGCTCAGACATTGCAAGGCAAGGAGTGAAGGCTGAGTTTACTGCCAGGGAGGTGCTCTGCTGCTGCTGACTTGTTGGACTTGTTAACTGAAATCCTGGTGCTCCAGCCCTGTGACCTTCACTCTCTTGTCAGCAAACACTGATGTCCTTTCAGATTGCAGGCTGGGATCTTGGGCAGTGTCCTGCAGTGCTAGTGGGGACCTGGTCACTGCTCAGACACTTTTAGGGTAACTAGATCTGATTCTGAAACAGCAGTGAAACAAGAGGGCACCAGTGGCTGCAGCTGGATGAAGAGGAGGCAGGAGTGCTGCACTAACATCCTTCTCTGAGCAGGGTTTCTTGCTGAAATACCCTAACACAACACACAAAGAAATCTGCATTTCTTGCTTATACAGATAGAGTTCCAACACTTCCATGTCTCACACCTCTCTCTATTCATGTTCTCTTTGCAATCTTTTTTTTTTCCCCATGATACTCGTAACTGTTTTGCCAATTTCCTTACAATTGTTCCTTATAATGCTGCCAAAAGTGACTCACTCACCCAGCTCCTTTCAACCTCTTGTGAAAATACCTTTCAAAAATATTGCTTCTGAAACCCATCAGTGAATCTATTAAACATATATTTAAAATTCATCCCTAACCAAAATATTTCTTTCCAGTGTTGTGTCTAAACCGGTCTATGTTGGGTGAGAAGTATCTTTATTCACTGTTCCATTTAGGCCAGACCCACATGTGGAGTTCAAATGAAGAAATTGTTTTAGAATTGCTAGGCTGGATAGTTTTGATCCTTTTTTGTTTTGATAGGTTTGATTTGATTTCATTGCTTGAATTCAAATCATAGATTTGATTGAGGTGCTGTTGGTTGCTGAGGGCTTTTTTGAGTGGGTGTTGTGAAGCTGTGGTGGTGTGACGAGGCAGTGAGGTAGTGCTGTGAGTATAGCCCTGAAGGGAGGGTGTGAAACTGTTGGAACTGAGCCACGAGTGGTTGGTTCAGAAATCCTCCCTGAAAAGAGAGAGCTCCAAACCCTTTGGTGCCTGAGAAGGCCCTGAGTCACTGTTGCAGGAGGGAGCAGTTGAGAAGCTCAGGAGGAAGATCAGGGAGCAGTGGGGAACGCTAATTTAAACACCTCCTGTTCTTCCCTGTGGTGATCTTTATCAGGAAAAGCAGTATAATTGTCCCTGCTAGAGGGGAACTGTAATACAGATTCAAAAAAGTTGCCTGGAAGCCTAACTGCAGTTGAAGGCAGAGGGAATTGCATCATCTTTTAGACCAAGGAAGCTGCTGGTCCCACTTGAGACTTGTGAAAATAATACATCTGCTGGGAAGGAATGGTCAGAAACCTACATCTCAGCCAGAGCTTGTTCTCCTGAATGTGAAGATGCTGTGTTAATAATTGATTCTGAACTGCCACAGAGTTACATCATTTATTAGCCTGAACTAATCTTTTTATTAACTTTTGTTGGTATATTTTCATGTTAGAACTCCTGAGAGTTTGCTTTTCCATGTTACTTAGGCTCCAGAAGCACTGATTTGGCAGGTTTTCAGATTTTATTTTTTGTAAATACAAAGGTGCAAATTCAGGTCTGAATGGGTTATTTTGGTGGAAGTGAGCTGTTCCCAGGTTTTTTGGCCTGGTTATTGGTGTGATCTGAAATCACAGAGCATTTGCTTGTTTCTAGTCTTCTAGATGAAGTTACTAAATCTATTCTTGTCTTTTTCTTGCAGTAATGAATGTCATAACAATTGAAGACTACAAGAGCACATATTGGCCAAAGTTGGACAGTGCCATAGATCAGCTTTTAACTCAGAGTCCTGGTGACTACATCCCTATCTCCTATGAACAAATATACAGGTAAGGAAATACTTTAAAAGCTACATTACTTATTTTTTCTTTAGAAGGAAATGTTTATTTGATCTTGCTTTCTATGCATATGTCATATTTTGTACTTTTGAGGAGACAAATGAGAAAGTTATGTGAAATACAGTACTGTTTAAATAGTTAGAGTGAGTAGTAGATACATATCTTGACATACCATGTTAACAAGAATAAAATGAGAGAATTAAAATGCAGAAGTGCTGAAAACATTAACATTAAAACAAACCCCATCACAGTTACTTAGTGTAATGTCCTAGGAAATCTATTAAAGGTCAACATCCTTTTCTCCAAAGAGATTGGCATGGTAGGCAGTTGACATTGTGTCAAAAGGTTCTTTATGATATCTAATAGGAACCAATTTGGTGTTGATGTGCAGAAGGAAATGGAAGCACTGGTGCCAAGGTCCTTTGATGTAAATTGTCATTAGTGTGTTTTGCCTCAGGTGTTTTGGTGTGTTCTCCCCTTGGCCAGTTCCAGGCAGTTTGAAGGACACTCCTTTGTATCTCCATTCCTGTCTGGAGAAGGCTTGGGCTGCACCTGTCTTGGAGCTGCAGTTTGGTTTAGAAGGGATCCAGTCACACAACAGAACTGCCCTTCAGGCTAAACTAGTGCTCAGTGCTTGGGGTGGTGGGGAGTTTGCTTCCCCAGCACACCACTGCTCCAAACCAAAATGCTAAATGCTTTAGAGATCTGGCAGTTTCTTAAGAGATGAGCTAAAATGGAGATTTTTTGTTCTGCAGGTGGCAGGTATTCAGGGTGTTGGTGAATAGGATGGAAAATGGGTGACTGCTGCTGGATTTACTGGCCCAGATGCTGTTCAAACCCCTGGCCTTTGCCAGCAGCACAGCTGTGCCACTGCAGTCTTGGTTTTCTTCACCAGAGTGTTTCCCTCTGTGGAATAATGCTGCAAGCTACAGTCACTGATGGCTGTTTTTAGAGACTTTCAGCTCTGGTGTCTCATGCCCATTTGCTCTTGGCCACTTTGTCACTTTAAAACTTTAGATTAGGAAAGCAGATAAAAGAAAGGCAAGTGTTCAGTTTTGCCCCTTAGTTCCTGTTGAAAAATTCAATAAACTTCCTCTTTCCTCTCCAAACTTTTGGAACTGCTTTTATCAGGACTCAGATATCAGTCATCATGTGTATAAATAATTGAGATGGTTGTTTGAATTGAGAAAGCCAGCTTTAGTGTAAGTTAACAGAATCCTTTCCCAGCTTGAAATCCCCAATGTCCAAACAGTCTGCAGTAAGACATCTCTCAAAAGTCATCTCTGGTAAAGAATAGGTGTGCAAAGTTAATGGCTTAATTATACTTAATTATGGTTTGCAGTTCATCCTTGTCATCTTTCTACTCCTCAAAAGTTTTATTTACTGAAGGAATACCGGTTTTTGAGTTTCTCCTGGATAACCCCTGTACATCTGGGGCACTTGGTGCAGGACTGTAATGATGCATGGATATCTGTTGCATGTATTTTCCACAGTTTAGTGTTATTGATAAAACTGGTGTGTCAGTTTTCTTTTAAAAGTTATGTCTGTGGTTGTAATTACTCTGCCATAGCCTCTTCCAACCAAGTGATTGATTTTTGGTTTTGAAAAATATTTTTTGACTTTTCCTTTGATTGACAATGTGGACAAGATTGATAAGGGAAGGATACTTGATTTTTTTTTTAAAAAATTGAATACGGATGTTTGCTTGGAGTATTTTTGAGGGTCTGTAGGAGACTTGGAGTTTAGATGTTCTCTACTTCTAAGCTAGTTCTTTAGTCTGAAAAAGGGAATGTTTCTTGAAGTGCTCCAAATAGCTGTGTATATATTTTTATTTACAGTGAACTGACATGAAAACACTGTAGATTTTTGGTCATCTTTGTGCTGACTAAAAGAATCAATTTTGAATGCAAATGCAAACTCAAAATGCATTGTTAGATACCCAAATATTTGGGTATTACATGGTCAGTGATAGCTGTAGGTGTTTTCTCCCTGGCAGGGAGAGCTGGGAGATAACTTCCAAGGTGTGTTTGCAGATATTTACCATAGACCAGTTTATCTGTAAAGTATCAAAGTGTCGTTAGTGTTTGTTTTCAGCTGTGAGTCCAAAGCCTGCTTGTGCATAAACTTCCAGTTTTAATAGGGTTGGATAAACTGGCCGAGAGGTGTGAAGGAAGGTTTGAGGCGAGGAAAACAAGAGCAGCTAAGTTGTGCATCTGGCAGCCTCCACTCCCTCCCAGGTGCAGTCACTTTTCTGTTCCTCAGGACAACTCAGAGAGCTTGGATATTCACCCACTGCTTACCCTCTTAATGTCCCTTTTGGGATTTCCTTCTCCTGAGGTATTTGGTTATGTTAAAGAACCAACAAGCTTGTGACTTCTTTTGGGTAATATCAGGGCAAGGATGATTCACAGAATTAAGCCCACAAACAGGAACTGAAAACAGGATCTCAAAATGGGGAAGGAACCTCTAAATAGAAGTGTTCAAATAAAATGTAAACACACCCTGTGTGTACATGGGAAGACTGGTGTTTGATTACAGAACATGTTGCAGAAATAGAGTCAGCAATAGTGTGTGTAACACTAAGGAGAAATGTACTTTAAAATTCAGTTTAGCTGCATGCAAATAAAGCAGTCAGCTTGGGGAAGTGACTGTGTCCTGATTAGCTGTGCAGCAAACAACTGTGTGGCCATTTGCTGTGGTTACCCAGCTGGCTGGTTTTGTAAGAGATCAAGATCACAAGAATCAGTCTCACTTTTTTTTATCAGTGTTTCTTTCTTTGATCCAAACCAAACTGATATGTTTGCTCTTAGCAAAGAATGTTGTACCAAAATATCTTTTGCAGTTGCCTGTTTCAGTGTAGGATCTGCTATTGGTAGGCTTGACATGGAAGAAAAAGAATTATCTTGACTGATAATATTTAAATATCAAGCTACAGATACTCAGTCATTTTTTAAATATATTCATATGAGAGCTGTAGGGAGTCTTGGTTTTTTAGAAATAACACAGTTCACCAAATAAGTGGAGTTTTGCCATCTTTGTTGTTTGTTTATCTTTGTACCATCTTCTCAGCAGAGAATTAGAAAGTCATAGTTCCCCTTTAGAGATACAGTGTTGCTGTCCCACAGCTTTGGGCTTTTTTCCAAGCTGGGGTCTTGACCTCCCTGGAAATCAGTTGTTTGCACATGTTCTGAGAGTCTGTGGCCTAAATTGCCTTCTGTCACCATTCTTGGTGAGGGGAGTGGAGAGGGGAGCAGAAGATGTGATTTGCCCAAGATATCAGGTGAAGTCTCCCTGGCCCTCTTGGATCTGGCTAAATTTCAAAATGCTGATGAGGAGTAAATGCTGCTTGGTACAGATGGATGTTGGGGTTAGTCCTGACAATGATGACTGCTCAAATAACATCTTGCTGAAAGCAATACATGTATTTGTTTTACAACTGCTGTAAATATGTCTTCAATGAATAGCCTTGTTTTGCAGGTGTTATATTGCAGTGTGAGAGCAATAAAGAGTTCTTAAGAATCAAAGGTAGCACTGAATGCCAGAGTTAACATAGCAAAGCAGAATTAGTTTTATGGCTCTTTTCTTCATCTTTCTTTATTATGAAAGTGTAGAATTTTCTTAGAATTTAAGTAACAAAGAATGGAGAAGTTTAGAACTGGTGCCATTTTTTTAGTGCTACCATGGTTTTGGTGCAACTTCTATTGCACTTGTCAGCATTCCCCTTCTTTTAGTAAGGGTTTTGCCCTAGAATATTCATAGAATTGTTAAACCTACTTATTTTAATGGAGACTTCATTCACAAAGGAGAGACCAAAGCCAGAGGTAGGAATGTGCTGTTGACAGAATTGTCCTGGCTGTTTTGAAGTGTGCTGTTAAGAGAACTCACTGTAATTAACCTGGGGAGGGGGAGTGGGATGGACACCCTGGAGCCTCCAGGGGAGCTGTAAGGGCCTGCTGGAGCTCATTCCAACCTTAGGACTATATTTTAAAGTTCAACAATCATTCAATTAACTCTATTATCCTCTAAGTTGAAACCTGAACAAAATGTTTTGAAGTCTGTTACCCTTCATTGCAAACTGTTGTAAGTTCATTGTTTGTTCCTATATTTGTTTCTGCAGTTGTGTGTATAAGTGTGTATGCCAGCAGCATTCGGAACAGATGTATAGTGACCTAATAAAAAAGATAACTAACCACTTAGAGAGAGTCTCAAAGGAGCTGCAGGTAAGAAGCTGCACAATCTAATTCTCTCTTTCTTGGCATCTGTGATTGTATCAGAGCAGTGTGTAGGTGGCCTGTGGAGGGGATTGCTGTGAAGACTGATTTACATTAACTTAAAAAATTGTGAACTACTTCACTCACTAATGGGCTGTCAGACAGAAAACCAGCTACTAGATCCGAATTTTTGGCACTGCCAGACCCTGGAGATCTCAAGCACGTGGAGAGCAGTGGCTAAACCTGAATATATGATACAGAATGAAAGGATGGAGAATGGGAAATCTTAAATATAATGTGATCTGAGCACATGAGATAAATGTCTGCTATTCCTGTGTAAATGTGTATAAACTGTTTATGGGTCTTGTGCATCACAAGCAGCACAAAAAGGAAAATCTAAAGGAAAAAATTAAGTGAATCAAATATAGATTGTGAAGTTAAGAATTACCACATAAGGAGTTCTGTTACATCTTATTCTGCATTTTTCTTGCCTATCTGTAGATGTCAGTGGTTTACAGCAGTCCTTATTGTACAGTTTGTATATCCCTATCCTTCTCTGCATCTTGCTTGTGCATCCATGATTGTTTTGTGTGTTCCTTGTTGAACATTCCTTTTAGACTAGAATCTCCAGATACGAACTTGAAATTGTCATTGTTGAAGCAGCAGCACTGCTTGATTTTTCCCTGCAGCTTTTTTCACTTCCATAACTGATGTTTTAGTTCTGTACTGATTTGCAGAGCATGAAGTAGAAAAGCCAAACACAAAGAAACTCTAAACTACAGCAGCTTCTTCAGTGCTTCTAACACATTGATAACTAATTTCTGTCAGCCTAAAACAGCCCTAATGCTTGAACTGCATCAGATATTTCTGGCTAAACAGGCATTCCCAAAATATATAGCACTGTGATCTCTCTGATGTCCTTTTGTTGCACTGTTTTCCTCCTGTGGCTTTCCTTATAAAGAAAAATAACCACCCAGCATTTAATAGGCATGGTATTTTGTAGGTTGTTTCTTTTCTCCTTTATGTTCTCTTTGTTCATCATGGAGTGACAGCCTCAGTGTTCTGTAAAAATTGCTTGGAGTTGGTGAACATAGTATTTGAATGAAAGCCTTCCCTTGGTTCTGCTGAGCTGGTGCAGCCTGTACATTTTTTCTTCTGTTTGTGAGAACTATGAATCATTTCAGCTTTACAGGTTTGGCCAGTTCTTCTGATATATCCCATGGTAATACACTGCTTTAATTTGATTTGAATTTGGGAATACCCCAAATTCTTTACTCTGTGCTAATCCTTGACTGTTTTCTCTTAAGTACCAAAACTGAGGCAGCTGATTTTAAAGTTTGCTTTAGCTCATATGAGCCTAAATACTTCTGCCTAAAACAAGGCTGCCTTCTGAACATCAGCTTGTTGAAAGAATAATTGAGACAACTGCTTAATGCAATCTCAGCCTTGCAAAAGCTTCCTTATGTAGGTTAGACACACCTGTAATATAACCTGATACCATCCTTGAGTGCATTACGTGAGTTTTGTGTGAACATGACTTGGCTTTTGGATGACAAATGGATCTTTTTTGAGCTGCTGGAGGTAAAACTCTCGTGTCTCAAAAAATTGTTCTATAAAGAAACTTTTTAGCTGTGGGTTGTGAAATTTACTCTTAAGAAATTTCTAAAATATGTTGTATTATCCTGGTACTTATTTGATAAGAATACATTTTGGTGACATTCAGTCACTTGGGATTATGTTCAAAATGCAGTTCTAGATTTTTACCCTAGCAACAATAGCAAATTACTTTGTAAATATTGGTTGCTTGGAAGTTTCTGGTTCCCACAGGGGAATAAAGAAAAAACCTATATATGTGAATCCTTTTAATACAGCTTGTGGTATTTTGCTTTCTGAAATAATCTCATGCACCTGCCAACAACTTTTAACAGTTCTGTTTATTTGGCAAGCTGTGACTTGATGCAAGTTGTTGGTTTTTAACACTCAGAGATGCAAAAGTAGCCCAGCAGAAGCAGGAATATTGGTGTGTGTAGGAAAGCAGATGGTTGTGGAAACTGAAATGGCAGGCAAATGCAATGTCTTCCTCTGGACAGGCCAGCACCTTCTTTGCATAGCAGTGTAACAGCTAAATGGCAAGTGGGCTGCAGAATATCTGCATGGAACCAACATGCCAGAGCAAGCTGTCTGCTACAGGAACCACTAATCAACAGCCAAACCAGTAAAATCCAGATACCAAACAGTAAAAGTGGGAGCACCTCAAGGGACTGGTCAGACTTGCTCTTGCATGGATTTAGTCTTAATGCAGTTTGGTTTCTCTCTTCAGGGCATTCACTACAGAAACTCCCTATATTTATTTATTTATTTATTTATTTATTTATTTAATTCCCCCCTCAGTGTGTGTGTAGCCCTGTGCTTGCCTGAGCAGCTGGCCACATCTGGAGTCAGCAGAGTGTTGGACACTCATGTCCTGAGCTGGGTGTCCCAGAGACACTCAGAACAAATCCTGGTCATCTTGAGTGACTCCTACTTTTCCAGACTGAGGACAGCTCAGTGGTGTTGGTGTTTGTTACCCTGTCCTTTCCTGAAGGTTTGTTTCCCAGCTTTTCAGCTGGAGAGAGTTACTTTCAGTGGTGGCAGAGGCCATAGGAAAATGTAGCTGGGCTGGTGTATTTCTGCATGTTGGACATTGGGTGCAGAGCAGTTGGAAATGGCAAAGCAGTGAGCAGTGCTGGTGCTGGTACAGTGAGGTGAGATGAATTGCCTGTCACCAGGCTGATGTGGGGCCCTGGATGCCAGGCCATTTCCAGCTCCCTCTCACTGCATCTGTCAGTTTATGATCCTCTCCTCAGACTGCTGTGGAAACACTCACAGCAAGGATTGCTTTCCTGTCCTGATGTCTGATTAGTTAAGACAGAGTTTTACCATCAGGACTTTTGGTAATTGAAAATTCTGTGTCCCTAATTCCTGAGTTGATCGGAATTTTAGATTTTGTCAACTTAAAAAAAATAATGTGTCACTGCAGAAAACACAAATTAACTTGTTTCCTGTTGTCTTGAAGCCTGTAGGATGCAGATGATTTTTCTAAGATGCTTTATTTGGAAACATTTCACTGGTAATGGACATTGTTCATTATGTTGTGGTTTAAAATAATGCCAGCTGTTTTTGTGGGTAACTGCTGAGTCATTCAGATGTATGAGGTCGGGTGGATACACAAACATATGCTTTCAAATTAAGTACATCTCTTTAAAATGAATAAAACTCTATTTGCATCAGGCACTAGTGCTTAATTTATTCTTATGTACTCTGATAAAGTAATTTAAAATCAAGCACTTTACCCATTATGTATCTCTTCAGAAAAAGATGCTAGGAGGTACTCAAAGCATTGACAATCAGAATGTGCTGTGGCTTTGAGCTTGCTTGTTACAAATGTAGTTTTTTGTGCAAGTGCAGTGCAATATTTCCCTTTTAGTTAGAATAAACTCAGTGCTTCCTCTGTGAAATGGTTGAGAGCTGAAAACCATTTATTTGTCATGTTGCACCTTTTTTTGTCTAGAGAAGAGAGAAAAAGGGAACTGTTGTTTTCTGTTTATGATGGGGTAATTTTATGATGATGAATTATATTTTTTTTGTAATGAACATGACTGCACTGAGGAGTCACTGGTGTGTTGGTAGATAATTTGCATGTCTACTGTTTGGGCCCCAGGACCTGCAGGTTTATAGTTTTTGTTGTGCAATGCCAGAAAGGTTTCCTGCCTGACATTAATCATGACAGCTTCTCAGCCTTTTGTCTTGTCAGCTCTCAAACCAGTCAGTGCAGTGCATGAAAGTATTGTCCCACTTGTGTATGGGAGTCAGATGTGCTGAATGAGGGCTTTAAGGTGCTCAAAGAACCCCTGGAAAAAGGCATCAGCAAAAGCAGCTTTAATATAAAAGTGAATTTATTGTGAATTTCACTGCATTGAATTTCTCTGCATGTGGATGATATGAGCTCAGATGATAGAAACCAGAAGTGCTATAAATGTTTGTATCTTTGTTTGTGGACATCAAAATATGATAGCTTTTGACTTGAAGTAGTAGGAGTGACCATATTGCCAGAATTGCCATTAAAAATGACACGACCATCAGCAAGTTAAGCTGAGAGGAGCATTCTAGCCTGCAGTTTTTTGGGAAGGCTTGTAGTCCTGCACCTCTGTTCAGTGCTTTGTCACACTACACTGAGGCTGCCGACCTTTATGCAGTTACAAGAAAGATACAAGTAAATACATCACAAATTAATATGTTACTAATAGATAGAAAAGCTTCTGAAGATTGCTTACTGCTACACAATTTTGATGGTCTTTATATACAATGTGGTTTTTTTTTTACAAGCATTTAGAATGGGAATAGAACGTGGCCCACACCTGCTAACCTGCTCTAAGACTGCTGCATGAGAAAATGTCATGAGGCTTTGAACAGGTTTGAGTGCAGGCTTGGCTAGGAAGACACAGCCTTTGAATCAGTTGTGCTTTGGTTTGATGTCTGTTTTTTGTAAAATGTTTTAATAATACCAGTGTCTAGCGAGGTGGACCTGGGCATCACATGCGTTGCAAGGCAAGGTAAACAAATTATATTTTCTTGAGAAAGAACAAAGAGTGGTTAAGAAGATTCAGACCACTTACATGAGTAACAGGTTAATTTGTGTAGTCACAGCCATTCTCCCTTTTTACTTGGCAGGTGTGGGAGGGATGCTGCAGCATATGTGCTGGCATTTTGGCAGGGAGCATATTCCCAGGAAAATGGAGCTGCCCATTCACCATGGGAATGTAAGCTCTACTACACACACTGCTGGTTGTGCCAGACACCTCTTCAGAAACAGATTAAATTTGTGTTCCTTCAGCACAGAACTGTTCTCTCTGTTTCTTTCTTGTGAGCCATTTCTGAGTTGTTTTGAGCCAGCAGCTGCCTTCTGATTTCATATGTTCAGTTTAAGAATGATATTGAGACTGGTTTTGAAGCTGAAAAAATACCCAGATCTTTTTCAGATATATGGTTTCTTGCCCACAAGTGCATTGAAATGCCTAGATATTGGATTTCAAATAAGGATAATTTAATATGCAGGATCTCCAGCTGCTTCTTTTGTTTGTGTCTTGTATATTATCCTTTCTCAAATGTGTTTTCTTATTACTTCTCATTTCTGTTGGTGCTGAGATGTCCACTCTGGTGTGCAGGTAGATGAAATTGTCTTTAACATCAACTTTAAACAGCAGCTGTAGTATTTTATTCTAAGAAGCATCTTCACAACCAAGCTGAAGATGTCAAGCAAATGCAACTGCAGCAGAGTTTGAGAAATCCAACCAAACATTCAATGCTCCTGTGGACAGACACACAATGCAATTGTTGCTGGAAAACTGTTTTAACCCCATGGGTGGTAGATAACAGCAAACATAGGAGAGGATTTAAACTGTCTGCCTGTATTTAGTGTTTAAAAAAAACTCCAAGCAATCTAAAAAAACAACAAAAAAAGCCATCCCCAACCCCCTGAATTGACAGTTTGATAGGATTCATTATGAGGAGTGAAGGAATGAGGGATCCTCTTCTCTCCTGGAAAATCTTAGGCTAGGAATGTGTATTTTGTCTTTTTGAATAGCTTCTGTAATACATCCCTCAGGTAAGATAGGAGTGGATTTAAAGACTTAATAGTTGCTGGGGAGTTGTAAGAAGTAAATGCATAATTCTGCCCCTTCTCTTATAATTTAAACAGCTGAATGTATGTGTTCTCTTTTTCTGGACTAGGACCAGGAGTAAAAAGTGCCAGCCAAAGCAGTTTTTTGGGATTTTTCTTGTAATAGTTGTATCTGAATAGGTATAGATTTTAAATGCAAGTTGGGCTCTAATCATGGTCACTTAAAATAAAAATCTTCACAACTTCTGTTTACTCGTGAATTTGTTGCCATGTGCTGCTCTTCAGTTTACAAAATTCAAGTTGTTTATATAAAACTATTCCAGTTCCAGTTACTGTCCTATAAATATGAACGTAGAAATGTAGAGAAAGATCCTGTGCTGAAGCAAATAATTGATTTCAGTCTGGCAGTAACACATGATGAACAGAAAACAGATGGTTCTCTTTTCCCCACACAGATTACAGTAATTCATAGATGAGCTGTGAAAATACTATTATTGATTTCTCTTTGGCTTGGGTATTTTGGTAGTTTACTAGTCAAGCTTTAGTTGAGCAGAGTTTGTCAAGCTTGATTTTTTTTTGTTGTTGTTGTCCATCACTGTTAATGTCTTGGCTGTTGAGGCTTGACATGAAATGCTGTGAGGAGAATAAAATTGAAAAGTGACATTTCATGCTGATAAAGCAGACAACACCATACTTTCTGCATGTCACAGGTTAAAACCAAGGCCTGATATTTGCCTGACACTAGTGAGGCACTTCCTCTGAAGCTGTCAGGACCTCTCTTAGCTTTTTTAATCTTTATCCAGAGCAGTTGTTTTCCACTTGATTGCAGGGTGGTGGTTGTCAGCTCCCAGGTATCCTTCTGTTGAGGTTATTCTCAGGAGCCAGCTGGGTGTGCAGATGTTGTGCCCTCAAACAGCACAAATCCTCCCTTACTGTGACACCGTCTCTGGGAGCTGAGCTAGCAGAGTTCTCATCTGCAGTGGGGACAAAAGACACCAGTGCTTGTATCCCCTGTCAAAAGTGTGGCAGACTGGCTGTATGCATTGCCTGGGATTAAATCTCCACTGCCCAGCTTGTCTGTGTTTTTTCTTGTTGGTTTTATTGTTGTTTTGTTGTTTTTTTTATGAAAATGGCAAACTGTCAGTGAGAGAAGAGTGGTGCCCTGTGTCAGGCTATGGTCTCCTTTTGTCTGACGTGTTCTTTCAACAATTTTCCTTTTTCTTTAATCTTAGAAGCTGTATACAAATCAGAGGGTATAACCATATTTAAATTTGAGGTTGAAAAGGAGTGAAGCAGGAATACATACTGCTTAGAATGCAGATTTCATTGCATGTTGTTTGCAACAAATTGTATATGTAGCTGTATATGAAAGGGAGTCCTTGGAGCTCATAGCCACTTTTATACCTTGTTGGCATTTTGAACTAAAATTTGTTTGGCCACCCCTGAGAACTGCATTTGCAATAAGATTAAAACCTTATGATCAAAATGAGGAATAACCATATATAGCCTTTGGCAATTGCATATGGAATAATGCTCTTTCTTCCTTTGCCAGTTCTGCTTTCCTTTCTGAGCTGTCTGCTCTGTATTGCTGTTTGCTGTGAAAATTACCCACGTGTTCATTAAGCATATTAAGAAGGGAGGCAAAATAAGTTATTTTAAAGGGAAAAAAAGGGTAATAAATAAATAAATATAGAATACTTAATAGCACAAAATATCAACATAAAATTTAACTTTTCTCTTAGGCCTGCTGGTGAATGTCCATACAAAGGCTGAAAAATGTTCTTGGAGATAGCTTTAAGTTCTGATAAGGTGGTTGAGGTGCAGCTAAGCCTTGAGTGTTTCTCCTGCTACAGGTGCTTTGACTTTAGGAAGATCTTTGAACCTCTTCCTTTGCAAGGTCTCAGTTACTGCTGTGTTCCCCATCTTCTTTTGGCTTGGTGCTGTCAGAGGGGGAAACAGTGCAGGGGAAGAGAAGTTTTGCTTCCCATTAGCAAGCAGCACTTTTCCCTTGGGTTTGTGTAGGTGTATCTGGATATGTGAGCAGTAGGAGCTCAGGCACCCCCAGCCCCTCTGTAAAGACCAAAGCAGGGTTGGGCCAGAGATAGGACAGTGTAAGAGAGAGGATTGATATGGAGAAGTGGATGGTGGAGGAAGACATTGCTGTAGCTCCACTTCCAGCTGTGGATATCTTAAGTGCACTTCTGAATGCTCCAGTGCAGCTCCCCTGCACACCACCAAATGGGTGGTAGCAGAGACAGTGCTTAGTGCTCCCCATTCTCCTGGTTCTCTTCTCAATTTAACTTCCCCTGTAGCTGAACAGATCTTTTAAGCTTCCTTATGCCCTTCTTTGGGAAATAGGGTATTGTAGCCAAAAATGCAGGTTTTGTGTAGCCAGGTTTAGGCTGGGGCTCCAGGGGGATGTTGTGTCCTGGAGCACAGATTGAGATTTCCACAGGCCCAGCCTGGAGCGTGAGACCTGAGCACAGAACTCTCTCTGCAGATGCTTCTTTGTGAAGCTGAGTCCCCTGAACACTTGCTTTGCCTGAGGTGACCCAGCAGTAAGTTAGCAAGGTTTTCTGTGGAGGACAGTGTTCCCTGGAGCTGCAGGATGTGCCACTCACCAGCTCAGCTGCAAAGCAGCAGTTTCATGCCACCCTGCTCTGGTGGAGTGAAAGCTCAGGGGGTGGGAGCACACACTGCACCACTTGTGCAGATTTGGTTATGGATTCGAGGCATGACAGCTGGGGCTTTCAAAACAAACTTCCGGTCTTTGAAACGCGTGAAAAGTGTTTTTATTTGCATATGCTAAATGTCAGCTTGTTACAGGCTCACTGTATTTCTTATTGAATGGACCCTGTGCTGGCCACTGATGTGTAGTCCTAGGCAAAACCTAGTTACTGAAGGGAGATTGGTTTTGCTGGAGGGAGTTAGAGCAGAAACTCTGGAATGATGTGTGGCTTGCTTTGTGTGGACCTAGTGTATCAAATCCTTTGTAGTTGTTTGAGTTTGCTATGAAAGCATAGCCCATGCTGTTCCAGATCTTTCTCTTGTTCTAATTACAACCTGACTTTTACGGTTTCTTGCAGGCCAGCCCTCCAGATCTCTATATTGAAAGATTTAACGTAGCTCTTGGACAGTATATGGGAGCATTGCAGAGCATTGTGCCTCTTTTCATATATATGGTAAGTTTTGGAAAATTCTTTTCAAATAAATATGTCCATACACAAGATGCTGACTGAAAGTAAAAAGACTAAAATGCAGCTGTAATTATTTCTGACTTGTAAAACTTACGATCCATGCCAGTTTTGGTGCCTGCCTGACAATACTGATCAAATTGTGTGGGGAGAGGAAGGGGAAGCCATGCCTTTTAAATGCAGAGTTTTGCAGTTGGTTTCTGTCCTAATACTTCTTCCCTGGGAGTGGGGAGAATGGTTTTGATTTTAATGGGAAAAAAGCCATCTCAAATAGTTCATTTGAACAGAGATCATTTAATGACTTGTTTTGTCTTCATAGTTTGGGCAGGTTGTGGAGATGATTATATTTTGCTTTTAAATAGTACAGATTCAGAAAAGACAGGAAGACGTATCTTGGAAATGTCTATCATTTGGTAAAGCAATTCAGAGTGTTGGACAGATGAAGACAAAATAATGTTCATAGCACTGTCAGGTGTACTTGGAGTGGTTCTGAAACCAATAATTTGCATCCTTTTTGTCCAAGTACCAAAACTTTTATTGCCTTTTTTTGTGGTAATGAATAACTTCAGCTTGAAATACGTCCTCCCAGAAACTGTCCTTGTTTTGGCATCACTTAGAAATGAAAAGAAAAAAAAAAAAAAGCCTCAAATTCTTCGAAGTTTTTCTCATTGGTAATTTCACAGAGTTTGGGAGGCAGTAGCCTTTAGGAGGCTCTCCTGTGTCTCAGTGAATTTAGGTAACTTGCTCCAGTATTTTGGCATTGTGTAACCCTACAGATTTGTTGCATTAAAAGAGGAATTTGCCTTTCTTGGCGTCTTCTAATCTGCCCTTTTATCTGCTTCTGTTACCTGTTAGTTCCTTTTGCTGCCAAAAGCAGTGCTGACTTGGCTCAGCTGTGCAGCTGGTTTGTAAGCTAATGGCAGATTAGCTGTCATACTTTTTCACTGAAATAATTTCAGTGTTGTGCATGATGTGGGAAGTAGGTCTAGAGAATTCAGGGTGAAAAATATGTTTCTTAGATTTTTTTCTGTGTCCATTTGGAAATACTTTTATGTACAGGTACTCATAATCTTACCTTGTAGTGTCTAATCAAGTTTTCTCATACAACAACAACAGTTTCCTCTGGTCCAAAAGTACAATTGAAAAACAACTGCAAGAGGTGAAAGCCTAATTAGAGTCTAAATTACAGCCTTGCAGTTACTTTAATGGATACTTTTCAAAGCATTTTGAAGTGGATGAAGTTGTTAAACTCTGCCTTTATGTCAGAGGTGACGAGGTTTCCGTTTCTATGATTGCTTTAATCAGGAGTTCCCAAGGCTGTTGAGTTGCTCTTGAGGACTTTGTTCTGAAAGGATAATGATATTGCTGCTTAGGAAAACTTCTAAAATGCATTTCAATATTTTTAAAATCTATGAAACTGAGGATAAACTAAAGCTTTTATGTCGAACTGGAATATGGCATAATATTTTCTCTTAGTCCTGTGTGTCTTAAAAGCAGCAGCAGCAACACTTTCCTTTCCTGATATGTACAAAGCGGGAAAGGTGATTTCTTGCCCTGTGTGTGTATGGTAATCAAGGGCTGTTTCCAGGCTTATCAGGAGGGGTGGCTGAGAGGACTGACCTTGCAACTGAAGGAGTTTTCTTTTCCCTTCTTTTGCTGGGAGCACTTGGTTTTTCCATGTGGTCATGGATTTTTTGAGTCTAAGGCTGCTCAGGCCAAAAGACCCTCTGAGATTCTGTGGTTTGAGGCTTCTTCAGAAGTTCAGGGATGTAACTGAAGGTAAAGCAAATAAAACTGGAAGTCAGCTACATGTAGTGCTTTCTTCCTAGCAGAAAACTGTTTTTTAAATTTAAGTGAGATTGTTCTGGGTGCTTACAGAATGTATATATCACAGTGTGCTACACATAAGAATGAAAAGATATTTCCACTTGAATAAAACCTAAAATTTGGATTATATGTTTTTTATAGGATCTCAGTTTTTCATTTTAATTTGAGATATATTTTATCATGAGCCTTACATTTGTGAGCACTGTGGTTTTGGGATAGTTAAAATATTTTCATTGCCTCCAAAATATAGTTATCCCTACTGGGTGGTCTTGCACTTTGTTGCTTATCAGCTAGAGGGCATTTTGTGTGTCTGTATATACAAATATATGTGAGTATGATGTGATAAGCACACCTTTCAAGTACTTATTGATTTCCTCTTAATATTAACAGAGTTTTATCTTTTAATATTTGCCAGATTGCTTCATCATAAGTGTTCTGTAAAATTAATATTTGTATCATACCTGACTTTTTCAGTTACTCACATCTGCTTACTTTTTACATATCAGTTAGACCTTTATGTGACTTGAGACATTTCTCAAGAACTACTGGCACAGCCTAGGTAGTGCCAAGTCATACAGAAAATCTTCCTGATTTACCCCTAACAGGAATGGAGGAGGTGACAGCTCTTCTACTCTTTCCTTTCAGCACTGTGGATTGGAAATGAAGTACTTCACTTAGATGCTTTTTATTGTCTATTTAAGCTCACAGAAGTGGAACTTCTTTTTAGAAAGGTGTTTCCAAGTGAGCAAATGAGAGGAGTATTTTACATTTCTTCTCTGTTTGTACTGTCTTGTAACTGATGGGTTGTGAGGGTTTTTTGTTGCTTTTCTAGTAACCAAATTAGTAGAATTAAAAGTTCAGGCTTTCCAGCCCCTGAGCAAAACAAGCATCATAATTTGCTTATCTTGTGCAAACTGATTTTGGACAATGTTCTGGTGAAAGGCTGTAGTGTGGTGTGTGGCTTCACACTTCCTCCAAGTGTATCTTTAGTTGCTGTGGTAATGGCAATCCACCATTGACTAAAACCATTACCAGTGAGTTAGTCTGGCTCTAATTAAGGTTTTCTGCCTGCAGAGCCTTTCCCTCACTCTCAGTTCACAGCCCCAGGTGAGGGAGACAACTGAGTCCTAGTCCCTGATAAAGCCTCTACAGCGAAGATAAATTCAGGGTATCAGACGTAAGTTTAGTAAATAAATTTTAAAAAACAACAAAAACCGCAACATTTTAAGGCTGTTGTCCATCACTGCAACAAACTTAAACTACAATAGGAGCATGTATTCAGTATTCAGCCCTCAGATTACCTTTGTTCTATCTGGTTCAGTCTTTATTAAAGGTAAATAACTGCTGGTGAATGTTCTGTCAGAAGTTTAATGAGTTTGTCTGGACAGATTGTTACAGTGTGTTTGTAGTTTTGATAATAGCCAAGAGAATGGGTTTCACACAAAAACATGAAGATTGCTCTGTGTTCTGAGAGTTTGTTCTGGTTTTCTTAAATGCTTTAGTGAATAGGAGAAAAACTTGATTTAAAGTGTGGAAAAACCTTTCTACCCTAAGGTATTCCTTTGTCTAGTAAATATCAAATAAGTGTTCCTGTGGATTATTTTTGAGTTGATTTTCTGTTAGATTTTCTGTTTAACTCTTTCATGCCATTTCTCCAAATTAGTTAACACAGCTGTTCTACTTCCAAGTTAGCTTTTTAATAGTAGGAGATTTATCTCAAAGCAGTTTTTCTCCCCAGCTGTTAAAACACCTCTATGAATAAAACACGGACAAGAAATCTTGCTATTAATTGCAGGAAATGGAGCATTGATACCAAATAGTATATTAGGTACTGAGGCCCTCAGGGAACTCAGGAATAGAATTAGCTTTGAATTTCCCTCAAAGAGATGAATTCTATATTAATGCTGAATTGGTCAAAGTAATGGAATCCTAAAGATTTTAATGTAGTTCACTTTTGTGTAGATTTAAGTATATCATTTCTACAGCTAATGCATTCTGACTAGCTATCCTCTGAGATTGTCAGTGGGCCACAGAAGTGGATAAGTGCTGATGATTTGTTATTATAACCCATCTATTTTATTGGCTTAATTGCTTTTAGTCATTGGAAAAATATTTTTTTTGTTACAAACATGATATCCAGCTGTATTTTGGTGTTAAGAGAATTTGCAAAATTTCTAGAAATTCTAAAATGAAGTGATTTGTATATAAGCTGTCCAGTCTGGATCAATATGGAGGTGTAGCTGTAGATACAGAAAACAAAATAAATATGTATGGCTGTATGTAAGTAGGTTTGTCACCAATGTTTTTTTTGTTGTACAGGAATGTTCTATTTAGTTTAAATGCAGTCACCAAGGAAACACTTTACAGGTGAAATATTCTGTGGCTTTAATATTCTGAACTGTTTTATTCACAGAGAAAAAATGAGTTTATTTCATTTGCTATTATGAGAAACAAACTTGAAAATGTCTGTCTTATTTTCCAGAATAAATTTTACATAGAAACCAAGCTAAACAGAGACTTAAAAGATGACCTTATAAAGCTGTTTACGGAACATGTTGCAGACAAGCACATTTACAACCTAATGCGTAAGTAAAGCTGCTGAATTTTTCTTATAATGGAAGCCTGGAGAGCCACAGTGCTTTCAGATACTGTGGAAATCCACAGCAAATAGGGATAAAATGCCAAATATTAGTGAACTTCAATACAAATTCCTTTGAGACGTGAGGAAATGTGACACACCTCATCTTATTTCTTTCAGAAATCTGACCTTGTATGAAGCAATGCTTTGCTTGAGATTTATTTTCCCTTGTGATTATGGCAGAATGAATGTTGTGTTGTTGTGTTATGCTGTTACTTTTCAACTTCATTAGCAAAATATTGACAGGCGTCATTAAGAGCATGGTGTGGTCAAAGAACTGAACCTCTGGGGTTGCTGTCATGATGTGCTGGAGGTGATGAGCTGCAGAATGCTGGCAGCAGCTTCTCTCTTAGGTTAATGGGTTAATGCAGGTAGAATGTGCTTCATGTGGTACCACAGGAGCACTGAATGGGAAGTGTGACTCCTGTGGTGAACCACAGTGTTTGTCTGAAACCTGGCACTTCTGAGAGTGTTTGTGTGAGCACAGGGACCTGCTGCTGCCCTGCTCGGCCCTTCAAAGGGCAGCTAGCAAAGCAAGAGAGCAATGGGAGCGGAGTTTAGTGCTCCTGTTGTCTTTGCTTGGATAGCAATGCCCTGCTCTTTGCTCCTTGCAGGCAAGTGCTGGGGAGAAGGAGCTTTGCTTTGTTTCAGGCTCACTGAGGGGTGGCTTCCTGGGACAGGGGTGGATGAACAGGGTGACTACAAGGGAGCCTGACTCCCTGCAGGGATGGGAGATCATCAGCTCTGGTAAAGTCTTACCATCTGGAAAAGTGTCACTAAGAGCAGATCACATCACCTTAAAAATAGCAGAGCAGTGAGAAATGCCCAGCCATGGGCTTGATGTTTTATTTTGTGCCAAAGAGAATTACTGGTGTGGAACCTGGTCAGATGATTACTGCAACAAGACCATGGAAAATTTAGCTGATATTGCCGTAAAATATCTGCATTTCTCAGGAAAACAATTTTTTTTCCAGTGGCAAAGAAAAGGTGTAACACTGAATAAACCTCTGGCATAAGTGATGTCAGATGTATTGTTGCTAAGTAATTAACTTTCTGCAGTGGTAATGGCAGAATCAAATAGAAATTGCAGATGAACTGTTGAAAGGAAAAGACCTGAGGTGTAGTGTGTGTGTATGTAATCAGAAATGCTTTCCCCCAGCTGTTAATTGCAGAATTAAAATGAAAAAAAAAAAAAGAAAAAGAAAAAAGAAAAATAAAGGTAAACTGTCTGTGTTGCTGTATATGAAGTCTCTTGTTTAATGAGCAGGAGGTTCATTTCCTTAGATTCATTGCAGTCTGACTGCCAGTTTATTAAAGACAAATTATTTGGGTTTTATCTCCCTCCTGAGTAAGATGATCAATAACTGACAAGCATGAACTCCTAACTGTGATCTGATTTAATTAAATCTTGGATAAGAGGATCTATAAATTGAGTTAAAGTATGCCTAAATAAAATTTTAAACTTGCTGACAGATTCTTGGTAAATAACTGAAGATACATAACACATGATGTAGTGCTGCCGATGTGTTGAAAAACTTCTAGTATTGTATTTTTTTCTGCCTTTCTCAGCTGTTCTTTCTAGCTTCCTGAAATTTGAACCAAAATAGATGAGCAGTACCTTCCTTTTTGAAATGTAAGGGCTCTATGGAAATAGAATGCAAGTTGGTGTTTGTTATTTACTTTGCTTCCCAATGTCAGTGTGTGGTGCTCTTTGCTGATATTTGATACAGGTTTGGTTCAGCAAAAACATGTTTCTGTATTGTGAGGAGGAAAAGGTACAGATATGAATGGGGATACTTTGGAAATTAAAGTCAAGGAAGTTGTGATTCATATGGAGAAATGGAATCCTGAGGCTGTTTTTTAAAGAGATGATGCAACTGCCACTTCCCTGCCTTCCCTCTGTTTGAAAAACAAACAAACCAATTACAAAATTGATTTAATCCATTTGTGATCTAGACTTGGAAGGTCAGAGTAACATCTGCTCTTGCTCCTGAAATTTGTTGCTATGTTTGTACAAAGGGGGGTTTGTTTATCGTACCTTGTCATTCTCTCAGAGCCTGGAAGCTGGCATTTCTATTTGAAGCTGTGTTCAGGAAGTGCTGTAAGTACATTTCAGGTTCATTTGGTTTTTGAAAAAGTTCCTGCTCCACTTCAGAAAGATGGGGGAGAAGCCAGAAGAGCAGTGCAGCCCCAATCTCTTCCTTGGTGTTTGATCTCTTGGCTCAGACTCCCCCAGGCTGAGTCCCTCATTCCTGTGCTGGCTGCTGGGAGGCAGGAAGGTGCAAGATTAACACCTGTCTCTGTGGTGGAAACACTTCTCTGATCACTTGGCTACAAAAATTTGAGTGATCAAGGTGTCAATTCACTATTTACAGAGGAAATACTGCCTAAGTGAACATTACTTCGACAAGTTTTTCCTCTACCAACGCCAGTTTGGTTCCATTTGGGGTGCGATAGTTGAATTTTATTTTTTTAATAGCACTTCACTATCTGGAGCACTTCTCCTTAGTTAAAGTAAATACATAATAAAATCCTCACAATACACAGATCCACTAACACTGCTGTTTGTGAAACACTTTTACACTCACACATTTATCAAGTCAGTGCTCTTCAGATTAAAGTGGGTACATTTGAACTAAGTGAATATAACCTGATTATTTTCCTTACAAATCCAAAGCTGGCTCTTGCTGATAAGACTGCTGCATTCAATGGCTTGGGAGAAGTTGCTGTGTGCAGAACTGCTTAAGTGAATGTAACAAGCAAAGATACAGCATCTTATTTACAAGCAGCTTCAGAAATGAGGGTGGGAGGGGGAGAAGATGCAGATAATATCCCCATGCCACTAGGGAAGGGGTGGTGGAGGATGTCATCTTTGTTCCTGCTACAGTCCTGCATGAGGTGACTTGTAAGCAGAAAAACTCAGAAGCAGGTTTATTTTCTTCTATCTCTTCTGATAGTCCTGCAGTGTAATCTCCATGCCCTGGAAATCCTGCCTGTTTATTCTCATCTAGAAAAATGGCAGTTACTGTGTGAAGGTGAATAGCAGCTCCTGAAACTCTCTACTTCTAGTACTTGCAGTAAGTAAAATTCAGTGGCAGAGTATTTCCAAGTAACTTCCACTCGTCTCCTTTTGGATATTGGCAGCCTAGGGCCAAACCAGGCTTGCTTTTGATTTTAACAAAAGAAGAAAAGCTATTAAGTGCATAGTGTTGTGTGTCCTTGGTGGAAAGATCACTTGGGTTTAAATTACAGGAGTTTGCAGTTATTCCTGTTCTCTTCCTGAAAACTGAAGAAAGGAAGATGAGTGCTAGAGTATAATCCTGCTCTGGGAGGTCGATGATGTTCCCAAACTAAGAAAAAAGCAACAGAAAGTTGAGCTGGACATAGAGGTGAAAGCTGTTTTAGAGGGCAATCTTCCTCTCCTTCCTTCTCCTAATTCTTTTCTGTAGTACTCCAGCCATTTATATCTGTGTGTTTAGGGCTGTTTCTTGTCTTGCACATTTCTGTTTTGAGTTCAAGAAGTGCTTTTTACTCTTGAAAAAGCAATATGCTGGTACAGATCATTCAGTGCAAGTTGGTTCTTCCCAAAAAAACCAACCTGCCTGCACTTTTGTACAGTAGTTACTCAACTGGGAAGTCAGGTGAACTTTATCAGAGGGAAAATAGCTTTGTGCAGCACTTCTGATTTTGTTCCTGTTGCCTGGGGTAATTACAGAATTAGCCACTGAAGGCTGAGCACACAGAGTGGTTACTGTGTGTGGATTTTAAAGGCATGTAGGCAGTTGTTGAATGTCAGTCTTTATGTCAGTGTGTGTGTGAACCCAGTGTAAAAATATAACACGTATGTGTTTGCCAAAGTAGAAATTTTTCTCATGGTTTCCAAGAAAAAGTTCTTTGAAAAAAGTCAGGAGGAGGGAGACCACTCACAGCCTCCTTCATTATGTTTTCAGTTTATAGTTAGTTCCAGAGGAAGTCTTTTCTCTGAAGATCTTTACATATGACAGCTTTGTTTCTTCCTAGTTAGGTCATTTGGATTCAGATGAGGGGAAGAGATTATTTTCTTTCCTTTTTCATTATTTTTTTTGTTGGATGTATGATAAAGTTCACTAGAAAGACTGTTTGTGTTGGAAAACCTTTTTCTATATGAAGAAAGGTTAAAACCTTTTATAAAGGTTTTCCTTTATAAAAAGAGGAAAGATATTTCCACTGCATTGGTGCTTTCTAAAAAGTACTCGCAGAGTTAACTCGAACATTACCAGCTCTTTAATAATGAAGTTGTCCAGCTTGTTGATTCAGCAGGTAAAATGCAAAGTTACAGAGAATGAATCTATTTATATCTGTTAGAGGTTGGTGGATGTAGCAGGGAGGATGTTGCCTGTGCAGTGCCTCAGTAGGAGTGTTTGTTGCTCTGTGGGCACCCAGCTCTGTGTTTAGCAGCTGTGTTTTGCTGTGCTGACCTCCCAAAACCTGTGTGATGTCAGTGAAGCAAGGGGCTTCCTCATCTCTCTTCAGCTGTGTGCTGCTTTGACAAAATGCCTTTCACTAATAAATGCCATATCCAGCTTTTGCTTGTGAATACAGAGCTCTCTGTTTGAGAGGAGCAGTGCAAAAGGCTGTGATTGATGCCAAGTTCATGGCCTGACTCTACAGCTACAACAAAGACCACAGGGTTTGTTTTGATGTGTGCTGGGTTTTTTATTCACTCCTCTTCCCTCTCCCTTCAGCACAGATAGACAAGAAAAAGATGGATTGAATTGAAATTCAGCCTGTTTGAGGTGGCATTTCTTCCCTCCCCCTCAAATTTGGCATGTCTCAAACAATCTGCACATGAGAAGCAACCTTGATGCACAAACTGCAGAGAAAACATCCTGAAAGGAGACAACACTCTCATGGCTTCTCAACTTCTTGCAGAGAGCATTGCCCCAGCTTTTCTGTATGCTGCTGACTTTGAAGAAGCTGTTCTTTGTGCTTCTCACTCCCATGTCACATCTAATGACTGTGTTTCAGAAAGAAAATGATCTTGTTCTTGAATGTCTGTGCTGAGTTGCTTTTGACAGCAGTTCCTGGAGCATCATTGGAGGTTTGGTGCCGCAGAACCACCAGCTTTTATCTGAAAGGTTTGAGCCCTGTGGGAAGAGCTGAGGGTTTCATTGCATGGTTTAGGCTGTGTCTGGAGTAATAAGTGGGGTGGTGGAAAGGGAGCAGAATATGAAATGCCTGTGTTGGTTTTGAGGACCCAGTGCTGACCTTCCCCTGCTTTTTGGAGTTTTATTTCCCTTTTGTTCATGTCTGCACCTTTGGACAGAGTGCCAGGGAGTAGCAGATTGAGCACATCTGGTGTAATCTTGCCCAAAAGGAATTAAAGTAATATGCTCCAAGGCAGCTCTGTCATACCAACCAAGGAGCAGCAAAGTGGGAATGATCAGTGAATTTGCTTCAAAATCACATTTCTAATCTGAAATAAAGCTTTAATATAGAAACTGCCCTCAAGAGTTCTCAGTCATTATTCTTTTTGGTTTGGGATTCAGAGTGACTACTGTGATCACAGAAGCAATGTGTTTTAAAAATGTCTTTTTTGATTACTGAAGCCCTTTCCTTCTGTAATATACTGGATGTTATCCAGACTCTAGACACTGCTTTGCTTTCTCCTCAAACTCTGAAAAGTTACTATGAGAAGAAAATCTGAACAAATCTACTCTGCCACATTCATAGACTGTATTTCTTGCTTTTTAAGTTTAAGAAAGAGACAGAAGGAAATGGAGATTTCTTTAAAAAATAAATATTTTAAAAGACAATTATTGGCTTTTGGAGTGACTCTGTCTTTAGAATTAGCATGTGTCAGGATAGGTAAAATAAAATGAGATTTCTTCCTCAAGGCCTTAAAAATGAAGAAAGGTAGCAGACCACTTGGAGGAAATACCAATTAATTCCAGTGTGTTTGTGCCAGAGTAAGCCAGGGTGATTTCTGTTAGAATTCCTCTGAAACAAAAAACTGATGTACTCTTTTCCCCAGCTATAAAGCTATTGAGATTCCAGCTCCTGACAGTAATTGTTCTGGGGGGCAAGAGGGTTCTGTAGCATGAAGTCCTTTATTTGAGATACAGGGAAGGGATGCATTTATTCTAAAATTCTTCATTAAAATAATTTTTAAAGAATTTTATGCATTTACAGGTCTGTGAATTTCAGTATTTAATTTCTAGCTTATTTTATGTTGGCAAATAATTTAATTACTTCAAGTTTCCAATTCTAACTGTCTAAACAATGATCTCCTTCCTTCTTTCTTTCCAAATATTGATAGGCACAGAAAACTGATAGTGAAAATCAACTGCAGTATTTATTGTTCCACTTCTTTTGCAGCCCATGGGTAGTGTGCTGGGATGCTGCTATTGCAGGAAAAGTCAACCATTCCTTCAAAACTCTTGTCACATTCATATTAGCCTTTTTTTAGACCTCAGCACACACCTTTGCACTCTCCAGGACTAACTAAGAGAGCTTTTGTAGCTGTTAATGTTTCATACCCTCTGTGCTCTGCAGATCTGATGGAATAATCAATATTTGCATGTTCAGTTTAAGTGGGCCATCACTAATGTTGAAGTTGCAGCTGTAATTTGACAGCTAAGGACTAAATAATTGTGTTGTAACAATACTGGAAGCAGTCTGGGTTGTTACCAAGCATTGTAGAACACATTTAAATTCTTTAAATAACAGTCTGCATGCAACTTTTGTCTCTGATCTAAACCTTTCATGAAAGAACTCTAGGCCATTTTAGAAAGTTGCTGCTACGTTTTTTATTCTCCTTGTTTCATGTCCATTGAGTTGCAGCACTTCAAATGAAGTTGGAAAATGCAGTCTCAGGTAATGACCACCATGGTTAATCTGGCTCCTTGGTGAAGAAATAGTAATAATATTCCAATTTCAGTAAGAGCTCATAAAATTATAAATGTGAAAAAACCGCTTTGTTTTCCAATTATACAAATCCAAAAGCAAATATTTCCACATTTATAACTTCGTTTTTCATATTTATTCTTTTTACAGCATTGACTATTTTCCATGCGATTAAGACTCTGAATCTTTATTTTGTAGCATTTTTACTATGTACTTAAAGCTTTTGGTCTATATGATGAATATTTTATAAGTAAGTTGTGGTTTTATTAAGTGCCTAGGGCAAATTCATAGTAATAAAAAGTTTTCATGTCTTTTTTTTTTCTGATCTACATTTTAATTCATTACAAATGTACCAAGAATTTCAGTTGGTAAAAATTTGTTTTTAGTTCTGTTTAAAGGAAGATGAAACACCAGGATCATGAGAAGTATGATACAACTGCAAATGTGAGGGTTAAGCCAAAGAGAAAGTCAGTTTTTATTCAAAAGGCTTTTTGAAGTTCTAGATCAGTAATTAACACATAGGAATTGTGCCTAAGTTAAAGCAATGAAAAGGTAATATATGCTCAAGCTTCATCTGACTATTTAATAATAAAATAGGCAGCAGGTAAACAAAAACCCTCAACAAATCCAAAATACCAAATAACAACAGTAAAAAACAAACACAAAAACCTGACCAACCTCACAGAAAACCACAACCCAAAATGGCAACAACAACAATTTTCAACTGCGTCTTGGCTGTGGCAGTTGCCTCCCTGTTTAATTGCTGTTGGGTTCAATCCAGTGCTCTGCTTGGACTGGGATAAAGGAACCATCTTCAAGGTGGATGGGATTTTATCACAGAGAAGTGGGAAGGTTTGTGGGGTCAGATGGACCCTGAATAATTTGGCTGAGGGAAAGGTAATTTATCCTACTACAGATTTGAGTCCATGGGATCTGCAGATCCTCCCAAGGGGCAGAAATGCTGTGCACTTACGTAAGGGCTCAATTCCCTGGAAATATTGAAGTTGTTACCCTGCACAGTAATACAAACATTGCCTACCTAGTGGCACTAAGTCCTAAAAAGCACAGTTTGTACAGCAGGACAAAGATCTCCAGCATCTGTCTGATAAACAATGGGTTCTGCTGCTCCTAAAGACTGGAGAGCAGCAGCTGACAAATGCCTTGCTGTGGAAGCTGTTGGGGATGCCTTTCAGTGGGAATATGGTCTCTAATTTTTTTAAAAAGTGCATTGTTAGTAGTTACAACTTTGAACACATCTGCCTAAGTCATGCTTAGGTATGATTTGTTAAAATAGCCTGCTTTGTAGTTCTGTAAAATTACTACAGAGGGAGGAAAAAGGCCCTTGTTGTACTAACATGCAAAAATTTCACTGTTGTGCCAGCAAAGTTAAATCTTTGCTGAATAAAAGAAATCTGTTTTCAAAGGAATGTTGAAAGATAGAAAAAGCTTCTCAGAACGGCTAAATCCTGAGTTTTGCAAGTCAGTCTTACCAACAAGTGAATTTGAACTTGTGAAGATATCATCAACTCCTAGAATTCCTGTAGGAAGTAGTTTAAATGTTCATCAAGGGACATGGTTTTCCAGTGCTGCTGTGCAGTATTGGGGTAACTTGATTAATGCAGGGTATCTGAAGTGTTGCAGGTTCATACCTCCTGTTCCTCAAAATTCCTTGAGGCCATTTTGGGTGTTGTGTGCAATAATATTTCCAAGCATACTGTATCTTTCTGATTTAATACTTTTCATCATGGGAGCCCACACTTCTCTGTTTCTGCCAGGAGTTGTTTCCAAGACTCTTTACAGGTTAATTAACTTGTTCATATGTTAGGTGGGCAGATGGTATCAGGGTGGCATTACCACTCTCATTCAGCTGAGGTTCAGTTTTATTTTTGCCTCTCCCTCCTTTATCTTTGTGAATGCTGCAGGTGCAGTTCTGGGAGTGGGTAGAAGGAGTCTCTGCAGCTTCTGGGTTGTAGACTCTCACTAATTATTCTGATAAAGCAAGTGAAAGCCTTTGTAAGATTGTAAAATAACAACAGAGGTAATTTCAGCATGTCTGGCAGAGCTGCTTCTATTCCTTGAATGAGCATCTCGAGCAATACAGGATTGAATGAACATCTAAGTTTGTTTCATTGCAAAACTGAATATGATTTTGTATGCAGGGAGGTTTTACATCTTTTCATTTTAGTTTACAACTTTGTCTTTAAATTTATATTGAGATCTTTTGGTTCTATCCAGAGAGGAGTCTTGTTTGCTCTTACAGAAATCATTCTGAAAACACAAATCCTGCAGCAGTGCTAATAATTTTCAAGCTTGATGTCCAGCTTTTAGGCAAGCTGGGTTAGTTCATAGTGTATGGCTTAGTGAGCAGGATATTCTTTAATTTTCTTTATTGAGAATCAGGAAATACATTACATTATCTTGTTGAACATAATTCTGTCATGCTTGTATTTATTGACTGTAAATCAGGAGTGAGTGATTTTAATTTGTATTGTAGCAGGTGATGTGTGCGTTTGCAGAAAGCCAGATAAGAAATGTTAATTTCTGAAGCTGCAGTGAAGTAACGAAAATTTTTTGTTTTAAATAATTTTTGCTTAATCTAATGTGTAATTTAATGCATAATTTCCTACACATGAAGAAGAAATTCACAGTTTCTTGGGTACTTTGCAGATCTGTTGGTGATGCTTAGGCTGAAGTGGCCACAGTCTTAATTAAAGATGTATATATTTGTGCACACACATAGTTTGGATTGTGCATTACTGTCACATTATAAAGCACTATGCCCATTTTAATTCTATGATTCCAACTTTCTTGGCTGCCAAGGCACTGTTTGACAAATCTTTAGGAAAGAGGCTGTAAATATGTCATTACAGAACAAATCACAGGCTCTCAAACCCTCAAGGCTGCAGCTGAAAGGAGCAAGCACTTTTAAGATGGCTCTTTGTAAAGCAAATTCATCTGTAACAGTTAACTATAGCAACTTTGATTACTTGAAGGTTACAAAGAAGTACTTTGTTTTAATTTCCCTGTGACATGAGCCACTTAAGTAGTTTCAGAAAGAGAAGAAAAAGCATGCTACTGAAGATTTTTCTTTCTATTTAGGTATTCTAGTGGCAGATGCTGAAGTCAGAATTGGAGATGCTCTGAAGCTTAAAAAGCAGAGCTTCTCCATTGTAAGCCCAGGAGATGTGTCCCTTAGGTAGAATTGCAAGAGTCATTTCTCCTCCTGTGGTGGGCACTGAAGGGTGCTCAACTGCTGGGTAGAGAAATGAAAATATAGAGTAGCAGTTGGTTTACACCTTCTTAATTTCTTTATTTTGTGTTTCTGTAGTTCAGATGTATGTACAAAGCTCATATAAATACAAATAAGGGTGAAAACCTGTACATTACAACATGAACAGTGAATGTGCTGTTGGCAGGTGTTTCCTCAAGAGGAAGGTGCAGTTACTAACTTGTGTTTAAAAAACAACTTTTCTTCAGTGTTTACAATTTTTGCACTACAATTTTTGCATGGACTTTCAATCCATCCTTAGTTTTGTAGGGAAGATTCTAAATGCTGTAAAGTAGGGATTTGTGGATCTTCAGGTGTTTAACACAGTTGCTATGAGTTTGCTACAGTTCTGTGTCTGAATACGTAAAGCCATCACCTGCTTGGTGTTGCTGAATCTCTGCTGCCTCCAATGAATGAAAAATAAGTTATTGCACATTTTCACTAGACATAATTTGAGCAGGATACTTCTATCTAAAGGTGATGTATTATTATTCTTGACAATAAGTTTAAATCAGATATGTGGCTGTTTTCTTTGCGAGGACATCAAGTGCCAAAAAAAGCACAATTACTGCGTTTTTTTGGATTAAAAAAAAAAAATTGCATAAGAACCTGTATTTCTTGGTTGGAAAAGTTGCTGATTGTGTTAATTTTGTTTCAGCTTTACTTTTGGAAGCTCAGTCAACACCGTTTCAAATAACTCCTTCAACCATGGCAAATATTGTGAAAGGCCTGTATACACTACGACCAGGTAAAAAGGAGAAATGTTTGTACTGACCTCATCTCGTGATTGTCATTTGTTTGCCAAAATGTGTCTACTCTCTAACTAATGCACAGTTAGCAATCAAAGTGTCTTGTGTTTTGTGCAGCATAATGCTCAGTTCCATCCTGGTTCTTGTTGTCTGTCAATCACCTGGGCAAGGTACTGTGTGAATACCAAATACTGTAAAATAAACAAGCCAGCTTTCAATTTTGAGACAAAGGGAAGATCTATTCCTTCTTTTAAGAAATAAAGGAAGAAGGATGTTAATGAGACAGTCAAGGCATAAATTGAGAAGTATTGAAATGGTGAAAGTGTATTGAGAGTCACTCTACAAACAACCAGCTCTTTGGCATGAGGTGACCATTTCTTCTATGAAGCCATTGTCTTGCTGTTATTATTTCATGGAAGATCTTAATTTAACTTGTGAATACATCATGCTGTCTTATGCAACAACAATTATATTGAAAGGAAAATGGCATTGCAGATTTTAATCAGTTTTGTATGACAATCTTGTAAGTTTTGGAGAACTGAGGAGAGCCTTACCCTGCGTTTGAGAAATTTTTACAAACAGGAAGTGTTCAAAATATCCATAAATAAATGGTGCCTGTTTCCCTTCTTTTTGCAGTAGTGACAGTTTCTTACTGTGCCTGAGAGAGGGATTGTGCTTGAGCTTCAGTCTATTTTGCAGTACCATTTATATGGAAATAGAAATCAGAATGGGAATCCTTTACAAAAAGCTTTAGTGCTTTTTTTAGCATGAGTACAAACCAGGAGTACAGTGGACTCTACATGAATAAAATGCACTTTGTTTATGCAAAGATTATTTTTACATCAGCAAAATTAACATACTTCCATCCATTTTAAGGCAATGCTCATTTCAGTTTTAGAAAGTGTTCAGGACCAAAGATAAGAAGGGTGTATACATAAGTATAAAAGTACATAAGTATAAAAGTACTCCTTTGAAAGCAATTCAGAGTGGTTGTTCCTTGACCACACTTCATATTGTAAGGTGATGGACTTGTGATTTCACAGCTTTCTGTTCCAGATGATCCCTGTCTTGCTGTCCACAGCACAGCAGACACTGCTTTGTGTTGGTACTGTGGGACTAACCAAATCTTGAGTAGTTGAAGAGCCCAGGATAGACCTCTTGGTGTAGAAGGATGTTCTTTGGTGATCCTGGTTCTTGGGGATGAATTCTGAATCAGAGCAGGGGTTCCTCTGAGTGCTGCTCACCTGTGGGTGGGATTGCTCCATTGGATGTGTGCTGGGGCTGCTGAGCAGGTGACTGGGGAGGGGGAGCAGGATTTGGGGCAGTGGGATTAGAGCAGCCTGTGAGGGTCTGCAGGGCAGAGAGCAGGGGGAGAAGCGATGCCCATCTGGCTGGCAGCCAGGGCCTTCCCCTTCTCATCCTTTTGCTTTGTTTTCTCTTCAGGCTGAAAGTTCCTAACAGCTGTTAGACTTCCAAATGTTACCAGAGAAGACTCTTTTAATCCTAGCTCAGTTCTGAGGCCAGTCCTTTTGAAAGCCTCTGTCCCTGATCTGGATGAGGGGGTTGAGTGCTCCCTCAGTCGGTTTGCAGGACTATGGGAATTGTATGAAAACTTGTGATGAATTTAAAAGCGTCCCTTTTTTACTAAGTAAAGATGAAATTTCAGGTAACTCCTAGAGCCTGTGAAAAGTCTGCCTGGAGTAACAGTTGAGGGCTATTTATTTTTCTTAGAACTTGTTACACATTTGCTGTAAACCAAATTTTCATCACTCGGTTAACCTTAAAGCCTTGAAACAACTTCAAGGTAAATTGTCTTGATCCTGTAAAATAATGTTCAGTGTAGTGAAATTAAATCACATGTCTGTCCTGAAGCTGAACTAATACAGGTTAGAATTATATTATGAACATTTAAAAAGTGTTTGTTTAAGCTTTGGAAGATCAGTGAGAGAAATGCTTTAATTCCTTTGAAATGGGAGTAGGGTTGTATGATGATACTACTGTGCTTTTTTAGAAGTCAGGCTCAGGGGAGAGAAGGATGCATTTTGGGGATACATTTTCTGCACTAAAGTGTTACAATCATTATCTAATTATCCAAGTGAGTTTGCTGATCATCAGTGAGTTGCCTGTCCTTAAGAGTGTCCAGAGACTCAGCAGGTCCTGTGAGATACTGCAAGAACTGCGTTTCAATTTGATGATGAGGCTGAGAAAAATAGTAATTCTTCTATCTACATGTAAACATCTGATTTCAGCAGGCTCATTGTTTGTTCTGCTTTCAGGCATGGTTTCTGTGGATTTGGGTTTTTTTTTCTTTTTCCTTTTTTTTTTTAAATTCAAGATCCTATTATGTATTCAAAATAAAGTTACATTTGTCAAACGGTAACATTTTCACAAAATCTCTTCCACGTATTTTGCTATTGTTTTTTCTCTTCTTACAGAATGGGTACAGATGGCACCAGCTTTATTTTCTAAATTCATCCCAAATATTCTACCCCCTGCTGTGGAATCTGAGCTTCAGGAATATGCTGCTCAAGACCAGAAACTTCAACGAGAGCTTATTCAGAATGGATTTACTAGGTAATAATTATTATTCTTCAGTAGTGATTGTGCAGGACAGTGCTGGAGTGGTAAAAATGGATACAGCTCAAAATACTGAAGAAATAATTTAAGAGTTAATAAAGAACCCTCACAATTCAGTATCTGAAATATTGTCTTATTTTCAATGTCTTTTGGGCACTAACAGCCCTGCAGATGGTACCTAAAGAGTAGGTGATTGTAAGGCTTGACATTTTTTTATCAGGTTGTTTGCAGTTCATGTATCCCTGGGTTTTGGTTTTTACTGCATGCTCATGCTCCTGTTCAACCTTTACTTTGACTGTTGATTTTTTAAAAGCTCTCTTTTATTCGTGGTGCTTCTGAAAATGTCAGTTTTCTCCTTACTCCACTTTCAGAGTTATTTATACAGGCACAGTGTTTATTTTAAATAGGCATTTCCCATCTGAGTGCTGGATTGGGGAGGGGAAAAGGGAGAGGAACAGGCAAAAGACACAGCAGAAAATGATCATACTGTAAATTGTTCCCTCTGGGCGGTGCCTGTTGCTCTGTGCTGTTCCATTTTTCTGCCCAGGCAAAGGCACAGCACTTTTCACCATTTCTGCAGTACTGTGTCAATCTAAGATCAGGATGGGGAAGTCTCATGCTATACTCCCGAGAGGTTCATTTCTTCATAAGCAGAGAATATCTTCATTTTTCCTATTACCTGGGCAATGCTGAGAGTCTGGCCCTGTAGTTTGAACACCCTCTAGATGTGGGTATGTTTAGTGTTGGGTGTATTTCTGCCTTTCCTACCCTGTGGTTTTCCTCAAAGCTTGGTGAATTATTGAGCTTCAAAGCTCTACCATTGACCCAAATGCAAATGATGTGGTGCAGACTCTTTCCTAATATGGCCAAAGAATTTTTGAGAGATAAGCATAAAAATAAATCCATAAAACCCTGAAAAAAGCAGTACATTTGGCCCAAGACATAGAAGTGTGAGACTTCGTGACTGAGTAGACATATAATGCTGACAAAAGAATGTAATGTACAGAGCAAAGCAAAAAAAGGGAACAATTTGGTGTTGTCAAACTTTCAATCTTACTAATTCTGTAGGTGGCTGATAATAGTTCTGCTTACCAGTGCACTTCACCAATTTCACACTGCTTAGAGAACTAAACGTGACATTTCTATATCCACAAAACCAACTGTATTTTTTAAATGCATTTTGCCTTGCAATGGCCAGTGTCCCTCCCCAGCCTTTCATAGAGTCTCTCCTCCTTACAGAACCAGCCAAAGAATTTCACAGCCAAGTCTCTCCTTTTCAGGTAACTAAAGAAAAAAACATTTTTTCAAACCAGTTGGTTTTGTGGATATAGACCCTTAGTACTTGAAATATCACGTTTAGTTCTCTAAGCCGTGTGAAACTGGTGAAGTGCACTGGTAAGCAGAACTATTATCAGCCACCTACAGAATTAGTAAGATTGAAAGCAATAACCATGAGGAACACAGCTCAGTGAGGTGTATTCAGCAGCAGCAATGGCACATCAACTTCTAGTTGAAGAACAACAGCTATCAACACCATTAAGTGCTAAAATCTGCTTAAAGAGCAAATGTTGTCAGCTCAGAGTCTGTAAGATTCAGGAGCATCTTTTCAGACTGACAGATGCAGAGTTTTTTCACATAGTTCTGTAAAATTTGGTTGGGGAGTTCAAAATGAGGAAAACAATTTTATGCATGCTTTAAGCTCCAACTGTGTATGAGCATTATTTCCTCATATTCATCTTGTAAAAGATTATCCTATGAGATCAAGCCTACTGTTGGTAGCAAAAGGATGAGCTAATTAAATCTATGACATGCACTTTTGCTAAATTGAGATTCCTGCCGTAATAGTTTGCATTTTGTTTCTAAATCTCTAGAAGAGGTGTTTCTCTGAGGTCTTTATTTCCCTGTTGTTTTGAAGATCACAGAATGGTTGGGGTTAGTAGGGACCTTTGAAGGTCCAGAGGAGCAGGGACATCTTTAATTGAGGTTATCATGAAAACACCTTTCTGTGCCTTCTCCTGCAGAGGTGACCAGTCACGCAAGAGAGCTGGAGAAGAGTTAACTTACAGTAAGTACAGCTCCAGCCCTGCCCTCCACAGGCTCCAGCCCCTCCCAGCTTGGGCATTCAGGTCCTGGTGGACTTCTGGGTTCTCAGGGTGGGGAGGTGTCAAAGGCTGCATCTCCACGTGTAACAGCTGTGTGCAATCTGACCTTTACCATGCCAAGAAATAACACAAACTGCTTGGATGTGGAGTCATTGGGGAATGGTATCTGTTCTGATACTGCTGTTAACTTCTGCTCATTTTATGGCCCTCTTAGCACCAAGTTTGCTCATGTGCTTTCAGCTGAGTATGTTCATGTTATTCCCTGCCATAAAACATCTCACAGTTTTATGATGAACTCTTACCACATGCTGAAATGACTGAATGGGCATGGATGTGGTGTAGCAGCTTGTGTTCACACACTGCTGTGTTTGGGGGGGAAGTGTGGCAAGGGACATAATGAGGAAGTTTAATATGAGAGAATTTCTTAACTTTTTCTGTAATTTCAGATGGCTCATCAGCTTGTGCAAGCTCCAGGGGATACAGATAGTGAATATACTGGATCAGCTTTTATTCCTAGCCAGAACAGACACTGGAGGAGCACAGGTGGTATCTGGAGCCTCCTTTGGCAACTGCTGAAACTCAAGCTCTGACACGAACTATGCCTCAAAGAAGAGTTTTGGACTTCTTTCTATATGAAAATGTCAGTTGCTGCTACAGTTGGGATGACTTTGAAAGACAAGATTCCTTGGCCTATCAACAAGCTCTTCTTCTGCAACCTTTGTGAGGAATGCACCTTGAAAAACAATCCTTTCAAAGTGGAAATGGGCAGCCAAAATCAGCAGCTTCCAAAAGCGTTAGAATGGAAGAATCCTTTTTGCACTCTTTTCTTAATATTAAAGACATTCTTAAAACTAGCTAACAAGTCAGTGTATTAGATTTTAAACTTCAAGTTATTTTCTGGAGCTTCTACTTAATAAGAATAAAGTTTCATTATTTTGCAGTATTTGTTTGTTAGTTTAAAACCTGTCACCTTTCAAGAAGAGTTGGTCCCATATAAATGTATCTGCTGTCAGGGAGTTTTGAATTCCAGGTTTTTCTTTTGTCTCTTTTTTTTGTTACTTGGTATTTTAAAATCTGTTTTCTTGTGTGTTTGTACTCTGTGCCTTCAGCTTGTGCACTTTGCAACTTTACAGACCATATTTTGTTTACTGCAAAATGTGTTCTTGAGGAAAAACTTGATGTGAACAAACATGCTGCAAAGTTGCACTTTTCTCTTGCATTAATGGGAAGTGAAAATAAGGAGGAAGGAAGAAAAGTTGAACCTATCACCATCACTAATAGCAACTTGGAAGTTTGTCCCCATTTATTTTTCACGTGTATTAGTGTTTAATGCAGGGACCAACTCTTGTAGAATCCCCCTCACTGATTTTTCATTGGCCTCAGGAGCTGGACTGGATGATCCTTGTCCCTTCCAACTCAGACTATTCTGTGATTCTATGATTCTATATTTGCAATAGATGGAGAATTCCAGACTGAACAGAATAGCAGGATATGGTTTATGTTATGCTCTGTAAAAGCACTGTGAGCAAAACTGTCCAGTCTGGTAGCTCTGCAAAGTGCATCTCCATCAGCACAAGAATTGCACTGGGCTGAGCAATGGTACCTGTCCAACATCACTCTCTGGCTCCTGTGTCATTCCTCCTGCTGGGAGCACGTGATGGGGCTGTGACAGTGGATGTAGTCAGAATCAGGGATTTCAGGAGGGATATAAAGTATGCATGTGCCCATCTGCCTCCTGCTCCAGTTTTGTGTCCTGGAGATCCAGACGAGCCTGTTTCCAGGGGATCTGGGCCTAGGGGCTAAGTGTGCTCATTGAATTGTGGGTTTTAATCAGAGTATGGCTAATGCAGCTCTTTTAAGAGGGGAGAAACATACTTGAAAAAGCAGTTTGATTACAGGGTTTGGGGTTTTTTTCGTTACTATGGATTTATTTTTATCACCTTTAGTTATGAGGAGAAATAGGTTGGTAATACAAAAAAAAAATCTTTCTGAAGTGAAATAAAAAGTTTGTTCAGTTTTGTCTGGAACAACTCTTATGCTGTTTTAAAAAACACAAAATACCAACACAACTCCTTTCATGCTTGTATGGGTTCATTACAAAATGCAAGAAAAAAAAGAATAATGTAGATGCGGCAGGGACAAAGTTCCTTTTTGCTTTGTATCCAGGCTTTATGTCAGTGAATTTAATTCCATCAGTGTCTCATCAGCCACTTTGGCAATGTGGTTTGGTTGGAGAGTGGGGGAGGAAGAATGAGTTTGACACTGCTGGGGTTGACAGATTCAAATATGATTTCCCTATGTTATTCTTTGCATATTTGCAAAGCCTGTGTAATTTTGAGGAAGTGTTTATTTTCAAATTAAGACCTAATGCTTCAGTGTTCTGTGTTCAACGTAGAACAATGCCAGCAATCTGAACTCATCCCCAGTGGTGTAAACCAAGCCACTCTGAGAAGGGATTTTCAAATGCTGTAGTGTCTGCTTCAACTTTGCTACTGAAGTTGGAGCAGAGTTAGATGAAATCAGGGGGGTTGAAAATTTTGTTGAAGTGTGCTGTGGAGAAGTTAATGAAGGCTAATAAGGAATAAAAATAATTTGTCAGCTTCCAGGTTTTTAAAGTTTTGGCTTTAAACAAAAATAAAACCTCTGATAGTGTCCTTAGCTTTAAAAATCACTGTCTGCTGAAATGGCAATATTCTTGAGTTAAGAATAGATGTGTTAACCTAATTTGGTTAGAGTTTGCTTACAACTTTCCATCCTGGTTCACACAGTACAGTAACCAAGCTCTGTCACCTTTGTCAAGTGATCACAGTTATTCTCTGGTCTTAAAATGATTTTACTGGTTCAGGTTTGTAAATAACATGTAGTGCTTTTGCTTCATATCTGAGGCAAGGGTTTAACATTCCTTTTCCATTGCATTATGTTTGGGACACAAACTCCTAGAGTGACAATTCCATCAAAAGATAAAGCATTCCTGTCAGTGTGGTCCACTGTGTATGCACTGAGTAGGGCTTGGATACTTCTAGTCCTGTGTAGCATTGTCACCACTGGATCCCAAGCCTGAGCAATCTGTTTGTTAAGCACTGTATTATGTTGTAAATTTGGCATTACAATTCCTGTATGTTTTGGCATTATTTACATAATGCTGAAATGTTGTTTATCTGTCGAAGACATTATCATTGTGACTGAGCATGGAACAGAATACAGGATACTATACTAAATTATTTTGTTTCTCTGTAAACTTGCGTTTTACTTACAGTCAAACTAACTCAGCCAACTTGAGCATTGGTACTGTAAAACCACAATTACCAACAGCATGATCCTAACTTCAGTATTTAATTTAACCAAATAACTTGTGGTGAATCTGTTGCATCTGTAGCTTACTCTGTTAAGCAGTAAAGTTGGTTATACAATGGGTGTCCTCTTTATGTTGCACTGGTTCTATAGCCAAGCTTGCTACATTAAAATATTTTTAGATTAATTTCATTTCTTTATTTGAGAAGTTGAAGTATTTAAATTCAGCATGCTGACTAATGGTTGGCAGCTGTTGGTACATGGTTAAGATAGTCTTTGGTACAAATGATGGAGTGGGGGTCTAACCAAGTAAGTACCCAACTCTTCTTCAGCTGCATCTCCTTCCTGCAGTTGTTGGGGAAATGTTTACAGATTCATACACTGAAGAAGTTTTTGACTCCTGTAATTTGATAGAAATATGATCAGCCAGAATCATCCCTTTTAATTAGTCCCTGACATGATTATTTACTTTCTAAAGATTAAGAAAACCAAACAAAACCCCCAAGAACTACAAAGGGCATGTTTTGGGTGACTGAAAAATGTTTCTCATGTACACTGTGACAACCCTAGTGAAAGGACTATTCTGTAGAACTATGGAATAAAAAAGCAACCACTTGAATTTGACTCCTGTCATCAACCCAGCTCCAGTAGAGAGAAAACAGTTTTGGTTTGTTTGTTTTTTTGTGTGATGCTTGACATGCACAAGGTATCCAGAGGGCACTTAGTTCAGCTCACAGTGTGGGCCTTTAGATTCAGTTGACTGCAACCATCCTGGATTTCATCTGGGATAAACAAGGATCTTTTTAGTAGCCTACAAACTTCAGATATTGGTAATCATGGCAGGTGTGAACTTACTCTGGCAGGTATTCCAGCAGTCACAAGCCATGGGAATTAAATTTGTAAATTTAGCACAAGTCAATGTGATACTGGCCCAACAAGATATTTTTATGTCCCTAGTGCCTGTTAAGAGAAAAAGGCTGAAGAATCTAAATTTCATCCTTGTAGCACTGGAATAGAGTGGCTTTGAATGGGGACCAGTCACCTGTGAGACGTGCCCCTGTCTGTCAGGAAGGACAGAAAATCAGCATTACTGCATGAGCAAAACAGGACAAACTTGCTGATTTGGCCTCAGCTGAAAACTGCTTGACAAAGTTCTTTGTGCTTTGCTAGAGAGAGTGAGGGAAAGGATTAAACCAACATATCTTGATCTAACTGGAATGACTTGTTAAGGGAATTCCAAAATTCCATAGGCAATGAGAGCTCAGAAATCCCTTCTGGCTGTGTCTGTCTGTCTTGAATGCTCCAGATACACTTGGTTAATGTTCTTCTTTCTGAGCTCCTGCTATCTGACCTAATTAGCACAGAACAGGAATGTTTATTTGCCTAATGATGACAACAGAATGGATTATGTAATAGCACTTATTGCCTCATTAGTATTGTTTTTCAATTAGTCCTTCCTTAAGAAAAACTGCTCTAGTTTTTGTGGTGACCCGGGTCAGCACCGGATTCTGTTAAAGAGCAGCAGATAATTTATTTGTTATTACTCATGGTTTGCACCATTTGCCATCTATCAGCAAGCCGGATGGTTTTGTACAGAGAGCAGTTGATACATTAATCTCAGGATGGTTGGCAGAGGCTGCCCTGTGGATGAAGTGCAGGATGAGAGCTCCTGTTCAAGGAATGGGATAGGAGGGGCTCTGAAGGCTCTGCTGAGGTGATCCCTGGGAGAAGTGTCACACTGCTGTCCTGTGGAAACAGCCAGTGACCATGGGGTGAGCTGCACTGCCAGCAAACACCCCAAAATCCCGCACACAGGCACATGGGAGAGCTGATGGACTGTAACCTCACCTCCACAGCTGCTGCTCCTGTGGCAGTGACATTCAGCCTGTTTGAAACAGGTCAGGGCTTGAAATCTAAGGATTGTCTATCCCTGACTCAAATTCCCTGTGCGGGCAATGTGAAACAAAGGATTTCTCCAGCAGGTACCACAGATCAGTTAATGGATGTGCTCCCAGATTTCTGGTTTGGGCTCTCAGTTACTGGCCATGGGCTGCTGGTACTTGAACCCACCTTGTGGAAGGAGCTGGAAGCAGAACTTGGCAGACAGGACCAGTCCTACCTGTGCAAGAGCAGAAGGAAAACAGGCCTGTTTTGTTCTTTTTCTTAATTGCTTCTGTATTAAGTCTTTATTGAGTGGGCACCTGCTGTTCCAGTTGCTCAGACAGCCTCAGTTGTTTCGATACACAGTTTGGATGTCTGGTGAAATGGATCTGAGGCAGAATTCCATCCAAACAGAATAATAATTTCCCTTAAAATGCAGAGATGTGTCATACATGGTGATTATCTACTTGTTTTGGAAATAATCTCATTATCCTATTTGTTCCCTCAGTAACAACTTCAGAATGCATATTCAAGTGAAATGTGCTTTCCACTTCTGGCTCCAATCTTCTGCAGAGAATGCCATAGTTACAGATATGCAGGGGAGAGACACCCATAAAGTGAAATCCTGCTTTCCATACTTCTGTCTCCTGTTTCCCTCTGGGAATGTGACATGGAATGAAAAACTGCATCGTCAGTTCATTCATGTTCTGGCTTAATTATGTTTTATTATTTCTTTTTTAATAATTCCAGCATTGAATTTGCCTTTTCTTACTGACTGTACACAATCTAACCCTTAGAGCTCTGTGTCAAGTGCCAAGATGCCATTTGTGGGTAGTAGCAGCTCCTCCTTGTGAAAGCAGAATTAGAATCACGCTTTCCCAGTGCATCTCTTTGTAAGTCACTGCAATCAGACGTGGTTTGGAGCTCTCACCCTCTTGCTGAGTTAAATGAAGTCCTGTAGCTCTTTGTAGCCAACGTTCTGCACTTCCCTGGGTGATGGCACAGGAACTTCACATTTCACTGTTCACCTCCTTGTCAGCTTATTGTGAGCACAGCAATGAGCAGGACCTCAGGGTGGTGGGAGTGTGATGTGACCTCTCTCTGTTGGGAGCACAGTCTGTTCCTGCTGTGTAGATTCCCAGTGCCAATTTCTTCATGTGGAAAAGCTAATCCAATATAAGAATTGCTGGGCAGACCTAAAGGTCTGAACTGTCACATCATAGGTGGCAAAAGTTCAGGTGGAAATTGTGGTGTCACACCCTGAGCCTGGTGATGAACTGGGGATTTCCTTGGGTAAAAGCAAACAAGAAAAAAATTCAGCAAAATATTTAATCTACTCTATTTAGCAAAGAGTTCATGCAAATCTGTTGCAAACTCTCTGAACTTGGGCTGACAAGCTTATAGCTTGCCAGGTCCTCTTGTGAGTTTGTTATCCTGGGAGAACATCCTGGCACCTGATGGTCCAAAGTGAGAGAGCAGAGCAGTGCAGGAGCCTCAGTTGTTCGGGCTGAGGCTCCACACGCACACTTGCTGCTGTTTCCTCTACAGGGCACTTCAATGCCTCATTGTCACATTTGCTTCTGTGATTGTTACTTTAAAATTAGCCACAGTGATCTGCAGGGCTCAGGAATCACCTTTGAGGCACATTTACCAAAGCCACCGTGCCCCTCTTGAGCTACATCATCTCTGGGCTCTGGTAAGAAACCAAAATCGTGGCTTCCTGTTTCCAAATCCTGGGTGGGATGGGCATGGAGGGTCTGTGTTCAGCTGTGCAGGGGCTGGGTGCACTGGGGTCCCCAGGGCAGGAAGGTTTTTAATTAGAGGTGTAATTAAACAGGAGAGCTTGCATCACCCAGGGCTAATTTTCAGGGATTGGAGGCAGTTTGCCTAATAAACGGAGAAACAGAAGATTATCCTTAGCTCTGTGTTCATATAAGTGAGCAGAAAACAGCTTTAAGCTGCAGGAGAGAAGGTTAGATATTAGAAATTCTTTACTCAGAGTGGTAAAGCACTGGCACAGAGAAGCTGTGGATCTCTGGAAGTGCCCAAGGCCAGGTTGGACATTGAGGCTGGAGCAAGCTGGGACAGTGGAAGGTGTCCCTGCCTTGGCAGGAGTGGCACTGGATGGGATTTAAGTTCCCTTCCAACCCAAACCAGTCTGTGATTCTGTGAAAACACCACCCTCCCTTGGGCTTTGGGGAAGAAAGGAGCAGAAAGCTGAATGAAGCTGGACAAACTACAAACCCATTGTCCTGCCAGAGCAGCAGGGACTGCTCCTGGCTGTTGAGGACACTTTTCCATGTGTCCCAAAGTTTAGAGCTACGTCCTGATGAAGGTGTTCTGAGAGAGCAGGAGTGCTCAGCCTGGCTGGGAGCTGTGTGCTGGTGAGCAGGATGTCACACAAATGTTTGTGATGTCCCACAAATGGTGCTTGTGCTTCCTTTTAGCCATTCCCAGGGCAGGACAATCCACCCTTACACTGATTTAGCTGCTTTGTTGGTTGTATTTGAAGTATTTCAAGAGCTCTATTGATTTTTAAAACATCCTGAAAACTTAATACATTTGAAGTTAGTTCCTAGGGGAGCCAATTTAACTTTCTGCTGGTTTGCATGCTCAGAATGATTTAGTTCAAGATTGCTTTAGTCTGATGAATTCTTCTTCTGTTGTATACAAACAAATGCTTTGGCCATTATTATATTATTCTTTTTGTTTGTGGGCTACATATACACAGGAAAAAGCCCAATATGTCTGGCTTCTTTTAATTGAACCATGTGACTTATTTGATTTTTCATCAGTCAAATTAAGGCTAATAAACAGAATTTAAAGCAAAAGACGGATATTCATACCGAAGAAATAATTTGTCTTTTTGCTAGATAAATTTCAAACAACAGGCTTGACCCTCAGTATTAATATCTGAGAATTTTCAGAGCCCTGGGTCATGTTGGACATGACAACTCATGAGCAGAATGGAGGGAGCCCTTCACCACTTGGAAGAGCTTATCTTTGACCTCAAACTGAGACTGTGCAAAACCTCTGTGTGCCCCAATAGGCACCATTTCAGTTCTTTTTTTTGGCTTCTGCAGTGTGTTACCTGAATTGTGTCTGAAATTTGCAGCTTTTCATGTGGTTCTCAAATTCTGTCTTTATTTTAGCTCTGCAGTGGCTTCTGAGTGGGTGATGCTGGACACCTCCAAACACCCATCTTCCCCTAGCCCAGGGCACAGTCTGCACTGCTCTGTGTGTCTCTAAAAGCAGATGCTTGCAGGAGAAAGGCAGGACAGGACGAGACTGTTTAGTGAAGGAAAACAGCGATGCACCTAGACAGTCCGTCTCTTTCTGAGGTGAAACATCATGACCTGAATTCCTCTGGGTTTAGTAATCCTGATCTGTGCTTCTGGCTGTCCAAATGTGCTCTGGAGAGCCTTTACACCATGCTAGAGCTGTCTGCTTCCTTCCCCTCGCAGCTCCTGTCCTTGAGTGCTGCTCTGGACTGGGACATCCATCTGCTGCAGCTGGGTGAGGCTGCAGCTGTCAAGGCAGCTTTAATCTCTCTCCTCTGTGGATGATGTACTGGCAATCCTTGAGCAATGTTGCATTTTAATTCCCCTTAATGGTTATTTGCAAAATGAATGAAAATATTGACAGCTTGATATTTCAAAACAGATTGAAATCTTAGGTACTTCTAGCGTCAACATAATTGCTTTCTCGGGAATGGGGGAATTAATTTAAATATATTTAGATTTTCTACCAGCAGCTCTGGTCTGTTATTCTCTAGATGTTGCTGTGCTGTCAGTCAGGTTCTCCTGATTTCTAGGTTCCAACATTGTACGCTTTTCTTTTGCTGTCACTTTTTTGTAGCCTGCTTCAATATGTATGAAGTTGCAGATGTGTTCTCTCTGGTTTTATTCTCAAGTCATACAAACCTGTCACTTTTTCTGCCTTTCACTCTGACTCAGACCTGTCAGAAAGGGTTATCCCCACTTAGTGGAAAATTCCTGGAAGTTGTAGAGATAAAACCACCCAATTTTCAGTAATCTGCCTGATTACTGAAAAAATTGAGAGGGGCTCTTTGGGGACATGTGTGCTGAAGATGGATGTGTGTGGCTGGCCAGCAGTGCTTCAGCATGTCAGGGGTTTGTTTCACCTCAGAGCAACTTTTTGCCCATATTTTAATAAGCAAATATACTTTAAGTTCCTCTAAACCACAGAACAAAACTGGCAGCACAGAATGAATGGTTGTAGGGAAAAGAGTGACACAAGGTGACAAAAACCAGTGAAGGATTCCAGGGGTACAGACCAGACTGAAGCTCTGCCCCTGCTGAACTCAGCAGGGACTTCCCTGCAAAACACCAAATGCTGCAGTTTTGGGCTGAGGTGTTTGTGCAGGGAAGTTCTCAGACATGTGGCTGCATCCAGTCTTGCACAAGGAAGGAAACAGCTCTCAGCTGTTCCCTAAATTCTGCACAAACCAACTAGGGGTGTTGTGTTAAACTGGGACATGTGAAGGATCCACACAGTCTGGTTAATGAAATCCACGGTTTATCAGAGTCTGCTGAGGTCTGTGACCTCAGAGAGCTCATTGCAGATCATTTCCCTCACCAAGAAATGGTGAAGGAGATGGTGTGGGCTCAGTTTGCCTGCAGTGTTTTCTGAGCCTTGGTGGTGGAGGGGTGGAAAGGATTTCTCTGAGGAAATGGGCCACAACAGCTGAAGAAAATACACCTGTGGCCACACATTACAATACCTGCCAAATACAGATTGCCTGGTGCTCTTTGAGCCATTCCTTGGTGCTGCTGAGGAGCACGTGAAGTAAATGCCCAATTGCTTTGGGCAGAAGAAGCAAAATTCATCCCATCTTGTCCATCCTCTAAGTGCATGGAGAGATGGATTTCTCCATCAGATAACAGAGCTGCCTGGCCTCTGGGTAAATACAGGAAAACCTGTGGGTTCCAGCAGCAACATAATGTTACACAAAATTCCATTGGGAAGATTAGGACTTCCCTACTCGATTCCTCCAGAAGGATTTGTGGAATTGTTTTGCAAGGGACTGTTAGACCAGTAACTTGTGTGAGGAAAAGCAGGTATAGTTATTTGGGTTCCTTTCAAACTCCTAATTATATCCTAACTGTAAGTGCTGAATGCTTTTTTGAATTGTTCATAAATTGCATTACTCTAGCATTAGCATTAATTTTGCTGTTATTGAATAACTGTGCTTTGTGGAGGTCATTGAGTTACACCACAAGAAATCTCATTTTAAGGGAAGGAGAGGAGACCTTGTGACTGGAACAAAAGGTTCTCTTGTGATAATGCCGTGAAGTTACTTATCAAAACTCATTGGGGGTTTTCCCACAAAGGTACACATGTTGTGATGCTGAAAGACACAAAACCAGGCAAGGGAGAGGATTTCTGCAGTGAGCCCTCCCTGAACCTGCTTCCTGCAGCATTGGGTAGATACCAGCTCATGGCTCTTGGAACTACTGCACTGATATCAGCATAGTGAAGAAGATCCCCTTAACTGCTTTAAAAATCTCATTTACAGGCTCCTGAGGGGTTCCTCCATTCTTGGTGGCCATGAGCATTGTGACTTTTCTGAACAGGGAGGTGGCAGCTGCTGAGTGACACCAGTCACAGCCCATGGGGTGGCTGCTGCTCCAAGGCCTCTCAAACACATCCCCTGACATCCCAAAATTACTCATGAGGGTGAGAGCAGAGTTTTCTCTCTGTGTTGGTCAAGGTATTTTATGACTGAAAGGCAGCCTATATAAAGATTTGTTCTGCAGGCATCTTTTCACAAAAAAATAAAAGAAAAAAGGTTAATCCTTCAATCCCCTTCTGTGTAAGATCTTTTACATGTCTCTGCCTTGGTAACCACTCACAGGAACTCAAAAACTGTCTAGTTGGATATTTAGAAATCAAGCTCAGAAATGTTTTTTTTTTTGGTAGATATTTGATCTTCGTGAAGCCACTTTGATACTTCTTTTTAATGAATTGATTATTTTGAATTCATTTTGCCGACTCTCTGCTCATGTTGCTCTCTTGAGATGAAAAGGTGGTGTAAAATGACTTGCTGCAAAATCCTGGCCTCAGTAAACTTCATGGTTTTGATTGGAAAAAAGGCGAGCAACAGAGCCTAAAGGCTTTTTGATTTGCATTCAGAAGTTCTTGATTGATTGGTTTCTAGGGGATTAACCAGCATGAGATGGCATCTGTGCTCCAGTTTTGTTCATGGAATAGTCTAGTTCTTTTATCTAAATTCCTGGAATCAAAAGTTTCAAAACAGTTTCAAAACAAATCAAAAAATCAATTTATAAACCGCATTGCACTTCTGTTATTGATAAATGCACGACTTTTAGACCTTTAGCTATGATCTTGCACGAACAGAGGCAGATGAGAGTCAGAAGACAGACATTTGTTTGATCAAAGACTCTGAGCACTGCAGTGAAAATGCAGAATGATTTCACCTGCTATTGAGCAGTGCCCAAGTGTGTACCTGAAGTGACAGCCTCGATAAACACAGCAAGTAACCAAGGGCCATGAAGTTCTTTGGGATTCAGAAACGTGTTGGTCTGCTTCAGAGATTTTACCCTGAGCAGTCATTAGTGATTTCCACGGACTGCCTTTGGGGCAAGCATTGTTCCAGTTCAGTGTTCCTTATTTTGTAGTGCTGACTACAAATTCTTCCTTTTTATTTTGGGCATTTATTTAGTATTAACAAACTTCCTGGTCCCATGCCTCTCACTAAAGATGTTCTTTGAAAGAGTGACACAAATTACTGTTGGTTTCCCATTGGCTGTGAATTTGGACTTTTCATTAGAACTGCCTCAAAAGCAGTGCTTGCTTTAATCAGCTCTTGTCTGCTTGTTTGGAAAGGCTTGCAAGGTTGACTGGCTTTCTCAACTTGATCTGGGCTCACACTAATGAGGTATCAGGCTAATGAGACCACTGCCATTACAATTACCAGCTTATTAAATCCTAATTAGGGACCCAATGCTGCCGGGTGCTGAGTGCTGGTTGTAAGCAGCTGGATGTTTTCCTGTGCCCATTTTTGATCTCCAGTTGAAAGCAGCACTTGAAGAGCATTGAGGCTCCCTGTTCACGTTTCAGCTCTGTTTCAGTGCTAATGGGGTAATTGACTCTAATGATGTTGGCTGGTGTGTAATGGTCAGAGCTGCCTTTCCCTCCCCTCAGCATCCCTGTCATTGTTAAATGGGCTGTGATTCACATGGCAGAAGGCTGTAGGATGCCAAAGGACAATATTTCCTATATAATGTTCTGTGGCAGGTTGTTTTCTGCACATTCATGCGCTGCTGAAAGGAGTTTGCAACTTTATTGTTCATCAGTGCCAATTAAATGCAAACTCAATGTTAGCCAGACATGCTTCCTCCTGAACAAACAACTCAATTCTGTCCTCCCGAGGCTGGAGAATTTTAAATGTGCAGCGTCTCTTTTGGAATCTAATTTCCACCTGACCTTCCACTGCCTGCTCTCTGTTCTGTGGCTGTTATTGAGCTGAGCAGGTAGTGTCAGAACAACTGCAGGGCACTTTCCAGAAGTGCATTACAGAACATCTCTCTTGCTTGCCAAGGACTGGTTGTTTTGCTGTTGTTTCTGCCAGGGCAAGACTGTATGAGTTCTTCTTGATTTTCATCTCGTAGAGATGAAGTTTCAGGCTCACCTTTGCCAGCCTGTGGAGCTCTGCTGTTGGCAAGTGAGGCTTTGCAGGATATGAAAGCCTTTCAGCCCAGTCTGACTGCAGTGGCTGCTCCCAGGTTTGGAGAGGCTTGGGCTGTGCTCCTTTCTCACCCATCAACCCCAAATTCTGAGCTTAGGGAGTGCCTTAAAACTGAAACATGAAGGTACAAATGCATCTTGCAACACATTCTCTGACTAGAAGCCAGGTGGATTCCTCCAGCTCTGCCAAGACTCCAGACATATTCTCTGTGGAAACTGCCCAGATGGCACAGAACCCATGTCCTGCTTTTTACTGCTGCTTTTAGTGAGTGTTGGTCAATTTGTTCTCCCAGGGAGGAGAATGCTCACTTACATCTCAATCCCATTTCTCATTAGCAACCCTGCTAATGAAACCCCAACAATGATGTGGGCTGCTAAAAGCTGTGCCTCATCCAACCTGGCCTGGAATGTTTCAGGGATGGGGCATCCACCACCTCTCTGGTTCCCTGCTGGGCACTGTGAAAAGGCAGCAGGGGAAAAACTGAGCTTTAAGCACTCCAGCTAATGATCCTGTAGGCTTGGCTAAGAGCTTCCCTTGTTTCTGTTTGGGGGCATCTCTTTTTGCTCTTGAAATGGACTTGGGCTTGTGAAAGAGACTGATCCAGAAAGAATAAATTCTGAATCTGGCATGCGAGCCCCACATGTCGGTCTATTCTTACCTTGTGATGAGGAAAGTCACTGTCCCAAAGTAAGAGCTTTGAGCTGTGAGACACCAGTTGATTAAGAGAGTATTTTGTAGTTTTTTAAGCAGGCAGATGATCTGCAGATGATGTGGTTTTTGTCTGCTTTGCTCCTATACACCCTTCTCAGAATACCCTGTGTATGAAATGGGCTGGACACTCAATGAACGAGCTGATTCTGGCAGGGCTAGGACGTGGAGCTGTTCTCCAGTCTGCTGGTGGAAACGTGGCTGTCAGGTCTGCACGGATGTCACAAATGTGATTGATTAGCTGGGCAATGCTGGCAGGAGCTCAGTCCTTCAATTCTGTGAAACTTGGCTGTTCCTCACACAGCTCCTCTGGCACTGCCCTGAGCACAGACCTTCCTCTCCCTGCTGTCTGAGGCTCATCAGCTTCTTACACTCTTACCTGTCACATCCAGCCACTTCTGGTGTCACCTCCAGAGCCTTTTTCACATCTTCCCCTTTCCTTTATCCCAGGCAAAAGCCTTGTAGCGATCCCCAAAGAAACACAAAGATATAGGTGTGATGAAGCCTTTTGCTGCCACAAGAGAACAAAATTAATTCCTTTCTGCTGTAGAGAGAAGCAACACCCATTCCCCAGATCTTTTCACAGCCCTTTGTTGGTCACTGTGGGAATTTGAATATCTGCAGAAGAAGCAAAAGTAAAACTCTTAAAAAAAAAGGTCACAAGAAAGAAGGTTATATTTTTTATATCTGGGGTGCTGTTGTTCATCCAGGAGTTTTGAAGAAATGGCTGGAATCTTCCAATACATCCTTGAGTTTAGTAATTAGACCCAGCTGGATTTTGAAGCCTTCATCCTCACAAAGTCATGTACTTATTTGTATTGCTCTGAATTTCAGATAAAAACTGGAAAAGTCAGTGTTAGGCACTGCACAAAGCTCCGGAAGATGTGAATCTGTGATATCAATCTCTTAATTACAGCGTTGAATTTCCTGAAACCTTTATGCTCTGACATCACTTCATCGAAAGATCCTGGTTGCAATTAACCTTTAAATGCTTAGGCAATTGCAAGGACTGCTGAGTCCCTTAATGCATTAGGAGGTTAGGGATGCCTTTTGATGGCAGGGATTCAGTTTCTGGGCTGTCTGGGAATGGGGAATTTCCATTGGTTTCCATTGTCTCCCCTCTATTTCAGTTTTGTGCTGCATGCAGCTCCTTTGTTCGTATTCATTTTCCCCAGGTCTGCACTGCCATCCCTGCCGTGCAGCCAAGGTAAAACCACCTAAAATCCTGCATGAGTGGCTGCTGTGCAGGACAGGCTCCAGGAAAATCTGTTTGGGCTTGGTTTTTATTGTTGGCAGGTGTTTCTCTGCAGAAACAGACTCACAGAATCCCAATAACCACAGGATTAATAAACTGAGGGTGCTGCACCGCTTCCCCTTTGCCCTGTGAGCAGCAGGCACTGCAGACCCCACCTTTACCATGGATAAAAATTCTTAAAAGACTCCACTTATTGCTTGAAGGAAGGCTATTTACAGCTTGGCATCTTACACTGGCTTGTTCAGGATTGCAATTCACCAAAATAAATATTCCTAAACTTCTCCAATTTTCCAGCAATTTAACCACAGCAGTTATTTGTGTAATGCTGTTTCTTCCTGGCCAGGGTATTCTGTTCAAGCCATTAACTTAAAGCAGGAGTCCTTGGAGATACCTGTTGCTGTGTGAATGGCATATATTGGCTTTTACACCTCTTTGTGCATTTATTCAAGTGGAAAAGAACAATTTTCACTTTCTTGCACGTAAGATATGAAGCTTAATTTATCGCTGGAATCACTCTGAGGTGGTTGATTCGGGGACCAGGAAAAAATGTGATTTTGCTGCATGTTTGGGAAATTGGTAGCTCTGATCCTTAACAGGCTCTCTGAATAAAAGAAAATTTCTCATGGTGGTGATGGAGAAGCCTCTGGGATAACAGAGCAGAAAGAGAAAAGGGTAATGAGAACTTGCAGTGATTGATAACTGCAGGAATTTTGATCAGATTAAGGCAATTACTGATGGGATGATAATCATTAGGACTTTGTTTTTAATGCTGAGATGAATTGCTAGAAAGCAGAGAAGTGTGCTGAGAAGTGTACTGAGATTCAGTAGTGGTTTTTTTTGCTGGCATCTTTTTTTCTGTCTTGCTAATCATGATGCAAACTAGATGGCAAAACAGGTTGGCAAACGTGGGTGAGTGAGCAGGGAGGCGATGTGGTGCCTGTGCACACAGCCCTGGGCAGGGTCACCAGCCAGGTGCTTAAAATGAAGGAGAAAAAGTCGAGTGTGGGCAGAAAAGAACCAGACACAAGGAATCAGCCTGGCAGCAAGAGTCAAGCAGACATGCCTGTTTGTCTAATGGAAATACTGGCTTGATTAGAGCAAGCTAAAATCTTGGATATGATTCTTGGTGTTAAAAGGGCTTTTTTATATAGCAACAGAACTGAGAGAGGGGGACTGATCACGAGTGAAGCTGGATGAATTAGGAGCAATTCCTTTGGTGAAAACTGCAGGAAGAAGCTGCTGGGAGGGTTGTAGGTGACACATCCAGATGTCTCCATGTCCAGACTGGCTCATGGCTTAGAATTCCATCTTTTTCCAACTTGTGCCTCAGTCAACTGCAGACTTTGCTGTTTCCAGCACAGGCAGGCTGTGTGTGAGGAACCTGTGTGTGCTCATCCCCTGCTCCACCTGGGCTCTGTGTGACCCTCGTTTCTGGACTGGCCTGGGGAGCAGATTTGCTGTGTGGAAAACCCAGTCCCTGGGCTTTAAAACATCTGCTTAGCAAAACATCCCCCATCCCAGTGGGCCAGAGCCAGGTAAGGCAGAAACCACCAACTTGGAGCTTGCTCCTGCCACCAGATCCTACAGAAGAAAAGCATTTCCAAGAGGAGTTAGAGATGCTTTAGTTGAAAATTCCTGTGAGAGTCGTTTAGTGAGCTTTAAGGCTGGCAGGTTCCAGGTTTCTGCATAGGTTCACATGTGTACTGAAACTCCTCAGCCATCATGTGAACCCTAATTAATGAGCTGTGTCACAGGGTGAGGCGTCTCAGGGCTGGTGTGGAATCAGATGTTGATCCTCTGAGGAGAACTTCCTGTTACTGATGTTGATGCTGATAATTCTGTTTCAGAGGTAGAGGAGATGAGCTCAGCCCGTTGCAGCTGGCTGGGAACACAGCCTGTGCTGAGGGGGAGGATGAGCTGCACTGACATTTGCATTGGCAGTGCCCAGCGTGGACATGTACAGACCCAGCATGGTGGCACTGATGAAGTCAAGCTCTGGTACCACTGGCTTCAAAATAAACATCTTGGGGAATGAAGTCATGGCATGTCCCCTGGGAGGCAGAGGAGCCAGCTCAGCAGCCCCTGTGCTGGGTGGATGTGAAGAGTCCTGTGCCCTGAGCAGTTTCTCTTAGGGACAGGTTTACCATCGTTCACTTTTTTCAGCGGGAAGCCCAGTGCACTCTGTGGAGTCTGCACAGCTTTCCTGAGCTGAGGTCTGGGGCTGTGCCCCTCCCCTGGTGAGATGCTCAGCACCTGGGGGATGCTGGATCCAGGGTGGGTGCTCGTGCAGATCCAGTGGATTCAGAGGAAAAGCAATGTCAGCGGGCAGCCTGGAACCAGTGCATGGCTGGGAGGAGTGATTTATTCACCTGCATCTTAGAGGGGATTCCTCAAGAGAGGCAAAAGACTCTCAGGGTGACCAAAGAGCAAACTGGGCTCTGGGTGTGGAGGGGAATGAAAAACATCAGGTTTGATATTTGTTTGCTTTGTGTTTTCCTTCCAGGCATCTGGTGTAAACTGCAAGGGGATAACAAATGTGCAGTGACTCTGCATCTGCCTGTTTGTCTCCCTCCCATCCAGGTCTGCACAGTTCCAGTGAGCTCTTGAGCAACTGCAAGAAGTGCATGAGAGATGTGCTGTCAGCTGAGCTTGGGAATGAAACCAGGCTCAAAGCAAAGCCCCAGGTCAGCCCCCAGGCTTCATGGGCTTGTGCTTTGTATTTGAGAAGATCATCAGCTCACCCTTAACTGAAAACATCAGCTTGAGCCGGAGACATGTAACATCTCAGAAGTCAAAGCCTGACCTAATATTGATGTTGTGCTCTTCTCCCTAGCAAAGCAAGCCAAGAGAAACTGGAGGACCCCAACCCCCTGAGTGGAGGGTCCAAATCCAAGCAGCGGATTTGACTGCTGCCCTGCACGTGTGAGGGGAAGCATTTTCAAACAGGGACTCTTGAGATAGTGAGCTGCTCCCTGATTATGAGGTGATGGTCCAAGTTCACAAAATGGTGGGAACATATCTCACATTAAATTGAATGTCTGGATTTGCAGGTGTTAAAAAAACCCCTGGTCTTATTAAAAACAAACAAGAAAAAGCCTTGGCCTTTGGCAGTAAAAAATACCTCAGTCTGAAAGCAAGACAAATTGGTATTTCTGTAAATCCCACAAGGAGAAGTTGTACAGATTTATTCTTTTGTTTTGCATCTCAATTTAGTCTCATCCCTTCTGCATTTTCTGTGGACTGTTCCAGTTGCTTGGCTGTCCTGGGTGCTCTCTGGTCTTGCCTGTGCACAGCACCTGGGGACTCGTGCACGCAAAGAGCCTTTTTCCCTAATTTGTCCCCACAGCCACGACAGGTCTGTGGAAATGAGGTGGTGCAGCTGTGCATGAATAACCAGCCAGGTTTTGCCTGATGTGCCAATGGCTGATCTGACACTGTCCCAGCACAGAGCTCCTTTGTGGGTGTTTCCTCCGTGCCCCTGCTGGGAGCATCTGCTGGTGGCACCAAAGTGTTCCTGCACCGTGAGATCCATCCTCTCCTCCTGCACAGCAACTTGGGGGGAGTTTCTGTTGTCTCTTGAGTATTTATGTCTTCAAAAGAGACACCTCCTCCTCCTCCTCCTCCTCTGGAACTGCTGAAGTGGCAGCATGGCACTGCATTCCCAGGCTTGGCTAACACCTCCCACCTGCTGCTTTGGGTCTGACTGGGGGTTTTGTTTTCCTTGGCTTTGGGGTGAAGTGGGAAAGCCTTTTTCTCTAGCATTTTTCTCTGTCTGGAGCACTCTGCAGACTGGGGTTAGCTCCCAAAAAGGGGGTGAACAACAGAGAAAAGGGAGGGATTTTTGCTGCTGGCTGGTGCCTGTGGACTTGCCCTTGTGGAAGCAGAGAGCAGCTCAGCTTTGTGGTGAAAGCAGCTCACCTTCATGGTGATACCAGCTC
>VRYO01002114.1:3396815-3414416 GCA_009812075.1 Sialia sialis | reverse complement strand
TCATGGTGATACCAGCTCCTCCTGTGCAGGGTGGGGCTGCTGCACAGTCCCTGCTGGAGCCTCAGGCAGATCCAGCATCCCTCCATCCAAGGGAGAAGGCAGATGGATGATGCAGGGTGATAAATGGCCCACAGCTTTTGCATGCAGGCTGTGACTGGCTCCTGCTGGAGAGGCAGATAAAGCTGGAGATTTGGAAATCACCCAGGCATGTGAGTGTTAGCAGGGAATGCTGATCAGCTTTCCACACTGTGCTTTGCTCCTAATCCCCAGTGGGTTTTGGATGGCACTGATGATGGGGAGTCTTGTCTTAACTGGAATTTACATGGAATCTTGCTTCTTGGAACAGGCTGAAAATCCCCAACCCTCAAATTGTGCAAATTCAGTGCAAGGTTTGCTTTCATTTTTGCATTAAGTCATCATTACTTGTAAATGACCTTCCCTGGCTTGGATTGTCACAAGGAGAAAATACATTTTCACCAGGCATGTGGATATGGAGCCAATTTCCACAGCAGCAGGAAATTACCAGGGCTTGTTTAGCTGCTGGAAACTTGCTTCATCTGGGAACAGGAGAGTGAATGTTTCTGAAGTCAGGCTGAGTCAGGCACAATCCAGTTCTTAGAATGCTGTACAGCTGCATTTGCTCTGAGCTCTGCACTCTGTCTTGTTCTTGGCTGATCAGATGATTTGGGATGATGAATTTTCCTGTGGGACAGCAGCTCTGCTCCTGTCCAGCCTGAACTAAGAAGGTAATGCATTTAGGTACTAATCCATTTAGGTTGAAAATGTGATTCCAGAGGGTTTTTGCCAAGTGCAGTCCCATTCTATGAGAGCAGGTGAACATCTCCCATTTCTATATATTTGTAAAATCATTCTAAATATATTCATTTATTTTCATGAATGCTTGTCATTGCCCAAAGTCTGGTCAGCCAGGAGTGCACCCCTGTTAGATTGTCTCTGCAACAACCCAACTGAGCAGCAGGTGAATATTTCAATAATCTGTTTAATGGTTGCAGGAGACTCCACTGGCTTGTCAGGTTTTAACTTGATCTGGTGAAGGGTTCAACAGAGGGAACTGACCTCAAAAAAATCAATGTGCACTGTGAATTTGGAGGAAGGTTAGTGAATTGTTTGAGTTGTGGGGGTGTGCAAAAATAATCACTTTGTTACTTGGAAGCACTGAGTTCTTTTGAATTTGAAATGCTGACTTTTATTGAACAGTTTCCCATATTTAAACTTTGATCCAACAGCAAATGTTAGAAAATGGGTTTTAACAACCTTTTAAATCAATCAATTCTGTAGGCTGACTCCAAGCAGAATGTTCTTGTTTGCTTGTCTCAGTAATGACTTGAAAACAAAACTTTGTTGTTTTATTTGTTTGGACATGAACTGTTTTCCAAAGTTCACTCCAAAACCCTGAAAAAGTCATTATTTGTAAAGTTTTGGTCACTCATTCAAAAACAGCATCATGTACTTTGGCTAATGCAAATTTATTGCAATTGAAATTTAAAAATAGAAGTATTCATTTTACAATTAACCATAGGTAATTTTTGCATTTAAAATTAATATGTAGGGATACTTTAGTCATGACACACAGTTTCCTTTAAGATTACCTTAGAGCTGAAATGAAATCTATATATATCTTTTTAAGATTTTAATGTAGTTGATGAATTTGCCAACATCTTTCAATGACCTTTAGAACTTGGATATTTCCAGAACTGACTTAATTAAAAATGAGATGGAACCGAAGTGAATTTTTTAAAAGTCTGTTTTATTGTTCCCTATTAAAATTCTCCTGAATTATTCAGCTGTCAGAGATGGAATGGAATTAAGTTATTCACTTAGATAATTAAAGGAACCTGCAGCTTCAATAGAAATGAAAGTAGAAAAAGGCAGCAGGTGCTGCATGTGACAAATTCACTTCCTGGCAGAATTCTTGGGCTTATTTAATTGTCCATCCATAGGTTGAGGAGGGTCCTTTGACTTTCTGCTTTTGATTTTTAAATCTATAATAGAGTATGCAAATGCAAGAGCTCCCAACAGTGCCCAGCTCAGATTTTCTCCACGTGTTGAGCCTGAAGGTTATTAAAGATAGAGGTTACAAGATCCAGTCCTTGGTGCTTCTGTTATTCCAAGTACACCCTGAATCAGTTTCCTGCCCTCATCATCACACTGAAAATCAATGGCAGGGAAATAAAAGAACATCTGGAGAGAAGAACACTGTGTGATACAGAATCTCACAAGTGAGTGCCTGCCTTGCTGGGCACCAAGGGCATTTTTGAGCAGAATGTTGAATTTCTGCTGCTGTGGCTCACCGTGAAGGTTTTCTCTAGGGTGGGTCCAATCTGCTTCTGGTCATTAAGGGAGCCAAATTGGTTCAATGAAGCCATTTGCTATTCTTAATTATTTTCACAACACCTGCTGGATTAATTTAAAAATAAATATCCTGAAATGTGAGGAAAGCCCAATTATAGAAAATTCTGACTAATGGGAGAAGGAGAAGCTTGCAGTGCCCAGCCTGGACCTAGGGATGCTATTTTTGTCCATTAGTGATTTAGCAAATTCTGTAAGAAAAGCAATGGAGATAGTGAAAAATTGGGACTTGAATGGGATGTGATGGTGAAAGCATTTGTTAAAAACCAAAACCTACAGCCCTCAGCATTCCCTGCAGTCACTCAAACCTCCACAGTTTTGGCTTTCATAGCTGGCTGTAAATTAGATACCATGTCATAAATCCTGATCTATTTATCATAGAACAATTTCCAAACTGTGTGATCTTCCTTTTAATGAACAGGTCTTATGAAAACAGAAACTTATAAATTCAGTGCTCTCTTTGGGTTCCAGTGATTGAATGCAGTGCTAATTTCAAACTTGAGTGCCTTTTCTATTGCACCTGCAGCTCTTAAGATATTTCTTTTCCTGTCTGGCCACGTTATTGTTCTGCAGTGAGTGCTGGCTGTGCCAGGACTATATAAAAGGGATATATAATGCAAAAAAGGGTTATGCCACTGGCTGTCTGTAGTGAGGTGCAGGTCAGTCACAAGTGACAAGAAATGGCCTCAGGTTGTGACAAGGGAGGTTTGGATTGGGTAGCAGGAAACATTTCTTCACTGGAAGGGTTGTCAAGCACTGCAGCAGGCTGCCCAGGGCATTCACCATCCCTGGGGGGATTTAAAAATCTCTAGATTTGGCTGGGACCACTCTGAAAGGTTTCATGGCTGAAACATTTCCTAGCTATTCCTCCATGTCTGTTTTTTCCAAGCCTAAAACCTAGTCTGGATTTCTCCAAGAATTTCTGCTGTCTCCTCCCACAAAAATGTCTGAGTTCTTAGTGCTATCAAGGTGCAAATAGATATTCTCTTGCATGGTGTTTGCAGTCACAGACTTCATTCCTAGGTGTCTCCAAAGTGTGCTTCTAGCTCCTGTGCTCTCTGAAGAGAGAGAAAACTCTTACTCAAGGTGTTGAAGCGAATTTCTTGCAGTCTAATATCAGATTTTGTTAATATTTTCTTTATAAAGAGTGGACAAGCCCTGTGGGACAGCAGTGCATTCCTGAACTGTGGGATTTGTGTTCTTCCCTGAAGATCTGAGCAGAAGAAAAATGCAAAGATCGAAACACTTCAGTCTGGAGGTGATTTCCATACTCATCCTCAGCTGTGAGCAAAGCTGGGCTGTTGATTCCTTGGCTCCTGGACACCAGGGCTGCTGCAGGGCCATGAGTGCATCTCACCCTCCTGGATGTGTCATGGGGCAGCCAGCCCCGGAGACTTGCTCCACCGAGGAAGGATTTGCATTTCTCATAGAGATGGACTGGTTTGCCAGAGAAAAATAAACCTTTCATCTCATAGGCATGCTTGGGTTTGCTTTTCAATTAGCTTAATTTTTATTACAAGAAACCGAGTGTTTACTGGAAGAACATGTGATGGAGAAACTGATCTGCTCTCTTTAAACCCCCCAGGGAATTTGATCAAAGACAGGCAGGAGATTAGCTTGCCTGCAGGTGACAGCCTTCCTCAGAAATCCCAGCCTATATCTGAACTCATTTCATACCTACACATAGTGCTGTATGATTATTGAGGCCATCTTAATTAATTTTCCATTATTATTTCTTTTCCTTAAATATTTTATTTAAGATTTTTACTGTGAGCTAAGGAAACCAACAGATTTGTGGGAAGAGGCTTGCTGTGGAGTAACATCTGAAATCTGAGTAGAACAAAGCTTTAATAAATAACAAAGGAAATGAATTAATAAAGAGCACGAGTGTTTATGGAGAGCTCAAGGGAATGATGCTGATGAATCTTTTCTTACAGCTTGCTCTAGGAAACAGAAATGAATATCTGTGTCTGGACTGGAACATCATGGGCTGTGCTGGCTAAAGAAAGATGTTTGCGTGGTTATTGCTGCAGTGTTCATTTAAAAACTCTTTTTCTTGGAAAAGATGGTTTGTGTCTGTCCCTTTGTCCCCACCTACCCTCTGTCCCTCACCTCAACTTCCAAGGTGCAGCAGTTCCCAGGATGGGTTGAAGATGCAGTGTCTGCACATCTTTATTTTCTGAGTAGCAAAAACATTACAGGGTGTGATTTGGCCTTTGTCCTCTGCAGATAGAGGAGTTTACAGCAAAACTCACCTGAGTATCCCCCCTCTTAGCCAGAGCTGTTGATCCCTGCTGATCCCTGAACTCTCAGGGCTGATTTCTCTCCCTGAGGATGTTCTTCACCCACCAGTGCAAGACAATGCCAGCCTGAGACCTCTTGGGTTCACGTGAGCACCAGGGACACAATGGAACTGCTCAGCTGGATAAAGAATCCATCTGAAAATGCTCCTGCATGCACCAGAAAGAGCAAGAATTGCTGTTCACAGGCAGCAAGGGATGAGTGTGCAGAGCTGGGGTGATTATTCAGATATCTCTGCCAGCAATCACTTAGGAAAATGATGTCTTTAATGACTGACAAGCTTTGTCCTCCCCTGGTATGTGTGGCAGAGTGACTTTTAGTTTTTTCAAAATAGATGCAAACTGGATTTTGTGACTGTTGAGGGAGTTCTCCAGGTCTGACAAAGCGTGAATTAAGTTGTGGAAGCTGTGATCCAGATGGTGGGAAGGATTTTGGTGGCAGTGTGGTCTCTGCTGGGCCTGGCAATCTGTGGGTTTGCACTTGCTTAAGAAATACAAGGATATGGACTCAAGCTATCATGCTCTGCACAATCATGTGGCTTGATGGAACAGGCTGGGAACTGGATTGTCTCTTCAATGGCTAACTCCTAGTTTGGATAAAATGTGACAGCTTCAAGCAGAACAAAATTCTGAAAACAAATTTCAAAGCGGTGGAAAATTTCTTACATAATTCTCAGCTTCAGCTGATTTTTAATGCTGGAAATCTTGGCAATTTCTAGATGAATTTCTTTTAGCAAGAAAAACAAAAGTTCTCTGAAGGGTAAAGAAAGGATTCATGATTGGGTTTTTTTCACGTTAACAAAATGTATCTGCCATTAAATTCCATATTTGAAGGTGAGTTTTGGATGTTTACAAATGGAACATACCGCATTCCTAAGCTGTGCCACTCATTTACAATTTTATAGAGGAAGGCATTAATATTTTCCATGGGGTTGCAGTGGGATCTGTATTTTTTTTACTTGCTCCTGCCATGAGGAATAGATCTTTTAATTAAAATGACAAAGTCGGACTAGTCAGACTCCTATTATCATATTTAAGGAAGGCTTTGGGGAGCTATAAACATGACAAGGTGATTTAACAGAAAAGTGCCTAACTTCCTAAGCTGTTCCTTTAGGTGTTCCAACATGCCCCTTGGGGTGTTTAATATCTCATTTGCTGCAGGACCAAAGGATGTGCTTTGTTCTGATATTTGTACAGCCTTTTGTACCCTGATTAATTGTTCATTATTCTCTTTTAATTCTCACCTCACTCACCCTCCTCGTTCCAATTTGTGCTCTTCTGTGCACCCCAAACCTCAGCAAACCCTGATTTTCCTTGAGCTAAAGTGTTTTTAGGAAGAAATAGGAGCAAGACAAGTTTTTTGGAGTCCTGCAGTGAGGATTATGGTTGTTATGGTTACCAGATTTACCACATCTGAATTCATCTGGATTCTGGTCCCCACTGGAGGATGTGGAGTCCCACCCTGCAGGATAAACCTGGCAAACCAGCCTATCATTGTCATCATTCAGAAATAAAAAGGCCATGGGCTCCAAGTGTGTTGGATGGAGCAGGGGATTGAAAAGACTCAGATATGACTCTTCTCAGAAAGTGTGTTGTTTTTTAATAAATCCCAAGTACAGGATATAAAGGGTAAAGGTATGAACTACAAATTCCACATAAGTATTACCTGAGGAAAATGCTTTTTTGCTTATTTTATAAAGACATTTAGTGCATTTCTAACCTGCCCCCTTACCCACAAAATTAAATGGGAGGCTTAGAGACAAACATGTTTGAGCAGGAGTGATCCCCAGAGAAGTCTGCTTTTGGCAGAAGGGCTCTTTTATGTTTCAGTTGGGACTAAATAAGTTGTCTGCACAAAGTCTGTGGAAAAGCTGCATGGAGAGCAGCAGATCTTGAACTGTAAATCTCAAAATGCTTGAAAACAGCGAGGAATTTAGACAGGGAAATGCAAACAGAACTTCTATTGCTATCTCTTTTACCTGGCTTTTGAAAATCCTCCTGTTCTCTCAGTGAGGACTGATCTGGCAGAAGGATCAGTGTCCTTTGATCTCTGGAAAGCCTTGTTAATACAGCCCTGGTATGCAAGGCTGGACTGGATTTTTGTACCTGCATTTCTGTTTTCTTATCTGGGGTATTTTATTTTCAGGATATTGTTTTCCTTTCTAGTGATTGCTTTGCCTGCAGTGATTTCTCTCTGCCCCCTGGCATGCTCAATTTCAGTGGTTTCACTGCTGCACTCTCTTGATGTGACTCTACCACCTTGAATCCCTGGACCTAAAAGTTGACCTTGCGGGTTCTTGTGAGCCTCTCTAGTACCTACCCGTGGGTGTTCAGTGAAGCCTTTACTGATTCAGTATAAAACTGTGCATGGGACATCTCTTGTGAAGAGCTTGGAGCAACTTTGGGTCAGCTCCTGCTTGCATTGCTGGGTGCACCCACCCTAAAAGCTGTTGTAGGAATCACAGGCTTGTGGCATTAGCTGAGGGACAACTGGGCTGCAACATTTTGAGAGGTGTGACAAGTGGCCTGAGGGATTAGCTGCTTGTGTCAAAACAATCTTTTGCAGATCAGGTAGCGAAGTTCAACACCTGGTCCTTTGTTGTGTTGAAGGGACCTCCAAGCTCATCTAGCCCCAAAGCCATGCCCTTCAACATTTCCAGGGATGGGACCTCCCCAGCTTCTCTGGGTGATGATGGGGAGCCAATGTTCCAGCTCTTAGCTTAAAAATCATCTCCAGAGGCACAGGTGATCTCTGGACATCATTAGACAACACTGGGATGTCCCTGCTGCAGAAGTCATGTGGATTTATTCACTGGTAATTTGGGTTTTTTGTGATTTCCTTTGGGCTGTGGGATTAGGAAAACAGAGTCAGAATAAATTAGAGAAAAGGGGACATTGGAGATGGGACTCTGCTTTTTCAGCTTCTTATTCTTTTCTCATTTCTTGCCCTTCAAACAAGTTGAAGGCTCCAGTGCCGAATGGAATCTGAGGGAGGAAAGCACAAAGGAGCCTCAAGGGTGGATGCTGTAAGGAATGAGGTGGCCCTGTGGACTGTAGTGGAGCATGTGGGTGTTCAGCATCTGGCACACCAGGCCCTGGAGTGTCCCAAACACATAGCCTCATAAAGCTTGTTTGTGTTCCAGGAGGGGTGTAAAGTGCAGATATTAATCAAACAATCTGGTTACATCATTCTGTTATAAATAATGTTCAATGCCAGTTGCTATAGAACCATTGCCATTACAGATGTTTATTTGTGATTATTGCAGTGGATAAAACACTAAAGTTAGCCATGGTTCAATGATTGTTAATGTTTCTGCAGTGTAAGAGATTCAAATTGTGTATAAAAGTTCATGTCTAGGACATCTTTTAATGTATCAGATTAACTTAAAGAATCTGCTAAAGTCCTAGTGATTTCTCTTGTTGATTTAATTTCTGAACTCCTGACAGCCTGGATTTTATAACAGATGAGCACAGTGCCTTTAAATTATCTGTGTAAATCTCCCTGGATATACTCAATGCCGTGGGAACTTGATTACCTGATTTTCTGAGATTAACTTGAACAACAAAAAAACTCCAGTTCCTGCATCAGACAGGTGAAGACTTGCAAGTGGGATTTAAAACATAGAAGGTGGTGAATTACTCTGCTACTTCAAATAAAATTTTAAAAGGTTATTATTGAATATTGGCTGATTTTAAAATAGCTCTACCCCCAAAGCTGTAATTTACACTATCAGCTAAGCTCTGTGAGTAGAGCAATTAATTACACAATAAAAGCTGCTAAAAGCTGGTGTCATTGTGGGCAGGACTTTATGCACCCCAGGGTTGAGTCAGGGAGCCAGAGGAATGCACAATGCACAGTTTGACCTCAGCATGGGATCCCTAAGGCTGGAAAATGCAGTATGATGCATTTCCCAGGAGAGCATGCCAAGCACATGATTTGGGGAACCATTGTACAAGGACTGTAAAGTCAGACTCTGGAAGCTGATATTAGAAAAGATTTTTGCTGAGTAAATCCATTTCCTCCACCCAGAATCTGCAATGATGTGTTGGAAATAGTTTCTTTCTAGAGCAGAAGCTGCTATCTATATCTCTATATCTATCTATATCTATATCTATATCATCTATATATCTACATCTATATCTACATCTATATCTGTATATCTATATCGATATCTATTTCTATGTCTAGATATCTGTATCATCTCTATCTATATATCTTTGTCTATATCATCTATATCATATCTCTATCTCTATCTCTATCTCTATCTCAATCTCATCATCTGTATCTCTAGATACCATCTATACCATCTATATCTATCTATATCTCTATATCTCTATAGATATATCTCTATAATTCCTTATCTATATCAATCTATATCTCCATCAGTATATTTCTAGATATTCTTCTCCCACCCTGGATGGTTTCTAATGCTCCTCTGCAGTGCCTGTGCTCGTGCTGGCTTTGTTAATGACCACCCCAATTTCCATTCCAAAGGCTGCAATAGCCTGGCTAGGAAATATCCCACAAACTGCTGCAGTGTCAACTTAGAAATGCATTCCCCTGTGCGGGGGGAGAACTCTGCTGTGTGAGTTGGGAATGCCTGCATAAAGTGAAGGGCAAAGTTTTTTGTTTTGTTTGGTTCACAGGCCCCTGGGCTGCGACATGAGTGACTCCCTTGGGTGAGCATCAATAAATTTGTCTCTCAACCTCCACATGGCTGGCAGTGCACCAAGCTCATAATTTACTGGACCTGTGCTATCTTCTTCGATGCAAGGCAAACTTCTGGCATGGGGGAAGGTTAATCCCTTCCTTTCCCAACTTCAGGAGTAAAGGTTTGGCTCAAAAGTGTAGACTGTAATTGATTTTGGAAAGAGTTATTTATAGTCTTGGTGTTCTGAGGCTATAGAGTGTGTAGTGAGCTGTTTGATGATGTGAGAGGCTGCTCCCAGCTCAGGCAAACCTGAAGCTGATAAACTCTAACATCAAGGATTGTTATTTTACATATTTATGGCATTCCATTGGCAGCTTCAATCATTCAGATTGACTGAGCCACCTGATCCATCAGGACAATTTTAACAAATCAGGCAGCAGACACAGAGATTAACAGACTCAGTGTGGCATATCTGTTCCCAGGTGTGCTGGTGAGACAACTGCTAAAAACAAGTGTACATAATGTGAAATTGTAATATTTTTTTTTGCTTTCTGCTTGTTAAGATGCTAACAAGGTGGTGATGTTTAGTCAATCCAAGAGGCACAATCAATTACAGTTCCTGCTCTCAAAGTCATGGCCATGCTCTGTTCTATCTCTGAGTTTTCTACCATTGTTCTACCACTTCGGGATATTTTATCATAAAGCCACAAGTAAGATCAGTACTGAGGAAAGTTCTCATGAAGAATATCCCTGTAACACATTAGCTGTTGAATTTTCCCTGCTCAGCTTGGTCAGTCTATTATAGTTTTAAATAATTTCATCAGCACCTCTTTGATATCTCAATCTCCTTTCGGGTGTCCTTTCTCTCACCTCTTCAAGGAAATGGGATTTTCTGTTCCAATGATCCCTCACCCCCCAAAAAAGCTTCACCCTGCCCTGTGGGGAGACCTCTGCAATTTATGCTCCCATTCTCAGAGCTTGGGCCATGGACATTCCACAAGGATCTGTGCCAGCAGAGGCAACAGATCCCTGAGCTTTTTGCAGTATTCCAAATCCAGCCATTTGCATCTTAATCAAAACAATGACTTGAGTTTTTTCTTGCTTGTTCTGAAAGATTCTTGGCCACAAGTCTCAGGGCTCCAAGGAGTCAAAAATCACACATTATTTATTCATGCGACTTCTCAGATTCCAGGAATCCTTTCTGCTGTTTGCTTCTTTTTGCCTCTGCTGTGGATACAGCAAAAAGAGCTTCTTTGTTTCCTGAATTCTGTTTTTTTTTTCTGGAATCCCTACCTGCACTTTTTTTATCCCCACAGCTATTTTCACTCTACCAAGGAGGGGTGAATTTTCTTCATAAGACAAGAAGTTACAGAAAACAAGATTTTCCATGAATTGCCCAAAGTTGCTGTCCCAGGCAGCAGCTGCAGCATTCCTTTGTGCTCAGATTTCCAGGTCCAGGAGATGTGTGCAGGATCCTGAGCCACCAAGCAGCACATGCTAATTGTAACAGGAGCATCCTGCAGCTTGCATGAGTTTGCTCAGATATCTGGATAGCTATTAATGTAATCCAAGCCCCATATTTAGAGCCAACACTACAATTACAAGTGAATTAGCATGCCTTTTACACAAGGCTGCTCGTTAGAATAAGGGTTTGGTTTTTCCTCAAAGTGCAGTAATTTCACGTGTATGAGGCGCACCCTTTTGACTAAAATTTTGATCAAAACCTGGAAGTGCGCCTTATAATCCAGTGCGCCTTATATATGGACAAAGTTCAGAAATTTTCCAACCCGGATGTGTGAACAGAGCTGTGAGAGCTGTGGCAGCCGGCACCAGGGGTGGGAGTGCCAGGGCCTACGGCACAGGGAGGGCGCCTGGGGCTGCGTTTAAAGGCTGCGCCGATCCGTGAAAAATGTTTGCAAATTGAGCACCTGCCAGTAAACCCCGCGATGGCGCCATTCCGTTACTGATTCGTTACTTTGTTGCACGTGGATCCTCACTGGAAAAAAAAGTGCGCCTTATAGTCCAGTGCACCTTATAGTCGTGAAATTATTGTACTCAACAGCTGCTTTCCAAAGCAGGCTGTGTCACAGTGCATCTCAAGTGAGCTCCCAGTGTGTTCTGCTGGGGCTCACAGCAGCCCAGCCTCCAGAGACACAATACCCCTGCAGCTTCCAGGACTGCTGGTTCCACTGTTTTAGCTCAAAATCTGCTTCTTTGGCTCCTTTTAATTTTTTTGAAAATTTATTTGCTTGTTGTTTGATTTTTTTTTCCCCTGGGATTCCTTTACTCTCAGATTTTTCCTGGTTCTCCAGGTCTGTTTACAGCACTAGGATTACATTCCTTTAGCTGCAGGTTTTTCCAAGACTGGCTGCTGCTTTTTCTAATAGGAGACTGGAACTGTTAAGAAGCCAATTCCATTCCCATAAAGCATCAAAATAACATAACCCTTACCCCCCCCCAAACTATTTCAGTTCTTTCTTGAAATTACTGTTCAAAAGAAGTCTACCACCTGTAGAACATTTTAATAAGTCATTATTTTATTTCAGTTTCAGGGAAAAGAGAGCATATTTTCAGTTCTCCAGTTCCAGCTGGCTTCCAGCAAAGGCAACAGAAAATCCTGACTTTTTTGAGGTCTACAGATCATTTTTGCATGTATATTCTCTCTTATTAGCATCAGTAGTAACTTCATTTATTTTTAACTGATACTTTAATGAATGCTCTACTCCAAAGCTCTTATTTCTATTCCTTTGTGAATAACACTAGACTCTTGCTCCCTTTTTTTTTCCCCAGCAGTCTCCCTGAGAGTGAGGATCAGCTTTAAGACCACTTGAAGTCAGTGGAGAGATTTTGACCCATTTTAAAGGGTTTTGAGGCAGAGCCATAAAGACTAGCTGAAACAACTGCTAGCATTTCAGGAAAGCCACAGCTGAACTTGGCAGCATGTAATTAATTACTGAAATTCAATATTGTGTTGCACAATATTTGGCTGTTCACAGAAGAAAGCAGGCACATTTTTAATATTTCTGTACCCCAATGCAAGACACATTTAAAAAGTCATTGCCATGAACCAGAAGAATGTCTTTCATTATGTTTAAAATTGAGTGTGTTTGGTTTCTATCCCCATCAGAGGATAATGAAAACAGCTGGAGCCTAATTATTATAATTCAGAAATATTCACTGTCATATTCCTCTTTCAATATGCTCTGTTCTGTGGATATGAGTTGTGTGGAGTTGAGAACAGTTGTGTAGCAATCTCCTGACTTTCAAGCTGGAAAATCCCTGGCCTCCTCAAGCTGAACAACCATCTCCAAAACAGAAGACAGCCTCCTATTTGATATGGTATTTAGCTCATCAAGACACAAATATTTCCAGAAAAGGTTACCTGTTCACTGTCAGCCCAAAACTGAGCAGGCAGGAGATTGACAGGATATCTCTTTGATAATCTCTCCAACAAGCATGAAAAAGCTGCAATTACTTCAAGTCCCTGACAAATTGTTTATAGTGGCTTTAGCAACAGGGCTGGCTGAGGGACAGCAGATCTGGCTCATGGTTTGCAAAATACAGAGCTCTAAAATACTTTGGAGAGCTGACTCCTTCTCTGCTAAATCTCAGTTTAGTGACTCAGACAAAAATGTTTTGAGGCTTATGTAGAATAAAGCAATCTTATCCCAAAAGTTTTCTTTGCTTCACTTTTACATTTGTATTCTTATGAATGTATAAATTTAATAAAAAAAAATGCTTTACTGTCCACCGTCATGATGCTTGTCTGCTGAACACAGGATAATAAAACCATTTGTAATTTCTGTTTTAATGAGACAGAAAAGGAGGAAAGGGAGGAAAAATGCTCTGATTTTATATCTCCCTAGACATCTACTTTTTTATTTTTAATTTTTTACTTTAGAGCAGACTCAGAATTATGCTTTTTATTTAATCTGTGGTCAAGTATTGAATGAATCATAGTTTCCCCTTATTGATCTGCTGTAATCTTATAAAATGAATAGTCGTCCTTCCTCCTCAGAGTGAAAAATTAATTAGCATGAGAGAAGAAAGCAGGATATAGCCTGAAACCTTATGGCTAGAGCAGCTTGCTGTGGCCTTGCACATCCAGCTCCTGTCCCTTGAGGTCCAGCTCTAACACCTCTATTTTCACCTTTGGGCTTGTTTTCCTTGTGGCAAACTGCAGTGAACCTGGGGGAATTTTTTTCAGGGTCCATACAAATGAAAGAGCACGTTGTCCACAAAAGGTGGGTGACCTCAGCTTGGGATCAGAGTCTGCCTGTGCCCAGTGTGGGAAAGGCAGTGCCAGGACCCTGAGTGCCTCTGTGCTGTTTTGTGTTTGTATTTGTGTCAGCTCCTGCCTCATGCCAGCTTCTGACATGCTGGAGGGAATAAAGTGCTGAGTGGAGCATGGCTGCATATGAGAAAATTTCTTTTTACTGTATGTCTGTCATACCACAGTAAGCAAGGTGTCTAATTAAAATCCTGCTTGAACTTTGATCTCCTTTTCTTGCTCCCCTACCAGAAATGAATGTTTGAAAGGATGTTTTTGCCAGCACTTTGAAATGTAATTAATGTTTTCTGACCTGCTTTTCATGTGTACCAGTATCACATCCCACCCTCAGTCCAGCAGAGAATTACTGTCTTTCCTAAGAATGCAGAAATCTGGATTGGTTCATTATTTTACTCAAAAAAATCACAAAGAATAATTTTACATTCCTCCTTAATGCAGAGCAATCTTTGTTCAGTCTGACCTTTTTATTATCTTACACCTTCCTCAACCTGTCTACCAGCATTTCAACCTCCTCATTAAAAGTGAAGAATTATGCAACTGCTGAGAAAAGGCTATGAATATTGACAAACATTTGAAACAACAGATCTGTTTCAAAGAGGAACTGGAACTGGTTTGCAGGCTCTGAGAACAGTGTGGGCTGGCAGTGCACATCCTACTCCCACTGTAGGCTCTCATGTCAAATTCCCAGCTAGTGAAGTCTCATCACAAGGTGGTGGCTTGGAAAACATGAGACAAACTTCTCTCTCATCAAAGAGCAAGTGGTTTGTTTGCTTTATGTTCCTTCTCCCTGAGAGCTATGAAGAAATACAGTGTTAGACTATTGAAGTGTGCTTTTGTGAAACAGCTTAAAAGGAACCATGGAAGAAAACAGAAAAAAATAAGGGTTAAGAAAATAACAGGGGGAATCAGAGGGAAGCAAGTAAAACAAAGCCAGGATGTAAGTGCAGGGATCTCCCTTTCTAGTCACATTCCTCATGACAAATTTACCGGGCATTGCTCAGGAATGGGGTAAAACAAACCTGGAGGAACACAACGATTACAAAAATTGTTACTCGACATCAGGGCACCAGAGCATGTTACAGCTCCTACAGAAAAAAAACACCTCTACGTGTGTGCCCTTTTGCTAATAAATAGGCAAAAATAATGAAGAACATAAGGGTTAATACAGGGTGAAGAAGTATGAATAGGAAAGCAGCATGGAAGAGAGAGTAAAAGGCTTGGTTCCATGCTGGCTGTGAGTCAGGAGCTGCCCTAAACATGCTGAACTGGAAGCTGAGGAGTCTGAACAGGATATACAGAGATTTAGATCTGTTTAAAAATTAAATCAAGCAAGAGTAATGTAAGGTCTGTGAGGTGGATGTGTTCTGTGGTGCTATTACAAGCCACTTTAAATTTCAAGGAAAAACTATGCCAGGGTGCATTAATGCAGTGGAAAAAAAAAAAAAAGGCAGAGAGCTCAGCAAAAGTGCCACTTGACAGGAGTGACATGGTGAACAGTTTAAAAGCCTCTGAATGGTTCTTGGAACCAGGAGCCCGACGCAACAAAGACACAGAAATTCCGTAAATATTTTATTCCAGAGCATCGTGTCCTTCTACTGGCATTAAGAAATATATGGAAAATACACTTATTAAAGGTTAGGTGGAAAACTATTCTGAGAAGGCGTTCTTTGCAAATGTCATCCAGCCCCGTTGCATTTCCAATTTGGGTGGAATGTTTTTGCGTCGTTTCGGCAGAAGCGTAAAAATACAGATGATTCATGTATATAGAGTTATTTACGAAAAAAGCAGATGGCATTTTAAACAAGAAAAGGTATTTTGATTATTTGCAATTCTGGGAAAACTGAGTTGAAAAATCAGCATCCAAACAAAGGGATTGGAGATTACATTTAAGTTTTGTGGCTTCACTTGGAAAAAAAGAGATTTTATCTGATGAAAATACGAAAAGCTCAGAACTTCCTAACAAAATTAAACTATGAAACAATTGATCCATAGAAGTTAATGAGTGCAATTACAGTTTATTGCTTGACTTGTCATCCTTTTGTCTCTTGAATAATCTAAAAAAAACTTCTCTGAACATGGCACATTGAGATCAATTGATTAAATCTGATTGTCCTTTTGCTCCACGGGTTGCCAGTGGAAACGAGCACATTTAAAAAGAGCCTCCACTCACTCTCTGCAGTCTGTCTGACAAAGGCCAGCAGTGCTGATACACATTCAAAACCAAAATTGGCCAGCTGTTGTCGTTTTGCTGATGAACAGTTTCTCTCTTACACTTCTTTCTGTCATAATCTTGGAAAACACCAACATATTACAGCCAGAATTTAAATTGCCTGGGGGTTTTATTTTGTAATTGTCCCACAGATTAGAAACCCAGGTGGTGGGGTAGACCCAGGTGTTTCTTTGCGAATGATTTATGGAACTGGATTGCAGTTGAAACAGTGAATGACTTTCACAACCTTTCCTTTGAAATCTTGTACTAATAGCCAAATATTGACAAAACAACTATTTTCCCAAATTCACTGTATTCTTTACTCTGTTATAAAATGAATAGAATGATTCTTTAGACCACGAATTGCTTGCCACTGCTGATGGGGTGCTGCATGAGACAGCCTTGATTCAAATTGAATTCCTGTGTAACCCTGTGTTCAGATCTCAGAGTAGAAAATTAACAGGTTTGAGGACTGGAGGACAACCAGCAGCCAGTCTGCTCTTGCCCACTGTGGTATTTCCCTAATGTCACTCTGGCTTCTCTTTTTAATTTGTGTACGGCCTGGACACCCAGAACCACCAAAGTATTATTTCATTATTTATTTCATTATTTCATTATTTCAGGTCACATTGCTGAGCCTTCTCCCCTGTGGAGGACAGGAGCATGTTATCATTAAATTATCACCAGACTTACTCAATTGCAAGTTGGAGAGGCTCCTGTTGAAGCCATTGAATTTGAACTAGAGCCTCTGGAAGAAGGACATGGACAGAAATCATACATGCTCTTAATATTTAGCTGGATCTATTTATTGAGGGGGGCTCTATTTATTAGCTGAGGGAAGTACCTTAGATTTCCCTTCAAGTCCTAAATTTAAACTGCCAGGGAGAAGCCTGGGAGAATATTTCAGATTTGTGTGGCTTTCATCTTTTAGTCAGAATGCAAATTTTTATAGACTGCAGAGATTTTGTACTACAATTTCTGTAGTACAGATTTCTGGCAACATTTCTCTGAAAAATATCAACAAGCACTTTCTACTTCTCCAGCAGTCTAAAGCCCTCCCCAAGATCACTCCTTGCCATGTCAGTCAGACTTACTTGGAAGAGAATTTGATTTAGTCTCTTTTATGAAATAAAAACTACCAGCCAATAATTAGAGGACAGGTGGGCTTTTTGCTGCTTGTATTTGCCACTTGGCATTGGGCACTGCAAGCCACACTGTAGCCCAGCTGCTGCTCTCGTCATGCAGTGTGGTCTGGGCAGCATTGCCACCTTCTGAGAAGAGCAGCAGTCTGGACAGGATTAATCCATTCAATTTCAGAATTTGCTGTGCTCGTTGATTGAAAATACTTTTTTTTTTGCAGGTGGCTATATGGCATTTTTTCTTTTTACTTGGCATTACTGGTGTGATTTTCTTGTTCCTTTCAAAGGCTTGCAGTGACCTTTGGAGCTGAGGGCTCATGATGGGAGGGATCTGCTCACCAGTGAAACTCTTGGCTGCTGTGTGAGGGTGCAGCCCATGACCTGTTGGATACCAGAAATGTGGGGATTTTGATCTTTCTGTACTTCCAGCCACAAACCCCCTGGAGAACACTGCTTTTGACCTGAGGCCTTGGAGATGGCTTCTAAAGATGAGTGATGGAATTAAAATCACGAGTGTCTAGTGAATTAGAAGTGTGTGCTTTCACAGGGTGATGGGGTTTAAATTTGAGGATTTATAGTATAGCAATAGGTATGGGACAAGATGGAGGATTTTGGGTGGTGTCTCTTTCTTTGTTCATCT
>VRYO01002114.1:3359559-3395815 GCA_009812075.1 Sialia sialis | reverse complement strand
TTCTAGCAGGTAGCTGGAAGTGCTGTCATCCACTCTGTACTTTTTGGTAAGATATAATAAATATCCAAGCCCAAACACAAGAAAAACTGTTTCCATCATGGTTTTGTTAATCCTGGCTCTGAGGGGAAACAGACTGAGGCAAAGCACCAATTAGGTGGTGCAGAGCGCCTGCACTGCTGTTACCATGAACTGCAGGCACAGAGCTGCAGCCAGGAGAGGAGATCTCAGCCCAGCTCTGCTGAGCCCAGCTTTGGCAGGCTGCCCCAGGCAGGGGCCGCAGTTTGGTCATCAGGAGGATGGAGCAGTTGCTGCTCAGAGGAGGAGTCATTATCAGGATGGTGCCTGGGTCTGTAGGCATGACAACCTCAGGGGATATTAAAGTTAATGGAGGAACATGAACTCCAAGATTAAACTGTATCAGCAGTATGAATGGGCACAGAGAGTACCTGGTGGCCATCATCTTGAGAGGAGGCTGCCAGGAGGGTGAGGACGTGCAGCTGTTAGGACAAAAGACTTCCCTCCATCACCCCTTTTCTGGTGTTACAGACGTCCTTTCTTTCACAACATTGAAAAAAATTCAGGGAGGAATGGGAAAAGGAGAGCTTGCTCTGCCCTGATCCTTTTTTCCATGAGACCATCTGACAAAACTCTGTCGGAAACTCTTGGCTGAGGGCTCAGATCCCATCAGGAGAACACTTGGGCTTTTATTTGGACTGCCACATTGAGGAGATCCCAGTCATCACAGAATCTTAAAGGTCATCTTGTTCCACCCCTTACCATGGACAGGGACACCTTCCACTACCCCAAGCTGCTCCAAGTCCTGTCCAGCCTGGCCTGGAACACTTCAGGAACATCCCTGAAACATCCACAATTTCCCTGGACAACCTGTGCCAGTGCCTCACTCTCTCTGAATCAGGAATTTCTTCCCGACATCTGATCTAAATCTCTCCTCTTCTAGTTAAAAAATGCTCCCTCTTTTCCTATTACTTGACCATGGGAAAAGTAATTTTCCTTCTTTTTTGTAACTTCTTCCTGTTTATATTATTTCAGCTCTGAACAGCAGCAACTCCTATGCATTTTAAGTCTTTCAAGTCTGTTTGTGAGTAGCAGGTTCATGAGGCTGGAGGGTTTATTGAGAATGATTGAGAAATTACTTGGGAATTTCAATTCAACTTAGGAAACAGATTCTGCCAAAGGGGAAGAGAAGGAGATGGAATATTAAAATCCTGCCTTTGTTCAGCATTTTGAAAAAGCTTCACTCCAAAGTTGTCCACATAGTTAATTTTCATGTTGCTGTGGTTTTTTTTCTCAAAAATCAACCTTGGCTTTTCATACTGACATGTTGTATTTTGATGTTGGTTGAAAAGCTGAAGTAACCCCAGGTGGGCAAAGCACAGCCCAGAATGAAATTTTTGTAGAATGTTTTTTGCTTTACTCCAATCAAGCCCCTCTAATTTTTTTCTTATGAAGTTCATCCTAGGCCAAGTTTTTAGGACATTTTTTATTTTCTCCCTCAAATCTGACCATTTATGGATCCAGCAGGAAGAGCCATCCTGCCTGGCAGTGCATTGAGCTGCAACACCTCTTACATGAACTGTAAAGAGGCAGCTGCCAGCACTGGGAAGGCAAAAATCTGCAGGACTGCGGCTTCAGGAGAGGATGGAGAGATTTGAGTAGGACCTGAGGGAACCAGCTTTGTGGTGTTTCAGTGCTGTCCCTTACCCTACCAAAGGCATGCTTTGGAAATGGGTGTTCCTTTGGGAAGATGCAGGTGCTGGGATTTGGGTAGGTATGTGATAGACAGAAAGCAAAAATTATTTTATAATATTAATAAAAACATTGTTACAGAGCTTTGTTTTTGGCAACTATGGATCCATTTCAGGCTTTCACACAGTTCTAACTCCCCTCTGGGATGATATTTGAGAAATAAATTCAATGGGTAGGAAAAATCACATTTTTTTTTAACAACTGCTGCTGAAACAAAACAAAAAACCAAACTGGAGGGCTAAATCGAATTTGTGCAATTTTCATTGCTGTTTCAGGTATGCTGAATTGTTAACAAAAAATTGTACTGAAGTATAGGTCAGATACACTGATACACTGTGCTGTCACCATTAGCATTTCCCTGATTACCCCTCAGTGTGGGAGCAGGTCCCCTGTTTACGTCATATGGAGCCAGAATTCTTGTCTCCCCTCACCTTAAAATAAAATCTGCATGATTCCTCTGCTGTGTGGCAATTTCTCTGTATGCTGGGAAAAGTTACAGATGGAGCAGGAGCAGAGGCACAGGGAGAAGAGACAGTCTGGTGGGAGAAGTGTGTCTGAATTCTGTGTATTGCCTGATTAAAATAGCATGAGGAGTGAGGCATGCTTTTAGCAAGTACAATGAACACACTCAGTGTTCTTGAATTCCTTCTATCTGGCTTTTAAACATGTCAATATTTGTTCCAGGAGCAGTCTTTTGTTTAGGAAATCCTCAGCTGCTGTCCCTGTAGTTTAAATTAATCTCACTCCTGAGCCTTTGTCATTACAGATCCATTTGTTCCAGGCTCAATCTGAAATTCATGTGCTTGTAACCCAGCGATGTAGCATGTGGCTCATGAACATCTCTGTCCATGGCTTTAAATAGAAATAAAAACTCTTTAGCAAGATGCACAATCAAATGCCAGGCAAGGAAGAAGGGCATGGGCATCAGACAGAGATGCAGGGTTTAACTCTTGATGCATGCATGAGTTTATATTTCCCTCTCTTCCATAGGAGTGTATTTTCCTCAAGAAAGGGGAATTTCTCAGGCTAAAGGATGCTGTGCATGGCACAAGCTGCCTCAATCATAACTTAAACCTTTAAATCCTTAGTGAGGAGCAGAATTTCTTTTAAAAGTCAACTCTGAAATCTTATCATCTTTAGGAAGACTCTGAGCAACGAGCAGACTTTCTTCTGGGAGGTCAACCCTGAAATCTTATAATCTTCAGGAAGACCCTGAGCAACAAAAATCCCATATTTTCAGAAAATTTCTCCAATTCCCAATAAACTGCATAGCTGATGTTTTGTGCCTAATTTTTAGCTTTAATTTATCCAGCTCCAGCTTTGGCCTTCAGCTCTCATTATGCCTTTTGCTGATTAATAGTCCCTCCATTACCAGATGTTCTCATCATGTCTGCATGAATTAGAACACCTTCACCTTTTAACCTCCTCTTGCCTGCACTCATATTGAGGTCCTTTGAGGCTTTCCTGAAAACAGTGGATTCTAGGAAAAGCTGCTGCAGAGTACAGTAATTTCACAATTATAAGCCGCACCTGATTATAAACCGCACTTCCCGGTAGCCGGGTAGACCACGGGATTTTTTCTGTATATAAGCCGCACCTGAATATAAGCTGCACTTTTTTTTTTTTTTTTTTTAAAGCGAGGATCCATGTGTAACAAAGTAACAAATTAGTAACAGAATCGCGCCAGCGCAGGGTTTGGTGTCAGGTGCTCAAGTTGCAAACAGTTTTCATAGACCAGCCAAGCCTTTAAAGGCAGCCCCAGGCACCCTCCCCGGCCGGCTCTCACTTCCAGGTTGGCATTTCACTGGGATTTGTCCATAAATAAGCTGCACCTGATGATTAGCCGCACTACTGGGGTAGGCTGGATTCTTCAATGAAAAAGGTGCGGCTTATAATCGTGAAATTACTGTATTTGGTTTTCTGGTTCATTTTAGAGGGTATGGAGAAACAGAAAGAGCTCTATGATAGCTGTGCATGCATCCAGCCTTGCTTGGAGACTGATACAATTCTCTCTCTCTCCCTCTTTCTCTCAGCTTCCTCCAAGTGCTACTTACTCACACCACAGAGTCAAAACTGGTCCATGAGACAGCTTTGTGTTTGACAAGTAGTAATTTGGGATCTGTGGCCATTTCTGCCCCCATGCTCTTAGCCAAGGCTGTAGGAAGCCTGGCTTGTGTGCAGGGGTGTCTGCTGTTGTGTCTCCCTGGGATACAAGCATTGCTTCATTCTCTGCTGCTGCTCTGGTGTGGCTTCTGCACATTTTATAAAATAGCAGAATAAACCTTTCTCTGGACATGCTGTGGTAACCTCTTACTCTCTCAAGTATAGGGCATCTACATTTGAGCTAATTTTCTATAATATATTGCTTTTGTGAATATTCTGTTTTTAAAATCCAAGTGCCATGTGCCAGTGTATTTAATGCTTTATAGAAGCTTATATACATTAACACCCATTTCTTCATCAACCCCATTTGTAACTCATGAAAAACATCAAAGGTATTTGTGTGTGAATGCTCATGACTGTAAATATTTCTGTTCAAGACAAAGCACGTGGGGATGATTAGAAAAGCCATACTCAAGGGTTTCTGGAGAAAGCAGATATAATGTATAAGAAAGAGTTAACATGCCTTCTTGGAAAATACTCCCAGGCCTTGCACTGGATCTACATTTGCATAACAATTACCCTGTCTAACTACTTTCCAATAATTTGTGTAGATGAAAGGGTAATTTTAATTTCAGTGTTCTCAATTTGATGTAATTTCTATAGAATTATATTTTTAAGTGCAAATGGTTTTCAGTGTAATTGACTCCTTTTTATTTACTTCTCTGTTTGTTTTTATTAATTTTACTCAAGGACACTTTAAATACTTAGTCATATTTCTGTGGAGATGAATTCCCTTTTATACCTGATTGTACCCATTAAAGCTGATTGTTATACAGGGCAGCCAGGGCTTAAAAGAAATAGTAAGGCGAGGCTAATGTGTAAAGTATATAAAAAATAAATCATTCAGTGCAATCATTGAACTTCAGATTAAACTGTTCAAAGGATTTCTATGGATTGTTCAAGGCAGTATATTGGTAAATCTGATTCCTACCTCATGGGACAAGACTTTTTCAGTGGGACACTGCTATGTGACCTTTGATGTCTGCTCTCTGCTGATTCTCTGCAAATTGTAGGTTGTGCCATCAACCTTTGAGAAGGCAACTTTGTGTGATCAAAGGTGGGTGCAGAGTCTGGCTGGTGCTGAGCCCAGCATGGCTCAGTGGGACCATGACCAGAAATTCTGCATGGTTGATAATTCACTCTGCAATTCTTGCTGTCCTGCACTGCCTTGGAGAAAAAAGAAATATTTGCTGTCTGAAAAAAGGGTCTGAAAACACTTCCTAAAAGTTTCTCTTGTTTCTGGTCGCTGATTCTCTGGGAAGAGAGGAGGAGAAAGAAGATTTAGAAATTATTGTGTGTCTTGCACACACAAAAAAGATTTTTCTCTTGCTTAGCTGTCTCATAAACAGGCAGAACTTTACTCCCTGCAGATGTAGTAGTTCTCTATTGCCTCTACTTTGCAGACTGCTTCCTCTGGAAAGCTTTAAGATCACATTTATTTATCTATACTGTGATTTAGTCACATGGAACCAGATGAATATTGCTGTGGGCCTCTCTGAATCTCTGCTGAAAACAGCATTGAACCTGTGCTGATTTTTTAACACAGACCTCATCTTCTTCTCCATTCCCACGTGGAGAGGGAAACAAGCAGAGTGTCAATAAGCTCAGCCAAGAGCCAGAATCACTCTGCTCACAGCTGGGAATTGTGCATAAAAGGCTCTTTCTCCATCACCACTAATTGCCACATGTATGACTGAAGCAACCACTTACCAGAGGGACTCAACAACGGGGCTGGTTGTTAGGAGACGGCTGGAATTTTGTACCCATTGGAGCTTTGTAGAGAAAGATAATTTCTGAGGATGAGTCATGTGGATCTGGCTGCCACTTACTGAAAAATCCGTGTGCATGTGGGATGCTGCAAAAATTAGCTGGGCCCATTGGGTAGCGATAGAATATGTGCAGGGAAAATATAAATTTGTGAGCATTGAAATGTGTGCAGTGAGGGCAAATAATCTGGTGAAATAAGCTCTTCCTAGGAACCAGTGAGCTGTTAATAGAATCTGCTGAATTTCAGTCTGGAGACCTCTACCAGAACTGGGCTTTCTGGCACCATCAGAAAGGCACAAGGGTCATGGTCTGTGACTGGGACTCTGTAGTGACTCAGAGATGCAGTGGTTTGAGAACAGCCTGTTAAACAACTCTACTTACCAATAATTTTGTTTTTCACACTGTTATTTTTAAATGAGACAAGCTACCCAACCCAGTTCACTGGAGCCCAAACACTTCCAGCAGGTGATCTGAGGGGAATTTTTTCTCAACTGGGAGCTACATCAGGTGGATCTTCTACTTGGAGGAGTTCTGCTTTTCCAGGGAAAACAACTTCTCAGCTCTAATGGCAGCTGAGACATTACAATGGTTGGATGGTTAGCTCAGCACAGGCTTTTTCAGATTTGGGTCTGGCCACGATTATAATATCATAAGAAAAAAGTCTCCTCTGCTTCTAATAGAATTGAAAAAAAGGACAAAGATGGGAGGCTTTGGAGGATTGGAATGTTTGACACCAAATTGGAAGGTGTTCTCGGTTCCTGTCCATGGCAGGGGGTTGGAACAAGATGAACTTTAAGTCCCTTTTAAGATAAACCATTACTCCCCTGTTCTATCAACCATGCACTTGTCATGCAGTGACCATGAACTGGCAAGGGAATGGAAACTAAAAAACGGAAGGGAATTTACAAAGGTTCAGAATTCTTGTGCTGAATCAGTCAAATTCCTCTCCACTGCAGGTCTGGGAAGGTCAGAATGTGTAACCTTTAGCCAAGCACACATTTTTGAAAGGTCACATTGCTGTTTGGATAGGTTTGTGAGAGAATCTGGAGTGCCAGCTTCCCAAGCAAAGTCACTCCTGTACATCCTCAGAATAAAGAGCTAATAAATCCTTGTTCTTTTAGTACTCCAGAATAGAATATTCTGTGATTAATGGTTGCAGGGGTAAGTGCCTGAAGCACTCTGTATGTTTAAAAGACAGCTTTCTCTCTGGAGGTCCAAGCTAAGGTATAATAAGGACAACACAGGAATTTCTGGCTCCTGATGCTGCTCTCCTCAATTGGCCTCAATCTGATGTTTTAATAGACTGATGTCACAAATAAATCCTCTCTAATAGAAATGTTGGAGAGTGTACCTCTGTCTGAGGTTGTGAATTTTGCTAACACATATTTTAAGACAGTCATATTCAGGCTTTTACAGTGTGATTATTATTCTAGAAACAGTGTAAGCTGAGAAACTCTTTGTTGCAATATTAATTTTCCAGTCATCTAGTAAATAAAATAATCCTAATGCTATTATGAATAGTTTTAAATTACAAATTAGTTTAAATTCCAATAAATTGCCTTTTTGAAAGCAGTGGCTCTGCTGGGAAATATGTGAATCTCATGTAGATAGCACTTGAAAAAAAAAGGTCAATTATGCAGTTTATTACTTGGAGAAGGAAGAAATTTTTGTAAGCTTATTTTTTGTTTCCCCAGTAGTATTTATTGCTATTAGCACTAACCAGGCTAACAAAATCAATATTGTTTCCAGATCATATGCCTGGAGTTTTCAAAAATATTAAGTTTCTTCTCATCTGAGATTTAGCATCTGATCCTTTTAAGATGAATAATAGATGCAAGATACTCTTAATTATTAAACCATGACTTAATAAAGTTACTGGAGGACAAATGGTAAGTGATGATTTTATGAAGGAATGAACACTGTCATTGATTTTGGATGAAACTCAGGATAATTTACTGCAGGGCTAACATTGTGATTAACTGTCAAGCTCAACGTGGTTTCAGGGCTGCTTCCTACTGGTTTTTGCAGAGGGAGTGAAATTACAAGTCAAGAATGCTGAGCTTATTCACACCTTTGGTATCTCAATGACTTGGAGAAGCTCTGACTCTCTGGTTTATTTGTTTATTCCATGGCATTCAGCTGCTTTGGAGAACTCTCTACAGCAACCTGAGGCTGAAAGTGTTTATGAGAAGTTCACCTGAAAGAACCCCAGAGTCTGAGACTCTCCTGCAGGAATTTATAGCAAGAATTTTCAAAGCGAAGAAAGGCAAGGTTTGTAGGTTAGCATGAGTGAACAAATATCAAAGCTTCTGAGGCTCTCTTGAGTTGCTGGTTTTCTGAGGTTTTTTAAGCATCAGAAGCTCACTGCTTCAGGCAGAATGCATTAACTAATGAAGGCAGGAGAAAAGTGCTGAGGAAGGGATGGAGAACAAAAACTTGTTAAAATTAACTACTAGATATCTGTATTTCACACAATATCTGTTCTGCTGATCAATTTTCAACATAAAACATTAATCTATTTGAATTCTGCAGAAATGCCTGGTGTGTCAGTCTATAATCTCCTGTTTGGAAGTTCAAGCTGCATCTTTAGCAGTAATCAAGAGTAATTTTTTTATTTTGCTTTTTCTGTAGGTGAAAGCAGGCAGGAATTCAGGCAGAATGCCTGCCAAAGAAAAGTGCCATGTTTTAATTGCATGGCTTTGATTTTAAGCCTGTTGCCAAGTGGATAACTTTATGGGTTCTGTGTAGCAAGCAAACTATGGGGTAGGACTTGAGGAAGCAAAAATTGGGAAGCAAGCCACAAAATTATCAATCAAGTGGTCAGCTTAAAACCTAAAGTTACAAAGTGAAAACATGGCATGTTTTTGGTAATTTGTTTTGATAGAGATGAATAAAACTCAGAGAAATCTGTGGGAGAGAAGCCCATGGAACAAATCTCTCTGGACTAAACCATTGCCTTAGAGGAACCTGGAATGTTGACTATTGGAAGGTTTCCACAGGGCAGGCATCAACATATCCTGCTTCTCTTCCCTTTTCCCTTCTCCCAAAAGTCACTACCAGAGATAGGCTGCTGGAGTACACACATTAACCTAGTGCCACAATTCTTCTATTACAAAATTTAAATTAATTTAATCACAAACTCAGCTTTGTGACTCCAAAAATCGCTGCACTATTAAAGGGGAAAGTACAGGATGATTTGGTCAGTGTTGGCTTGTCATTACCTTGCCACACCTCATTAGATAGTCACAATTTGCCTCTTCAGCCTGCTGTTATGGGACTATTTCTCTCCTCCCATATTAAAATCTTTGAAGTCTCATTTATATACCTGAATCATATTTCTAATGAGACATGAGCTCAAATTATGAAGGTATTGAAAGCATGTGTGAGTCATGCTTTATATATGGCATATGAATAATAATTTATATATTCCATTAACTGCATTATTTTCATGTTCCTTCTCACAGACCTTTTTTGACTCATCACTGTGCCTCTTTGCCACCCAAAATTATCTATGTCACTTATTTTTTAGCCACTTGTATTTTTTCCTTTTTACAAAGTGTGTGGATATTATAACTCTGTATGTGCAGTAACTTGTATACATAGATAATATCTGTACAAAATAATTAGGCATCTTAATTTTAGGCAGAAATATCAAGTTTTTAACACCAAATTTTTTTTTTACTATCAAAACTTAACAGCTTTTTGTATGCTGAATTTGAAGGGAGTTCCTGTGACAGATTATGTTACTTCAGGATTAGAAAACCTGGCAAACATCTGGTTAACAAATGAGTTCCACAGCAGAGTTTGTTATTCAGTATCTTTTCATCTCCACCACTAATAATAACTTTGCTATTCCGATTCCCAGAGCCAGAGAGTCCTCACCAGTTGGTGATTTTAATGGGGAGCTGAGAACAATGTGGTGAGAAGGTCAAAAAGGACATGAGTTTTGAGACAGCTGCTGTGGTGTGACAAATCTAAGATATTTATCTATGTGACTAGGATTTGGCAATTCTGTTTTTTATGGAACAGCTTATTAGATGACTGGGATAATGAGGACCTGAAGCTGTTTAAGTGTCAAAAGATCACTGAAAAGGAAGACTCCAAACATCTCATCTTGTGTGGGGACAGTGCAGACCACACAGTGCCTGCCTGCTGTCAAAAATACCCTACAAGCAGCTTGAGCCTTCCCTCATGAGTCTTACAGCAGGTTAACTCTTTTTTTTTGGCTGGAGTTAATGTCTTGAGCTTCCAGCTGAATAATTTTCGACTCCCCAGCTGGATGATTACCACACATTCAGACTCTGGGAGGCATTGAGCTGCAGCCCTTTGTGGCAGCTGATTCAGGCTGCTTCCAGCTGTGCTCTCAGGGTGATGGTGGCTATAAACAGCCAGGCTGTGGCTCTGTTAGATCACCTGGAAGACTCTATCAGTTTGATGAAGTGAAAAGCAAAAGAACCTACATGCCACCTTTTCCCCCCTCCTTTGCACAAACACACTCCTCTGCAGAGCCCTCTCGACCTCTCTCTTCTTTTTATGGACAAGGAGTTTGATCCTTATAACCTGGTGCATGCAAATGGCTCACCCAGCTCAGAAGAGCCTTTTCCCATGGCAAGGACGTGCAGCTATCCCAGCCTTTGCATTTCAGCCTCTCAGAGCTTTGTTTCCCTTTCACGTTTAACAAACGAGCAAATGCTTGTGAATGTCTCCCCCAAGACATGAAACATGTTTTTCAGCTGCTCCTGTGCTCTCTGTTCAGCATGCTTCTTCCTCACTGCTTCTGCAGCATTTTGGTAGCCTTTGAGCAGTGTAATTGCAGAGAAGTAAATCTGTGCGCAGCAACTAAGCTGCTGCACTGGATAGAGGCAACTCACGCTCAACGCAGAAAAAGAAAAGAATAAATTGGTGCAAAAAGTATTTTAAGTGGGTCAAAAATTGCTTTATTATGAATTATAGACTACTTTTGCTGATAATGGGGCCCCATCTACTGTGATTCATTGTAGTCAAGCAGCATTAACTTCAGAGAGAAATGGGACAGAAGAGAAACTGCTCCGTTGGTAATGGGGTGCTTTGTGTGGGCAGGCTCTGTGGCTGTACTTAATTATTGTACTCTGCTCATTCAGATCTGACCTTCTCAGCCCTGCTGAGGTTGAAGTTATATGCTGTACATTAAAAAGTGAGTTAAAGAGTGTCTGAGTAATTGAATCAAGCATGTTAATCAGAGAATATAACCCTGAATCATATTAAGTTTTAAAGAAATTACTTTTAACAGAATAACAAAAAAACCCCATAATGAACAAAACCCCATTTGACAAAGGTCTGATAAATTTGGGTTCCAAACCCTTCAATGGATGTATTTTGCTGCTTTTTAACTACCTTCTCTCAGTGTCACATTCGACAGACCCCAGGGAGATCTATCTCACTGGAATTAATTCAGCCCTCATGAACCTCTGCCACAGAATATCACAGTGTATTAGTTGACATCTATTTTAACAGAAAACTCTATTATGACTCATGAACACTGAGAGGCATTACAGATTATAATTTCTTTTAGAGCATGTATGTGTCTTCAAATTCAATCAGGTTGATATGCCACAATGTACCATTTAATTGAAATGGATATTAATCATTAGCCACCTCATTTTAATATTGTCTTGGTAAAATCCTTGGCCTGTAGAACTCAAAACAAGACTCCTCAGCATGGTGGTAAAATGACACCATGGCATCACTCTTTTACAAAATTAATGCAGCAGAATAAATTGCTTCTTTCTTCCCTTGTTATTCTTCATGTTTTGAACTGCTGCCATTTGGAAAAAAACATATTCCATATTCTGTATTTATGGAGCAAAGGTATTTCAGAGATTTGTAATGGGGGGTTGAGACCCCTCCTTAATTATTTCTGTAAAAAACGGTGGGAGTTGTTAGTGTTTTGTAATGTCCAGTTCTAGAGTATTGTGGTTTTACTTGGAAATTTCATTTTGAAAGAGAAAAGATTCTTATTTTCTTGATATGGCTGTGAAATTTAAAGATGTGGCCAAGTTTCAAACTTATTTTTCCTCAGATGTGCATTTTTGTTTTCAGTTAACTGGTTAATTATGAAGGAAAGACTTGGGCTCCTGGAGGGCAGTTCTGGAGCTAGAGTTTATAATTTCTTGATAAACAAACAGACAGAACTTTGTGTAATGGCCTGAACACGTATATTAAGAGATCTGGATGGTGACAAAGGATCTTGGGAAAACTGAATTCAGCTTCACTTATCCTAGGACTTAATTTCAATCATGGAGAGGTCTTGATTGGATGATTTAGGCATCTCATGGCCTTTTATCTATGAGATCTGTATAATCCTATATTATCTTATAATTTCCATTCTGCCTCACATCTAGTGCAGATTTCTACAGTACTTGGAGAACTATTAGTGGGAAAGAATTGTCTCCAGATTAACCAGAGCTGTTCCCACACTAGAAATTATTGCTTTATATATGTGAAACTATGTCTGTAGTAGTTTTACATTTTCACTTTTCAGCGTGCTGTAGTTATTGATGACTTTGTGCCTGAAATTTTGCTGTACCTTTGTAAATGACCAAAGAAATATTTAAAGGTTACTTTTCCCATTGAGTAAAAGCAGTCATAACTAAAAGGTTTATTTAGCTTGTTTACATCTGTGTCCTTTTTATCAGCCTTTTCTACAATTTTCATTTCATTCTGGCAGTGCTTGCTGCATAGTCTGCAGATCCACAGGGTTATAGCTGGGCATTCTGTAAACAATGCATTTCTTTTAATGGGAACATATTATTTTTTAAATATGCTTTTGGAGATAAAAGAAAAATTCCCTGAATGTGAATTTGGCTCTGCTGAATAGTCATTTAAAAAGACTGGCTGGAAGGTGACATGTGCACCCTTTTTAACTTGTACAACATTGAAAGCCTTAGAAATTTTACCATCATTCACGTTAACACATCAAAGTATTCCTGGTTGAACTCAAATCTCTCTGAAATGCTAATCCACATCCTTCACTGTAGAGAAATGAACATACAGATGGTTCTTCTAATTACTTGGAGAAAGAAAAGGGGATGATTTCCTTTAATGATTTCCCCTTCTTTTCCTGACTGAAAGCAGTTCCAGCTCTTCCCTCCAGCTAATTTGACGATTAAAAGATGCCTTTGTCTCGCTTTCAGCTATTGAGGTTTCATCACAATTTGTTAAAACTTTCTGTCATGAAGTGAGGTGTGAACCCAGGGCTATGTAGGTTTGGATCAGAGGTCATGTGAAGGGGAATTCCAGCCTTGAATATTGAAAGCCAGAATGCAGGGGGGTTGTTATTACACTGATGGCAAAGATGGAGTTTTCAGATTAAAATAGGACCTTGAGTCTGAGATGCAGAAAGTTATTGACTGAAGAATACAGCCCAGGTATTCACACTCCGGACTGATGGCAGCTCCATTTTCCCAAAGATAGAAATGAAGAGATTTGAAACACATTCCTTTGAGCTGTTGACTTCACTGGAGCTTTGTGGAGTAACGTGCTTGAGGGGAACTGGAGAAAAAACAGTTTAAGAATAATTTCAAAGCTCCTAATTTTCGCTATAAATTAGAACAAAGGTTGAGATGTTACAAACTCTGCCCTGAAATATGAGATCTGCACACTGGGAACATTTGGTGAGAACACTGACTTATTGGTCCACTACCTCTCTTGATTTCTTCTACTTGAGATCTGGCTGCAAAGAGTAGCCTCTCACTCTGTTTTGAAGGTTGTGACCCATGGCCTTGCAAAAAACCTCTATGTCAATGGCAGTGTCATCCCACAACTGCAAGTATTTAGCTTCCTTCAACATGGAATCAAGCTTTTTTTTCAGGATTCAGCAGAATGAAAAAAGTTACCATCTGATGGCACATTTTCCTGAATATTCTGGAAGCTGTCCTGCATTTTTCAATTAAAATATTTAATGGGAACAACAACAGAGAAAGAAAAGCTTAAATAAATGCATGTACTTCAGAACTTCTAAGCTTTTAGATATACATCTTATGTAATCACCCCCCATCAACAATGCTTTCTTTACTGTTTTTGAGGTATGCTGCTTCTCTCCAAGCTTTCAAAACAATGGGGAATAATATTTCAGTGATCAGAAAGAGTAATTGAGGGGTAAATATTCAGTGGGGCTTTTTTCCTACTTCATTTTCTATTTGACAGAATATTGTAGAATAATTTTGCTGACTAAAACTCTAACCAGGCTTAAAAGCACTTTTGCCTACTAGAACGAAAATAGGAACCATTACTCACATAGAAAAGAGTTTCGGCCTTTTTGAAAGTACACTATTGTGGGTATCTTCAGAAGAGGCTTTGGAGTATTTTGTTGCCTAGAGCTGTATATTTTGATATTTTTTTCTGCTCAAATCTGGCTTTAGAATGTTGAAAAAAAAAAAAAAAAAAACCAAGAGAAAAGGAGAATGGTTCATTATAAATTCTTGTCCTCTTGTTCTCCTTGAGTGATGACACCTCACGTAGCAGCAGGGAAAGATGGTTTGCCTACATCAGATATCAGCAGGTCTGGATTCTCTCATCAGTTCTACCAGCAATATCTATCCTGCTCCAGGGTAAAAATTACCCAGCCTCAGTTTCATGCTCCCTGGTGTGATCTTTGCTTGGTGTCAGAAATGCTGTATTAATGGTGTATTAATGCTGTGAACTTCTGGGCTGGTTACATTTGCAGTGATAAAGTTTTTTTCTGTTTGGGCAGGTCTTGCCTTGCTCAATTGCAGGTCCCTCTGAACACCTGGAGAAGTGCTTGAGCAACAGGATTAAAATAATAAATGAGTCCTATATAACACATATCAGCTCACTTCTATTGGGCTTTTCTAGATTACTCTAATTAGGATATGGCTCTCATGATTCACTACTACTGGGAATGGAATATCTGGAACAACACTTATGTTTCTTAATAGGAAAGATTTATTTTGCTGCCATGACAAAACAAAATATATGTAAAGTGATGTAAGAATTGTAAACAACTGGGGCATGCTGGACCTCGCAGATTTCAGCCAAGCTCTCATCCATTAGTTATTTTGACATTACAATGCTTAAATGCAAGTTTTTAGTAAAAAAAAAAATAAATTCCAGTTTAAGGCTCCCAGCTGCTTTGTTTGATGAGTATGATTTCACTATAATGCATCATCATCAGAGGGTGGTCATATCCAGCCCTGAAGTGAGTGACCATGGATAACAGACACTTAGAAATCTTGCAAAGGAAAACAGATTTGTTCTCTGCAATAAAAACACCCGTGGAAAAATAGATACATTTTGGGATAGATATTTATAGCAGCAACTGCATGTCTTCTAATTGATGGGAGTTCAACCAGTACATTCAGTTGAAACCAGAGTGTTCATAAAATTGGAGCTCACCCATGACTCTGAGTGCTGCTCGTGTACTTGACAAGAGCCCATGGATAAGAACAATTCTCCCATCACAAATGCTGTCACAAAATAAACAAAACAATTCTATAAGAAAACTGTTAGGGGAAAGCTACTATGAGATTAAATTCTTAATCTAGGAGCAATCAAGTAATGGGAGAGTATCCATGGGGAATAATAGGACTTACAAACATGAGCTGAGGTACCCTGCAGATGGATTCCTTCTTGGTAAGACTCATTAAACAGTGGAAGAACATCCAAAGGAAAGGCTGACAGAGGTGAGACAGGAGTCACAGTAAAGGAATCTTATGGTCCTTGTGGTTTCAGATTTCTTACGTTAGGTAAAAAGATGGGGGAAAGTGATAGAGCTGGAGAGAAACATTCTAAAGCAAATATGTTAAAGAAAAGGGCAGGGGAGAAACTGGATGATGTAGAAATCTGCTGCAGGATTCACATTGATTTTCACAGGAAGAGAATCTTCAGTCAGTAGCATTGGAAAAATAATATTTTTAACCAGCTATACATATCAGAAAAACAAGAAAAATAAACAGCAGAAGTGGTGTTTATTGGAGGGGGCAAGTCATGGAAGCAGGAGTCACCATGAAGTGATCATTCATCTTCTATATTCCTCTAATTTCTTCCCCATTTATACTTTTGGACTGATTTTGCATATCTGACAGTAGATGTCTTTAATAGCTGCTGTGAGCAGAGAAAAATAAACAACCAAATTCTACTGTGGAAGAGAAATGCAGACAAAGAAAGAGAATAAACCCAAATATTGAAGTGTAGGTAGAAGGGATCAATGCACACACACATAAACACACACACACACACACACACACACAGAGTGAGAGAATAGTCCTGAGAGCAAATATAGATCTGTACTTTTTGAGGAGAGATCATCATAAACCAGCCTGGCTGTGAAGATGCTGTAAAAAGTTTTATTTTATTGTTTAAAATGTCCCTTACTTATTATTAATGTAACTGTACTGAAGGCTTCATTAGAAATTCTGTTCTGTTTTATTCTGATGATGTAGGTTATAATCTCTCTTATCCTTTTTCTTTTTTTTTTTTTTTTCTTCAAACAGGAATTTGCATGAGAGACCAGAACAACTCAATTCTAAATAGTGTTCTTATCTCTACATAACGTTATTATGAAAATTATAATCAAACTAGATGACAGTCCTCCAGACAAACCTTTAGTATTAAGAGCTTTTAAAGCTCCCAGGCAGATTGTTGTTAGTGGGATAGTTAATTAAATGGAAGTTGGATTTTATTACTTTATATAAACAACTAAGGGCAGCTGGAATGATGTTGGTCCTCTGGGTTTTTTTCCTTTCTGTTTGACAAATATTAATTGAACTCATTGTTGCATGAAATCAGCATGTTTGCTTATGGCAACATGATTGCTAAAGAACATCAGGTAGCTGTTGATCTCTTCTGTCCTTTACCCATCACCAGGGTAAACAGGAGATATGGAATAGTGGAGTGTGCTGGGTTTTGCTGGGATGGAGTTGATTTTCTTCACACTAACTGACACGAATTGAGACTGTGTTGGATTTGAGCTGAAAACAGTGTTGATAAAATGAGAGGTTTTTATTGCTGTTGAGCAGTACAGAGTCAAAGTCTTTTCTGCTCCTCTCCCCACTTCACCTGTCAGGGAACTGGGGATTCACAAGGAGTTGGAGGGTCACATCTTGAACATCTAACCTCAACAGTCCACAGGGGTTCTCCTTATTATATGGTGTCATACTCAGCATGTAAATCTGGGGAAAGAAGGAAGAGGGTGTGTTCGAAGTGACAGCATTGGTCTTCCCAGGTGGCCACTGAATGCAATGGAGCCCAGCTTTCCTGAAGATGACTGAGCACCTGCCTGCCATGGCAAGCAGAGAGTGAATTCTTTGTTCTGCTTTGTTTGTGCACGCAGCTTTCACTTCAACTGTCATTGTCTCAACCCATGAGTTTTCTCATCTTTACTGTTCTAGTTCTCCCATTATCCCATCAGGTGGAAGTGAGCCAGTGATTGCATGGGGCTCTGTTGCTGTGGATAAACCACGGCATTCAAGAAGCAGGAAATACTTTCCCTCTTCTTTAATTCTTGGGGAGAGACCTCCACTGGGGGCAGGGTTCAGCACAACTTCCAGCCTGACATTTTCTCATGGATTCCACATAGAGGATTTTGGTGGGAAAAGCACACTTTGGAGTTGCTGGGAGAATCCCCAGGTACAGGGGCGGCTCTTGCCTTTCAGGGGCTCTCTGGGCTGTACTGGGCTGTCACACAGAGGGGGACACAAACCCATCCTGGGGTGAAACTGTGGCTCTGCCTTGGCCTGGAGGGGCTGTCCGTGGTGCTGGAGGTGCCGCTGTCCCTGGTGCTGCAGATCTCCGCTGACCGTGGTGCTGCAGATCCCCGCTGTACCTGGTGCTGCAGATCCCCGCTGTCCCTGGTGCTGCAGGCGTCGGGAAATCTCTTGGGAGCTGCTCGAACCCCTCTCCACTCACACCCATGCACTGTTTCTCTGCGGTGCTGCAGAGCAGTGTCATGGGCAGGGCAGCATTTTGTCCCATCAAGCCTCAGCTGTTGGGTTTTCTTGGCAGCCCTCTGCTGCCCCAGGCTAACCTGCCTGCAGTCACCCTGACTTCCAGCTGTTCGGGGCTGCAGGGAACAGTTGGAACAGGAAATTTCTCCAGGGCTCAGCATCCAATATTCAGATGTTCGTGTCAGCCAATTCCCACAGTCTGCTCTGGCTTGGGGCACATGTTTTTATTGCACTCTGCATCCCTTCAGGACCTGTGAGCAGAGGAGAAATGCCAGTTTTTCTGGAGCGGTAGGAATTGTTGGATCTGACTGGCATGCAAATCTACCTGCATACTTTTCCATTTTTATCTCTCCTTGTAACAACCTTTAGATCAGAGACATTCCGATACCTTTTCCCATGTGAGTTCTGACTGAGCCATAAAAACAAATAAATGCATTTTACCACAATGTATCAGCAGTATTGCCTAAAATTACAGTTACAGATGAAGAAGAAAACTTCTAGCCCTGATATTTCTAAGGATTTTGCTGCAGGGATTTGTCTGTCTGTTTGATTGTTTCCTAGTCCTGTCCATAGGAATGTTGGAGACAGCAGCTGTCTCTTCTTGTAATATGATTAAGGTTCATTTCAGCCATGAGCCTACGGAAACATTGGTAATAAAAATGTGAAGTTCTATTGCTGTTTGTTCAGTCAAGTCAGAGATGGTTAGACTTGCTAGCCAGACCCTTTTTTTCAGGAAAATTGTACTTTAGCATGCTAAAGCAACATACTAAACACAAATACTTCTTTAGTCTCCTAATGTTCAACCTGTATCTCCTGTGCTTACTTAGAAATTTAAAAAGAACCACCCCACTCCCAAACAGCTCACACACAGAGAAACAAAACCATCCCTGCACACTAAAACACAACATTAAAAAACCACAAAAAACCAAACCAAACAAAAAAAAGTCAGAACAGCTTTTTTTTTTTTTTCATCATTAACTCATGCGTGGGTTTGGCTGAGAAAAAAAATATTAAGGAGTTGGGGATGTGGGGGAGTCAGGGCTGCTTGTATCAAGTCTCTTGGCAACAATTTTGCAGGAAAGCAGAAAGAAAAATCAGTGATTGTACTGACTGGAGTGCCTTGTGGCTGAAATGATTTTACAGAGCAACTGTGCTGACCCTGCCTTTCTCCCTGCTTTGTAAATCAGCTGCTCTGAGCAGGTGCCAAGACCAGGAATGGGAAAAGTTTGTCTGGCAAATATTTACGTGTTCTAGTACATCTTCACAGGCACTACTGCAACAATCTCCCCATTGAAAAATGACAAAGAATACTGGAAATGTATTAAGACTTAATGTGAGCTGTGCCCATGCGTGGGAGTGCAGGTATATAAATTTTAATTTTATCTTTTGAATTCTATCTTCCCATTATCAATGGGAATACTGCTGAAAAAGGTGATAGTGGAGTTATTTTCAAGTGGGAGTGAGCACAGTCTGAAGCCTGTGTTGAGGAAGGAAGGAAAGAAACCTCCTGAAAGCCATGCATGGGTTTTTATCTCTCATAATACACTGTTTTTTCAATAGACAAACAATTACAAGGGGCAATTTGTTGCCCTCCAACCTAGAAAGTGTTCTACTTTCTACCCTAAATTTGCCCAAAGTGAATTTGTTCTTTCATTAGCATTGTTCCTTTCTATAAATATATTTTTTCCTGCCCAGGAGTTTATCATCCTCTCCAGTGCTTTTAAAGAATACAGTGCAATTCTGCTCTGGTGAATAGACATTTATAGCAAGAAAATTGTCCAGAGGTTGTAAGAAAGTAGAGTCAAATTCAGCCTGAGAACTCTCACAGAGCAGTAGATTTTCTTTTGTTTGCATTTCAAATGCACTGCCTGCTCCTTTCTATAGACCCACCACACAATCTGCTTTGTCCTAAGCCACAGTGAAAATTCTTATTATGGTGACGTTGATTTTGTCTTTTATGACAAGTTTTCCTTCTATTCTCCCTCAGGTTTTCAAAGTTTTACTGCTTAATTGCGCAGTCATCTGCTATATCTTCTGTGATTCCAAACTTATTGTTTCTACCAAATTTACTTGGTGCAGTCCTGATTTTTGTGCTAACGTGGTAAAATGAGAAGAGCTACCAAGGCTGGCCAATTCTAAACAAGGTTCTGAAGTACCACGAATATTTGCTGTCTTCTGGTCCGATTTCTTCAGAGATGCTGCTGTTCTTTGCCTGCCTCACAGTTCTTGGGATATTTCCTCTGGTATAGATGATGATCTCTCATAAGCTACACAAACCCAAGCTGAGAATTGCTACATATTCTCCACTGAGAAAATAATTTTAACAACATAAATGGAAAAGTAATTCCACAAAACCTTCCTTTGGTATCCTATTCTGTCTAATCTCTCTCTTCAGTGCTTTCTTCTGTCCTTAAATCCTGTCTAAAACCTACTATAAAACTGCTATTACATTACAGGACCTCCACTTTATGTGTTATTTTTCATCTATAGTGATTTATTTTAATCTAAACTCTGTGTTTATCAAATGTGATGCCTCGAATTTGAGAAAAACAGCAGCAACAAGCAAAAAACTCCTAGCCAATAACAAAAAAAACAAACCCAAAACCAAAAAAACAAAAACAAAGCAACAAACAAACAAAAAAACCTCCCTTAGTTGTAAACATGGTTCTTAGAGTTTAGAGACTGTGATGTCTCAGTCCACAGCAGGGATGTATTTATATGCATTTATATGCTTAAATGGGGGAGGGGCAAGCTGCCCTGACATGAAATTGTTGTGTGAAATAAAATCTTGTTCCCTGGCTGGCCAAAAGAAGAATTTGGTAAAGGAATCCCCATCCTGATGTAATTCAAAATATGCAAATAAGCTGTTTTTATTATAGGCTGTGCAAGAACTACCTGATCTGTCCTGCACAGAACATTCCTAAAAGAATGTGAAAGAATTTTTAAAGGAGTTCTGTAATGCAAAAAAAAAAAAAAAAAAAAGTTGTGGTTTATGGGGGAAAACAAACTGAACAGGAACGTGGAAAACTAACAGCTGAAACCAGGAAACTTTAATGACAGAAGAAAATGTTTTGTCTGTGTAAAGCCTAAAAGCAACTTCCAATATTTGTACTCAGAGTTTCTGTGCAGAGCTGGACAGGTTAGCATAAGAGATTAAAAAAAAATAAAAATAAAGCTGAGCTGTGAAACATTTCTTTGAAGTATTGGTCTGGCTCTAAACATAATATTCTCTGTTTGCTCAAGGAAGACCAGGGTTTCAACCAGACACTCATCACCATTCCTGTGTGTGACACCCTTATACACCTGGAATGTCAAAATAGTTCTAATATGACAGTGATGCAGTTTCTGTGACCTTTTCTTGTTTAATGAGGAAATTCTGTATGTGAAAAGGGCTTATAGTCCATTCGGGAAGGACTCTGTCAGACAGCCTTGGAAATTCTAAACAAAATTAATATTTGTAGTTTTAGAAGAAGAAAAGATTATCACCTTGGGATAAATTGCTGGAATATTTTTCTAGTCAATTCCCTATTAAATATTATCTTTCCAGACCTTGGCTGTGGTATAATGCTGAACTGAAGACATTTTCTGCCTGAAGCCAAAACAAACAGAAAATCACTATGAGAAATAGGTGGGAGCTTTCAAACACAGGGTGTACCGGTTAGTGGTTTCAGAGGTGAAGAAAATAAATATAAAGCAAGACAAAATGCAGGAAGATTGCCTGGTACAGCTTGAAATAAAAGAATATATAAGCTTTGTTTTGTGACCTGAGCGCTAAGGTGACCTTGAAGTCTTCTTAAGATGACACTGTGCTTGATTTTTCTCACATAGTGAACAATAAACTTTTTCTCTCAGGAATACAATGAGGATATTAATGGGACCTACTCTGCAGCTCTTGGGAAGGACGCAAAAATTTCACTTAGTTAAAAATGAAATTTTCAGTTCTTTTGCTTGCAATGATATTATTGTGAGGCTTCTCGCCTGGCACAAGCCCTGTCATTCCAGTAGGATGTGGGCAGTATGAAGGCCTTTTACAAATGCTCCCCTTCATTTTTCTGCTTTGGCTTCTACAAGAGGCCATGTACAAAGCCTACTGCAATCCTACTTTATACCATGCTTTTCTCCCACATTAAATGGAGCAATTGAATTTATGGGTTTTAGGAATTCTGCAGCATGCTGCTTATCACCGAGCACTGGGTGGTGATAGCACCAGGTATTTCCTATTTCCTTGCCTCTTTGCAACCTCTACCCTCGGGACCCTCTCCTATTCTGGATTTGGGTATGTAGAGATGAACAGGTACTCCCCTGGGTCCCATACAGCTCAGAGGGGTGAGATTGGACTCTGAAGTGTGCTATAACATCCCATTTTTACTCTAGGTCATGGCTAGGTGACTATAGTCATGAAGTGAAGGATGACACTCCTGAGCAATGGGGCTACATGCTTGTTCTCCCTCAGGCTGGAATTACAGCCCTGTTCCAGTCCATGGCATAATCTAACCCTGCATTTAGCAACAGAGCCAGCACTTGAAATGTTTGAATTTCCCATCCTTCACAAGCAGAATGTCTCTGATCAGAACCAGGGCTACACAAGATTAGCTTCTGTTTTGGGGTTAGGGAAAGGAGTGGGACAAAATTGTAATCTACTTAAACTCCTGATTTATGTCAAATGACATCACATCAAAAGGATATGGTTCTGGAAAATAATGGGTTAATATTTCCTTAGTCTAGCTGTCTAAGACATAAACTCTCATATAAAATTGTGTCTAAATCCTTCGAGTGCCTTGCAGAACCTAACAATATTCTCTGCTCTGAAGCATTCAGAAGTTAGGCTCCTCCATAGATTTTTTTAGTTTGTCTAACTGGTACAGATGGATGCAGTGGATTGTTACTGTTTTTCAACTGATGAGGTCCTGGTCCTGGATTGAAATGGAGGAGAGTTAAGGGAGAATTAGAACAATAGGCAAGAGCCGGATGGGGATGTCTAATTAAATAGGCACTTATCCTGATTTTTTTGCTTTCTAATGCCTGAGCCAGGCAAAACAACTATGGATTGTTTTACAGATCTGTTAGCACTTGTTGTCTGGTATAGAAAAGGTTAACAAATCTAACACAGAAATGAAGAAACACCCCAAATATTTTTGGGTAGTTGCATTATTAGCAGTTTGCTGTAGCTCTCTGCACATAAACCCTTACATCTAATCTATTGGAATGCTAATACTTCCTTTGAGATGCTACACATGTTTGTTTACTTTTAAAGATCTGTAAATCCTACTGAAAATAGTCATAGTGGGTGAGCAAACATCGTAGCACCAGCGGAAAATAAATTTAAGTAAAATAAGTTCCTTTGTGCTACAAGCTAAATGCACATTTCTGATCCTAACTTCATTCACAGGTACATAGCTGAGACCCTCTAGTGGCATAAACATTTATTTGCCTTCAGCATGTGATTAAAATTCTATTTTACAGTTACATTCTAGCAACAAAATTACAGGTAGTATTTTTGGACACTCTGGGGGCTCTGGCAAAGCAAGTCTGGGATTAGATACTGTGCAGGCTCATGTTAATGAAAGCAAATTGATTTTTAGCAGTGAGGGGCAATTATAGATGCACTGGAAGGAGAGGGGGATTTTTGAAAGGATATTCTAGGACTAATTACTATCAGTAAAAAACACATAAAGAGCAACGTAATACCCAGCGCAGCCAATGAGGATAAAAGCTTACACACAAATCTGCCATGACCTAGTAGTGAAGACTGTTTAAAAACAGTGATCTCCACTTAGCTTGTAAATGCGCATCGCCCTCTTTCTCACTCATATATTCCCTCTCTCTCTCTCTCTCTCTCTCTCTGACACACACACACATACACGCTCCTGGATTTGCAGAAGACAGACATCTAAGGGCACTTCTTGGCATCCACAGGAAAATCATATGGGATTAAAACCCCCCAGCAGTAAGTACTCACTGCATTAAATGTTTATTAAGTGGCATGCTGTCAAAAGCTAGATTTAATAGTAAATACAGGAGGACTTGAGTGGAAATTGGTTGTATTTGATTTTTCTCAGGAATTGCTGAAAGCTGCCTCTCAAGGATTACAAGTTCACCTTTTGCATTTACGGCTGCTTGTTTACTATCCATGTGGTAACCTCTGGACAGGCAGTAATCCATTCATTATCCCACTGATTGAGTGCGGGAGCAGCGCAGTGCTAACTACTTCACTCAGCTGACGGCAGACAACAGAAGGAGGAAAATGATGAATTCGGACAATTTAACCTCCCAAAGCTTCCTCTCTGCGATTCACAGCAACACCAGCAATTTATTCTCAGGGCTCCAGTTTGTTCAGTCCTTCAAGCCACTCATCATCCCCTGCTACTCGCTGGTGGTTTTTATTGGTGTCATTGGGAATTACCTTCTCATTTATGTCATCTGCAAGACCAAAAAAATGCACAATGTCACCAACTTTCTGGTAGGCAATCTGGCTTTCTCAGACATGCTCATGTGTGCAACCTGTGTGCCCCTGACCCTGGCCTATGCCTTTGAGCCCCGGGGATGGGTTTACGGGCGCTTCATGTGCTACTTTGTTTTCCTGATGCAACCTGTCACCGTGTTTGTGTCTGTCTTCACCTTGACTGTCATAGCTGTGGACAGGTACTGTGCCACAGTGTACCCGTTCCGCAGGAGGCTCACCATCCCTATCTGTGCTTACATCCTGGCTGCTATTTGGCTGCTGAGCTGCACTTTGGCTGCCCCAGCCTTGGTCCACACCTACCACGCTGAGTTCCCAGAGCTGGACTTCTCCATCTGCGAGGAGTTTTGGTTCCACATGAAAAGAGATCGCTTGGCTTATGCCTACAGCACCCTCATCATCACCTATGTATTGCCCTTGGCTGTCATCTCCCTGTCCTACCTGAGGATCTCAGTCAAGCTGAAGAACCGTGTAGTCCCAGGCAATGTCACCCAGGGCCAAGCTGAGTGGGACCGTGCCAGGAGGAGAAAGACTTTTCGCTTGCTGGTCTTAGTGGTGGCAGCCTTTGGAGTCTGTTGGCTGCCCCTGCACATCTTCAACATGATAAAGGACATCGACATCAGCTTGATTGACAAGCAGTACTTCAACTTCATCCAGCTGCTGTGCCACTGGTTTGCAATGATGTCTGCTTGTACCAATGCCTTTCTCTATGCTTGGCTCCATGACAGCTTCAGGGGAGAGCTGAAAAAAATGTTTGCCTGGAGGAAGAAGAAAATTGGACCCGCCACAAACTGCATTATGGCCAGTGTGGTGCTGTAAATGAGAGCTGGTGGGAGTGCACCTCCTTTGTATATTAACATTGTAAGTCTTTTCCACTTTTAATTAGTCCTCATTCCCATTTGCCCTTAGGGCTCAATTATAACAACACAAGTCCCACGTGCATCTTCCTCGGACCCTCACTTCTAATGGAGAATGACAAGCAGATGTCATGCCTCAAAAATATCTTTATTTCTTTGATTGGAGTTAGAAGCCAAGGACATGGAAGCACAGTAAGATACAGGGATCTTTCCTATCTGTTTTGGATATTACAGTCAGTACAGAGATGGGTTTTGGGGACAAAGAAAAGCAAGGATGAATATGAAACCTAAATATCTCAAAGAGGGAGTGTTTTGGATTGGGTAAAAATTAAATCTGTGTGTCTACCCAGAGTCCATTCTTCAGCACAGGCTCAGCACAGGACTCACAACATTCCTGTGGTCCTTTTTAGGTTAGGGCCATTGCCTCATGCAGTCCCAATTCACTGACCCTACTGCAAGTCAGCTGTGCTGTCCTCACAGCCTTGTCAGTGCCGAGATGAATTCCGTGCATTCCTTGAGGAACTCACTCTGACATGTGGCATGTGCCATCAGCTTTGATAGCCAGAGGCTTTGGACCCCTCTGGAGGTGCCCTAAGAGACAGAAGGTTGAAGGGCCATGGATACTGAGCCAAGCATGAGCATTGCATGGTCAGTCAAAGATAGAGCTGCCAAAAGGAGGGGAAGGTGCTCTCTTTGGAGGAGTGTTTTGGGAAGAAACAATTTCCTTTGACATTCACCTTTCAAAGGGAGTTAGAAGCTATAATCAACCTAATGCTTTCTAGTTTCTTCCTCCCTGAAAATATCTGGTAGAACAGTGAAGTGTACAGGGCAAAGTTCTGACATTAGATATTGATTCTGAGAGGTTTCCTCCAACCTGCTCAGCTGGAACCTGGGATAGCATGAGAAACTTCCTGGTACTGAACTGACATCAGCCAGAAAAGCAGCACAATCCAGGGGCAGTTTTGGTTAGCAAGGGCATCTCTCTGACCACACCTGCAGAGAGGTCTGTGCTGGGGGCACTGCAAATAAACATGAGGGGAGGGGGAAGAGATTTGGCTGCTTTAATTTGTAAATATAATCCTACTGTGAATCTGTGAAAATAATTTTGCTCATCGTGTTTAATCTGATAAAAAATCCCCCAGATCCATATGCACAGCCTGAGAAAAGCGTTGGGAAAACATTTGAAATCCCATTTCATGAACTTCCTACAATTTCAAGTTGTTCTACTGCTGGTAATGGGGACATAAAAAGCTGATTACAGAGGCACTGAATGAAGAAGGTCCATTTAAATTGGGCATTACTTGCATCCACTCTGTGATTATGTGTGTTTGCTTTGCTTACCTCAGTTTAAAGATTTGAGTGACCTTCTAAAGAATGTTTTGCTTTTGCTGAATTTCAGAAAACTACTTTTCCTTAAAGCTTAATATAGGAAGTTACTGAAATAACTAGTCACTTTGAAAAGGCAAAAACCTCACTTCCAAACAAACCAACCTAAGTTTAAAGGCTTTTAAAATTCATTTTTCAGGACTCTTTTCAAGAGTACAGAGAGAGCAGGACACCAAGAGAGCACTGCAATCACAATGCCAAGAACAGCTTCAAACAACAAAAAAATCTTGATTTTTAGAGATTTTTCTTCTGTGGAATTAAGTCAATTCAAACTGCTAATTTTTCAGTTTGTAATGGTTAATTAGCACTGAGATGGCTCAGAATGTCTCCAACCTCCTGCACTAAATATAGACAGTGCTGTTACCCAGAGGGATCCAGTGGAGTCTTCCCAGACTTTCTTAACCACAGCAGTCCTGGGATCTTTTCTTCCTTGCACATCATATTTTTTCCCTCCTTTGCCATTCATGTTCTCTTGACTGATAATGACAGGAGATGGGGATTGCAGAGAGCTGCATGAAGCAAACAAGGATTTGTCTCTCTATTTGGTTTTCCTTGAGACAGAAATGAAGGCTGTTCAGTGCCAAGATTGTTCCCACAGTGACAGAGGCATTGGGAAATATCTCACTTCCAGCTGCCTCTGGAGCTGCTGTTAGAGCAGTGCCAAGGTCTGGCAGCTCCTGGAGATGCCCAGCATATCTGGCATCCTCATCTAAGTGCTGGTTTAATCTGTACTTGCCTTGATTCTGTCAGGATGTGAATTTGCAGCAGAAAGCTCAGAGCCTGCCCTTGTTTCAGGCCCTCCTCATAAGCAGGTTTTCAGATGCACCCTGAAATAATCTGCATTCTCCAGCTCCTGAAGCTCCTTCTCTCTCCTCCACAGCCTCTGTAATGCAATTTTTCTAGGCTTTCCCTGCCCAAAGGAGGTCCAGTCCTGAGCTTGAGGTCTGGGGGTTCCAGAGGGCAGAGAACAAAGCGCAGCCACATTCACTGAGCCTCAATTCTGTTAACTGAGCCCCAAGAATCTCTGTGCAATTTAATTATTATTTTGTGTGATATCCAGAGTAATAAACAATAATAAGATTTGGAGGCACATTGATGCAATTCTGTAATCCAGTTATGCAAATAAATATATTGGAAGCTTCCATGTGAAACATGTTTGCTAATCTCCAGCCCTCTGCAGGGAACTGCTGTGGTTCTTGGAAAACCAGGGCTCATCACTGAGATTTTTGGTGTAGTGTTTTTTAATTGGAGCCTAAGAAATCATGACATGCTTTCACTTTGTAGAGTAGCACAGTTCAAAGCTTGATAAACTACACTGGTTCTTGATCAAACATAAACTACTCCCTGTGGTCAAGAGTGAGGCTGGCATTAAAAGGCAAGGTACTCATGAAACACATGGAGATGTAAGTCAGTGTTTGATAAGGAATTAGATCAGAAAGTGACCAAAGCTCTCTAAAGTTGAAATCAGACAGCCAAAGGAAAACAATAAAACCTCAGTTAGGGTCAGCTAGGGTTGGTCGATCCCCCACCTCAGGGATATCTACTCAGAACAGTCAGCAAAGAGTAATTTATCTGTGCAATGCATTGCTTTAGATAAAATTTCCTTGTCCTCGACTGAAGAAAACTCAGAGTTATATCTGCACCATGTTTGGGGAATAGCAGTTTATCTGGGTGAGCAAAAGCAGCTCCTGCTTATTCACAGGAGCAGGGTGAGTGCTTCACAGCTGATAGATGCCCGGGGAAAGCTGGTGTTTTTCACATCTGATGAACAACAAGTGCTCTGTACAGCTTTAATTGAGCAAATTTTGCTTATTGAAGTGTTGGTGGTGAGTTATAATTAGTTGTCTAAGGTGACAGAAGCTGAAAATGGTGAACCTGCACCTAAATAAATTCAACACCAGACAGGACTGTACAGTGCATAAATCAATCTCCCCACCAGATGAGAAGAGGGTAGGGACAAAACCAGCATGCTGGTGGTAAAGCCACTGCCATCTTGGCCATGAAGGAATGTGGTACAAACTTTTACCTTTAGCCCTCCCCTCTCACTGTTCACTACCTTTTTCTTTTCTCAGAAAAAAATAATCACATTCCTCATCCTTGCACTGGAGAAAAGGTTGCTCAAGGGTCAAAGCAAACATTTCTGCCTCGTGGAAAGTATACAGACAGGGAGAACTTTCTAAATGGAAAAGAGCTTTCAAAAATGAAGAATATCCTCTTCTCTCTTCTTCCTGCAAGACACACAGGCTCTGAACTGAACCATTTGCTGTGTGGATCTGCAGATGGCCTGGCCTGACACTTGGAGCTCTGGCTTTTGTGTTTACCTCAAGTAAATATCTCTCCCTGTTCTCAGTGACCTTGTTTTGGGTCACAGCCATCACTAACTCTGACCCTTTGTGCCTGATTTCCTTTCACAACCACAAGATGTTGCACTGAAAGTCCCAGAGAGGAGATGCAGATGCATCTGAGATATCCATCCTGTATTAATGGGACTTTCCTTTGGAAATCATTATCACAATTCCTGTCTCAAGAGCAAGTTTGAAGTCCATTTTTACTGTGTAGTGACATAACCACATGGGACAGGCTTCCCCAGGCTGATTTCAATAGAATTTTGTATTACTGGTTTTCTCTGCTCCCTGCTGTCCTTATACACTCTCCCCCAAGCTCTTGAAGCCATTGATCAGCTATTCAGTGGAAGCAGGAGCCTCAAGGTTGTTGCCATCTGAAATTAGGAATATTGGCATTTTCTCATTGCTCTCTGGGCAAGAAAAAGACATCTAAGTACTCTCTCTTTTAGGAGCCCACACAGGATCACACAGGGATTGGTTATTAGGAAAAAATTCTTCACCAAAGGGCTGGTCAGGCTGCCCAGGGCAGTGGTGGACTCACCATCCTTGGAGGAACTTAAAAGCTCTGTAGATGTGGCACCTGGGGACATGATTTAGAGGTCAACTTGGCAGTGCTGGGTTCACAGTTGGACTTGATGATCTTAGAGGTGTTTTCCAACCTAAATGATTCAGGACTAATTACTTGATAATCAGGCTGTCTCCATACAGGGCAAAAAGTGAGAGGTTAAGGGCATGAAGCTCAAATATATCCTATTGGGAGTTGTGTCCCTTTGGGATCTATAAATTTACTCTCTTCACCAAGAAGCAGATGGGATTGACTTTCCCTTTCTACAGCTTGCTTGGTCAAATAAAGTTAATGAAGCTAGTAATCTATGTAAATAATAAAGCACACACTCAAAAGCTCCCCAGTTCATGCCTCCAACCTATTGGAAATCAATTTGGGATCACTGCTATCTATTTGTAGCTGACTGGGCTCTCCATCCTTTGCATCTTGTTTATGTTAATTATCACATTGTAATTTCCCTTTCTTTTTTTTTTTGTTGTTGTTGTTGGGTTTTTTTTTCCTTTCTGCAGGGAATATCCAGAAGGAGATGACGGCAAAAATCTCAACACCTACATTTCCTACAATTTCTACATTTCCATGAGGCACTGGAGACAAGCAGGAGCAAGAGACCTGCAAAGAGAAGCTTGTGGCTTTCCAGCGTGGAGATGGGATCTGCCTCTCTGCTGAGCACAGCTCTGGGTTTCCAGATAACATCCTGGAACGGCAGCCTGTGGCTTACTGCAGCTGGAGTGGTTTAATGTGTGGTTTGGGAGAAGCTGGTGCTGGGTGTGGGGCTGAGGATCACTCAGTGCAGCTCAGGTTCTGCCCAGCAGCATCCCCACAAGGGTGATGTGCTCAGCCAGAGGCAGCAGTGCTCTGGGGAGGTTGAACAGCTTGAGGTGTTTTTCTACAGCTCCTCAGCCACAGGGAGATGGGGTTGTTTACTCCATCACACCCACAAGACAGGTGAAAACGTGAGCCCAAATGACACGGGGCACTGTCCCAGGATGCCACCACCCACAGCTCGAGTCTGTGACCTGCTGTGTTTGGGAGCAGGAAGGAGAAACAACAGACTGTGCTGTGAACCAACCCCAGAGCAAGAAAGGAAGAAAAACATTTCTGAACTTCAAGCTAACAGAAACCAGCCAAAGGGTACATCAGTAATCACCCAGAAGCTGCTCCTGTACGAATGTAGGAGCACTCAAGACTTCTTGAGAGTGGTCCCTCACTTGTGGCGTGTCAGCTTGGTGAACTTGCTTTGTGGGATCTCTCTTCCCCTCCCTCAATCCCTCAGTGCAACAGGGGCAAGCCAGGCAAAAGCAGGAACATTAGAGTGAGGTCCACATCCCATTTCTGTACAGTCCAGAGGCAGAGGGGTTGAGGGCAGATGCACTTGTGAAAGAGTTTTGTGAATAAAAATAATTGAAGGATTAGGGATGGAGTTCCAAGGCAAGTGTTCAACCAACCCACTCCTCAGCAACTGGAGGAAACTCTGGAGGAAGTAAGATGACCAAAAATTAAAACATCGTGTGCTAGATCTAGCTGTGAGTTAAATAACCAATATATAATGCATACAAAGTATTTCAAATAATTAACGTGACAAAATTATCGCTCAGCTTTGGAATGATTTCCCCTCGATTATTGAATAATTTTAAAATTCAATGTCTGTTGTTAATATGCATAGATTAAAAAAAATAAATACAAATTTGAAGCACTCAACAGCATATGGCAGACCTGTTTAATCTTAACGAATCAATAATATTATCATTGTGAGTCATTTCTTCATTAAAACATGTATTAATGTCTGTTGTATAAAATAATGTCTCTTTGTAAAAGCTTTTTGTTTTTGTCACTTGTCACAGCTAAGTGCAATTGTCACTTGTCACAGCTAATTCTGGATTGCTTTGATACTGTCTCCCCTTGGAAAATTGTCACAGACTGAGGACAGAGGAAATGCAAATCAGCACCTGTCAAAGTGCTGACAATACCACAAAGTGCAGGGAAGATTTTGAAGACCTGTACTTTGATGTAGAGACAAAAATATGGGTTTCTTTGCTTTTAAGGCATTGAGGAAAGCAGTGTTCCAAAGAGTTATGACCCCCTCAAAACCTTGTACCAGTGTCTGACAAGATTCGCATTGTTTCAAAATGCTTAACATTCTTTGTTTATTGTTAAATGAAGACACCATTCCCATGAATTACAGTAATTTCACAATTATAAGCCGCACCTAATTATAAGCCACACATCTGGGTAGACCACGGGATTTGTCCATATATAAGCTGCACCCGAATATAAGCCGCTTTTCTTTTTTTTTTTTAAAGCGAGGATCCATGTGTGACAAAGTAACAAATTAGTAAGAGAATCACACCAGCGCAGGGTTTGGTGTCAGGTGCTCAAGTTGCAAACAGTTTTCATAGACCAGCCAAGCCTTTAAAGGCAGCCCCAGGTGCCCTCCCTGGCCAGCTCTCACTTCTGGGTTGGCATTTCGCTGGGATTTGTCCATAGATAAGCCGCACCTGAATATAAGCCGCACTACTGGGGTAGGCTGGATTCTTCAATGAAAAAGGTGTGGCTTATAATCGTGAAATTATTGTAATTTGGAATGGCACCACCCACCTGTAAATGCTGCCTAAATGTCTGCAATACCCTAAAATTTAGGTTAGGGGATATAAAAGAAGTGAGGATTAAATGCCAGAATGCCCAGATCTTGAAATCATTGGTTGGATAAAGGCATCAGAACATTGAAAAGTTATGTTTCAACTATTGACTGAGAAGACTTATCTCCTCCCCCTCCCCATATATTGTAAGGAAAGGCTCTTGGATTCCAGGCTATTATTTCTCAGGCAGAGACATCTCCCTTCAGCTCAGTATGAGGCACCCAAACTCAGAGCTGCAGCATTTGCACCCTTTGCACCCTCAGCAGGGGCTGTGAGTTCGTTCAGGCCACACAGGAGCTTATTCTGCACATCTGCACTCAACATTTTGGGTGAAACCTCTCCTGGAGCATTGTATGAACAAGTGCCTTGGGATGCTTTCTATCCTCTCCTGTATTCACCCACACTTACAAAGTTTAAATCTGAGTTGTGGGTTTAGTTCAGATCTGCTTTCCACAAGTAGTACAGTAACCAGCAGCCCCAGGCTAAATATCTCATCCATGCATACAAAATTTATTATCTAGCCAAAAACCCAAGCAACTAACCCCAAACCCGCAACCCATTCCTTCCATCGCTTCCATTCTATTATTCCAAAGGAATAATGATCCATATAAAATTACATAATTCTTAAAATGCCTTGATTCCTGGGGATTAAGTCACTTTTAAGAGAAGATGTTCTAATGTTTGTTCAATATGGAAGAAGCTATGTCCAAGTGGAATATTTGGTAGCTTTCTAAACCATTATGAGTTTGCTGAATAAACAGAAAAGCACAGGAGATTCGAGGACAAGAAGAAAATGCACAGGATTCTTAGTGCTAATATGATTTAGCAGGACAAGCTGAATCTGCAACATGGTATTCAATAAACAGCTTAATTTACAGTGCTGAAAATAGAGATAATTAAGCAAGCACTTTCTCTTCCAGCTCTCACATGAGGTATTTAAAAACAGGAGTGGAAAGTGGGTTTGGAGAAGGCTGAATTGACAGAAGAACAGTTTTAAAATTTTTAACAGCTGTGAATGAAAACTAAATGAAGAGTGTCAGCACAGCTTTCTAAATCTGAATGTATTTAAGTTCAAATATTGAGACTTAATGAGGTGGATAAAAGGCAATGTGGAGCTACACTGAGTTTCACAATTCATCTATTTAAAAGTAGTTACAAAAATGGCAATCCCTATAGATTACTTTAAACTACATTAGCAGAGGGAAAATAGAATACAAGGGAAGTTCCAACCTGATTCCTGTTATGCAATATTCCCAAGTTTCCTCTTGGGAATCAGGAAAACTTTGTTTTGTTTCCCCCTCTAGATCAGAAGCCCTCAGGATGCAGCAGATTTTGTGCAGTTTCCACTAAGAGGAAGAATCCAAGATCTGAGATATCTCCTCCAAACGGCTCTGGGAGATTGGAGTCCATGTGTCACAAACCAGGAGGCAGAGCACAAATACATGTAATTATCGTCCTAATACAGGGCTAAAACTAAATTTGCATTGGAGCTAGAATGTTTATTAAGCACCATCACTTCACAAGAAAATAGTATCAGTTTTCCTTCAGCATTCATCATTAACACATTTGATAAAGTGGCTAGATCTTTATTCATCAAAATATTCTTGTAAATTATTCCTTGAAACCAGCTAGTCAGGAGTTTTCTCACTAATTCTTTCCTCATTACAGAAACAAAACCTGTTTTCCCTACCCCCAGCAACCCTTACATCACATTTCCCGACAGAGCTCACCCTCTGATGACCATGGTGCCTTTCCAGCACCATCAGTTGTGCCCCAGCCCAGCAGGCAGAGCCTTTAAACACACACAGGACCCCCTGTCAAACACTGGCAGGGTTGCTGCAGGCTGGGGTGGATGGCATGTTTTACTGAGGGTTCAGCTTATTAAACGACTTTCCCAAGGCTGTGTCATCAGGAGTTGCAATTACATGAAACCAGGTAGAGCCCACATGGGCAAGGCAGTGATTAAAGTAAGTATTTGATACTAATAAAGCAGCCTATTAAAACAGAGTTAAGTCTTTCCTAATCTCTTGGGAAAATAAATACAGAAAAGAATCAATGAAAATTGATACAAAATATTTGTGGCTGCATGAAATATTTGACGTTCTGTTTAATATAGACCTCTCATTTCTCTCAGAGTCCTAAAATGCTGTCCATGGTTTTTTATATTCTTTCTAAAAAAGTTTCAGATTTCTTTCCCATAGATTTATTATCCCCTTTTTTGTTCCAAGTGGGTTTCTTGCTCTTACTGATATTGCCTCATTTATTTGCTCTTGCTCTGGCCATCTCAAACAGAAATGTGAGGACCACATAAGCTTCAGACTGTGTCATGTGTCCTCTGCAAACCTGGAACCTGCCTGAGCAAGGAGACAAATCTGTACTAATTACTTTTCTTCTTCTAAATGAGGAGGAATCAAAGCTCATTCTGTGAATTCAGATGGTGTTTATTAATTCCTCTCTGTTCAGGCCCAGAGCCCATTTGTAAAGAGAACTGAGTTTGTTCTGAGAGCATTTGCAGTTGAAAAATCCATTTGACTTCCTCATCATTTCCTCATTGCCTTCCTCATCCATTTCATCTTCATTGCCTTTTTTCTTTCATTGCTCAAAAAGATTTTGTTCTTTCCAAGATTTTTCTGGCAATTGAAGGTAAGCTGATTAGTCTTTTCCTTCCATTCTTGGAAACGGAATATATTTGCTCCTCTCCAGTTTTCTGATGCTTATTTACACCCCATGACTTCCCTAAGATAATCCCAAGTGGTTCTGACATTAATTCTGTCATATTTTTCTGCAGTATTTTGGGATAGAATGTATCAGGCTTGGGCAGTGTGAAACTTTCAAGTTCTTTAATATCTCCTTGTGCATTTCAACGGAGGCAGTTATTGCAGCATGAGGGCACTTAAAATGGGGCCATTAACAAATATCAATTTAAAACATGATGTTGGCACTATTCTGTTTAACTTGCTTTACTCTGAGAATCCTGTATGTTTTTCAGTTGGTTGCAGTGGATTTGATATGCAGATGTTTTACTCATTTGAGTAATTAAAATCATTAAAACTGTCTCAAAATCCAATTCTTTGCAATTACACATTCAACAGAGCTTTTCTCCTCCTGGCTCTCAAGCGAGCAAGTTTCCTTACACATTTCCAGGTTATTAAATATGGAGCCACAGATTCTGGCACCTGGGGCATCACAGACAGGAGGTATCTCTTCAGACACCCTAATCTGCAGCTGTTTGTTGTGCTGGGATGCCCAGCAGATCTTGATTCTGCCCCTGGTGATCAGTGAGCGCCGTGTGTTTGTGGAGTGATGGATGCTCTTCCACTGCCACCTCCTGGACACGACCAGGGGGACTTGAGAGATGTGGTAACAAAAGCATTAAAAGAACTTTAAAAGACACTAAAGCAAAGACAGGCTATATGACTTTGACCACAAAGACAGGATATATGACTTTGACCACAAAGTTTGACATTTGAAGTTTTTCACTCGACCCTTCGAGTCTGACCCCAAAGCACAGCAGTGCGGGCTGCTGCAAATAGAGACACCCTCAGCACCAAGAGATGACTGATCTCTTCTGAAGATTTGCCTATAAATTATAGATTTTAAAAACGTTTAAAATATTCAGCTTGACTCTTAAAAAGGAATACTCACCAGGAGTGGGGGGAAAGCTGGAGGTGGGGGCAGCATAAACATGAACACTCCATTCCCCCAGCAGAGCCAGCGAGGGCTCTGAGGACATCCACCCCCCTCTGACTTGGCCACTCTGGCTCTAATGATGACTTACTTTTAATTAAAATACTTTCAAAAGAAGATGCTTGATTAATGGCCTGGGAGACCTTGAAAATAGAGTCATTCCTGCAAGAGGAAGGTAATTAACTGTTTTAATCAGTAGGCACTGACCTAAAGGTCTAGCGAAGGAGTCATCAGCAAACTCACTCCCAGACACAGCAGAGCCCTTCCACATCTCTGGAGACCCCAGGGAGAGAACTGGGAACTGGGCTTGGTGCACAGCAACCTGCAGAGCTGCCTCGTCTCTGATCCCACTGCCTGGCTGGGAGCAGCCTGGACACTCCCCTGGGGCAGAGACACCTTGGGCTTTTTCCTTCCTCACCTCTGATGTGAGCAAAGCTCTGCCTCTTCTCATCTCACCCTGTCTCAAAAAAAGATAAAAACACCCAACTTCCAATCAGAGACAGTCTGGAGATAACTCCTTAGCAGCCCAGACTGCCCTCGCTGCCTTACAGTGAACACTCTGCAAAAGCTCAAACATCTGGACTAGAGGCTTTCCCTTGGCAGATGCAAACAGTTCTGCAGCACAAACCTCAAGTTCTGCTTTCATGTTCCTCACCTGGCCCAGGTGGGGGTGCCTGGCAG
>VRYO01002114.1:3322907-3358559 GCA_009812075.1 Sialia sialis | reverse complement strand
CTCACCACCAAACTCTGGCGTGCCAGCAGCACTGCTGGCCCTGGAAAGCCTGGGACAGAGAATGGGAACTTTGATGCTGCTGTGTGACTTCCCAGCCATGCTGCAATTCCCTAAAGTCTGCCTCACCCTTTGGATGCAATCACACATCTTTGAGAAACCCATTGCACATGCCATGCCAATCCCTGCCAGACCTCTGAAATTGTACTGCTATTGCTTTAAATTGTTTCCTCTGCTGAGCTTCTAAGAGATTATAAATTTTTATATTTTCCCCCACTCCCTGCTCACCTAGGAAATCTGTTTGCCCAGCAGAGCACTGCCTGCTAGACAGACACAAAACAGCAAATTAGCACAAACCCATAAAGCTCACTTTTATCCTACATATTTACCCTGCTGGGAAGACAATGTGAAACCCCCAAAACTGAAAGATCACTAAAATAACAACAAACAAACAAAATCCCAATCAAAACTCTCCTACCAATGGGCTGCCCCCATGAACAAAGCAGGATTTCTGTATTCTACAATGTGTTTTGTGTTTGTGCAGGGCTTTAGGATACAGCCTGCTCCACCCCAACAAGCCTCACCACGGGGAAAAAGGGGATTCCAACCAGCACTCCAGCAAAAGGAACCTTCTGGTGCTCCCCAGCAGCACATCCAGTCTGCCCACTGCTCTCCAAAGCTGTTTTCTTCCTGTTCTCCTGTCTCTTCATCTGCTTGCACTGCAAATTCCCTTGTACATCTCCAAGCAAAACCAATCAATGTAATATTTACAGCAAAGGAGGAAAAAGGTAACTCCAGCAACTCATTGCTTTTCATGAGCAGGACAAACAGAGACTTCAGGGCAGTCTTTGTTGTCCTTTCACACTTGATGGATGCATATTTACTACACTTCATTTGGATTTTTTTTGGTGATTTATTTCTAATATATTTTCAGAAATGTAGCCTTGGTCTGCCAGCACAGACAGGAATTGCATTAACATAGGCTGTGATTTGTGTTCTAGCATTTATTTACTATTTCTGCAGTAAATAACAGGTTTCATTGTGATGATTGATGTTTTTGCTAAGCCTGTGTTCCTATGTAACTAGATAAGAGCAAATGATGTTAAAATTCAGCAATGTGAGCTAGTGAAGGCTGCCTCCCACGAGCTATGGCAGAAAGTTCTGGGTTTTTTGTGCCCATGCTGAAAGGTTTGTGGAAGTGCTGAATCAATGTTGCACTGGCTTCAAAGGGAACTTCAATACAGTTGTATTCAGGCCAGTTACAGGAAAAGGAGTTTTAGTGTGTGTCAGGCCCTTAATTACTGATGGTCACTTAGTGATTTCAGCTTTTGGGAAGTGAGTCAGTGCCATTAGTGGAGGCAGATCCTTCCTTTATCACAGTCCCTTCCAGCAGGGCTGGCTCTCACAGAACATCTCATTTAATTGTTCTGAGAGGGGACAGGGCATTAGGAAATGGAGCATCCTGCCCTGGCTCAAAGGTGTGTGTGAGTGTTGTGCTGAATGAATGTCACTCCATTATAGCATGTCATGGCTTTTGTACAGAAAATAGTATCCTGGATTGCAGGAAAATTGCTGCATTTTCATTAGTGCAGCATGTTTATTCAGCCTTTCAGCCTGTGCCATGTCAGAGTCTGACGTAAAACCCACTTTTCTCCCTTTTGAATGAGAAGGTATCAAAACTCATTCTGTGACTTTGGATGGTGTTTATTGTTTCCTCTCAATCCAGGCCCAGGGCCCATTCATAAAAAGAGATGAGTTTGCTGTGAGAGGATTTGCAGTTGAAAAATCCATTTTGACTTTCCCTCGTTGCCTTGTTCTCTTGCATTGCTCACAAAGATTTTGTGCTTTCCAAGATTTTTCTGGCAGTTGAAGGTAAGCTGACTGGTAGACAAATCCCTGTTTAATCTTTTCCTTCCATTCTTAGAAACTGAATATATTTGCTCCTCTCCAGTTTTCTGATGCTTATTTACACCCCATGACTTCCCTAAGATAACCCCAAGTGGTTTTGACATTAATTCTGTCGTATTCTTCTGCAGTATTTTGGGATGAAATGCATCAGGCTCAGACAGTGTGAAACTTTCCAATTCTCTGAGTGTGCTCTTGCCTCCCTGTGCATTTCCACGTGGATTTCCTCCTGTTCTGCTGCTGTTGCTTGAAGCCTTTGCACTTGATCCTTCCCTTTAGAAACACAAAAAAGGCACAGAGAACTTTGACCTTCCTGGCTTTTTAATTTGCTGATAAACCAATAATCAGTGTGGTCTCTTTCCCTTTGTTTCTCAATCTATATTGAGAACTGTTTCTTGCCACTCCTGATATCACTTGTAAAATCCTTTTCTGCCCCCTCACTTTTAAAAATTTTTTTGCTGTGCTTTGATACTTGTGACAGAAGCCTCTTCAGTGACTGCATTCTGTTGGCAAATTCTCTTTTTTTTTAAATTGAAGAACTTGTGACGTTCCCTCATACTTCAAAATCTTCTCCAGCGCTTGTTTTTTAATTGTGGTGTGCTGAGAAGAGAAGGTGCCAGTGTCCCTGTGCTGCTCAAAAAGGATCTGGAGTCTAACTAAGAGTTCTGTCCTGCTTCATGTTACTCATTTACCTATGAATTTTTTTTCTTTATTTTCTACATCTACTTTTAAAAACTAAATTGAATCAAGGGGTTTGTAAGATTTTCACAACAATTCTCTGTCTTTTTCTTCCTTTTAAAGGGATCTTTTAGAAACTTCCACTTGAGCACTGCTGTATGGACAATTGAAGCAAACCCAAATATCCCTCAAACACATGAAACAGGAGGTTCTTTTAGTGTTTATTTATGAAAATATATCAACCTGATCCTGCTGTCTTTAGCAGAAAATAAGACACACTCAGTAGGGGACACATCAGAACCCCTGGGTTGCATTTCTCTCTCTGGTACTGCGTTTTCCCTGAGCCCAGGAGACAATCCGGGTTTGTTCCATCACTCAGGACCTGGCAAACAAATCCAAACAGCCGGGGAGCTGCCCCAACCCTGAGCCCTGAGCCCGTTTTGGGGAGTGATGGATGCTCCTGCACTGCCACCTCCTGGATGTGACCAGGGAGACTTGAGCAATGAGGTAAAAGCTTTACAGCAAGATGCTAAGACAAAAATTTAACCACCCTTCCATTCCTACCAGCGAAAAAAAACCCAAACAACAATAGATGGCCCTTGTTGGGCAGCACTTTAAATGTAATTTTTTTTTTTATAGACCTCTAATTTTTTCACTAGTTTGAGACTTCAGTGGAAATCCACTGCTATGAGCTAGATGCTGTGAGATAACCCTGGAAAGGCATTTCCACTTTTACACAGCTCTCAGTGTTTACAAAAGCCCAAACTGGGATGTTTATCTGGAAGTGAAGGAGATGTTCAGATCTGTCAGACTGGCTCTGTTCCCTGGCTGGGCAGAACAAGAACACTTCACACTAACATAAACAACCTACTGTAAAAATTGCCATACATTTTATAGTTTTCAAAGTTCAAGGACTGTGCCTGTATTTTAGTGTTTTGTTGAGGGGGGGTTGTTTGTCTGTTTGTTTGTTTGTTGGTTTTTGGTTTTTTTTGCTGTAATTCCATGTATTGCTTCAGATGTTCATCAGAAGCCTGTTGAAATTTCTAACATGAAAATAATTAGGAGCTTAAAGGACCTTAAAGGTCTTCTAATTCCGACTCTCTGCCATGGGCAGGGACATTTTCCACTATCCCAGGCTGCTCAAAGCCCTGTCCAACCTGGCCTTGAACACTTCCAAGGATGGGGCAGCCACAGCTTCTCTGGGCACCCTCTCAGAGAAGAAATTCTTAATAATGTCCAATCTAAATCCACTCTCTCCTGCCATCACTCCAGGCTCTTGTACCAAGTCTCTCTCCATCTCTCTACCTGCCTGTGCACTGGAAGGGGCTCTCAGCTCTCCCTGGAGTGTTCTCCAGGCTGAACAGCCCCAGCTGCCCCAGGCTGTCTCCATAGCCCTCTGGACATCTCTGTGACCTCCTCTGGACTCAGCCCAGCTCCTCCAGCTCCTTCTTGTCAGGGCTCCAGCCTGGAGACAGAATTCAAAAACGATAGTGCCTGCCTCCAGCAGGTGTCAGTGGAAGCTACAGAATGGAGAAACGACAGCAAAGCCAGGTTTTATTTACCTTTCATCCCAGCAAGATGCTCCATGGCTAGGGGACAGAGGGAATCCTCCATTCTATGAAAAAAATGTTATTGCCAGGCAGGTTATTTAATTTTTTTTTCCCACTTTGAAACTGCAAAGTGACTTCAGAAGAGGCCAGTGATTAAGCAGGTGTTAAATATTTATTGAAGGGACAGTAGATATGTTTGAAACATTTGAATTAGTGACCCAATTGTCTCATATTGCTACAGGGAGTTAAGAGTCTCTGGCTTTACTCACTGGAGTAGTGCTTTACCCTGTACAGCACAAACACACAAAAGGGCAGAGATAAGGTTCTCTCAGCAGCTTAAATCCTGACATTTCCTAACATTTGAGTGCTTTAGATGGGACTGATGGCCCTGCGGAGCATCTTCCAGTAGGGATTTTGCTGGCAGTCCTCAGGCTCTTGGAGACAGGAATGTGACAATTTGAGTGGACTGTGAAGAAGGGCACACAGGAGAAACTTTGCAAGGTTATGTGCAATATAATGGCAACTTTTACCTGTTTCCTAGGGTATAAAAATATTTTCATCTTAGTGCTGTGTTATTAATGAGTTAGATATATTTTTCTGGTGCCCTTTGAGGTTCTCTGAGCCCTCCGTTGCCTCCGTGCATGCAAACACAGTCACACAAAATTTCCAGCTGAAATCCCAAAGAATTGGAGCCTCCAGTGACAGAAAGCAACAGTGATGAACAATGACAGAATGGTGCAGAGCTGGGGTACAAGAGCTTTGGTATAGCTGGAGGCAACACATCTAAAAATCTATGGTTCAGCTTCATGGTTTTACTGAAATATCCACCTCCTAGGCACTGAATTCCAACAGGGACTGAGCTTCTGAATACTTTTTGTATTCCATAGTGCTGCAGGCTTTATTCAGTGCAATACAACTCAGTTACCCTGCTCACTGGATCCAACAAGTGCACGTTGCTACAAGACATTGACTGAGAGTTGTTCATCACCCCTGCGGAAAAAATAGGTTCACTGAATGTTAGAGGAAGTAAGAGATGAAGAAATATCAGTCATCTTGCAGAGGATGAAAAGAGCTCCATGATGAGAATCTTCCACTGTGTTTTTAAAGCATCTCTTAAGAGATAACCCACTTGTGAAGAGCTACTTTGGGACAAATGTTTCAAATGGCACCAGCATTTCAGTGACACAATTCAAATAAATGTGGGACATAAGATGAACACTTTAAACATTGATCTGGTGTGTTTTCCCAGAAGGTTTTGTTAAAAGAAGTTCCTACCCTACATCCCTTGAAGATCATGATGCCTCAATGCCACTTCACAGGAATATTTTAGCTTTGCTGAATATTAACAAGGAGTGAGCCTATCTATCTTGTGTGAATAGAACATTTTATGTGATGTTTTATTAACAGGTTCATCAACACACATTTGCAAAGCTTTTCATGATCCTCTCTCAATTAATCCATTTACCTATTCAGAAATGCAAATTTTTAAAAACATGCATCCATCATTGAATAATGACTCTAAAAGTCATTAAAGGCACTTGGACTAATACACAATGTAAGTTTCTAATAACATCAAGTATTGAAAAATAAATTTAAAAAAGAATTAATCTCAATATCCATTAACTTAATTTACAATTCTTTAGCAGGAGAATCTCATGCTCGTTTACTCTAAGATTTATAATTAAAAATTTTGTCATGAATTTCCATCTTCTTCATTTCTGTTGGATTTTATTCAATAAGTTGCATCAGAATTCAGAGGAAGAATTTATAGATGATTCTTGATGCATTATGCAAATTTTTTTGCTTTAAATATATTCAATGAAGGATACAGAATCTGTCTTAAAGAAAGATTCATTAAAGCATATGAGGAAATAATTTTGAGTTGACTGTAAATAAAAACCATTCTTACTCTCACAGAGGAAATTGCTGTCACCAGTTTCCATAAAATTGAGGAGCTGCTCTGTTGGTGTTTTGCATCTAACATTTCTCAGTACATCTAGTGCCAGCCTTTACTTTTGAAATGAAGTTTGTTTGCTAAAAATGGCAATGTGCCACTTCTAAAGCACCTGAGATTTCTCACAGGCTCCTTTCCAGGGACAAAAGGGATGTGGTTTGGGTGACAAATGCAGGGAGAGCAGCTGTGGTCTGGTGATCAAGTGGCAGTAGACAAAGGGCTGCTCCTTTCTTCAGGAGGGTCTTTTACAGGAGGTGCTACACCTGCAAACACTGGATTGTGTTGCCAGATCTCCTGGGCCCAAACTAAGGTGCTGAAACACCTCCATGGTGCCAACATTTTGGGGAACCTTTGAAACTGTAGCTTGACAATTTTTTTTTTTTATATCAGAGCTTCACATACACCCCCAAATGGGGAAGGAATTTTCTATCTGTAGTCATGTGAATCACTGAAGAGAATTCTATGAGTTTGAGAAAAGCTTTCTCCACCACCAAACTTAGAAATCTTCCTTAGCCTCAGTGGGATGGGGATGGGGAAGAGTGTGGCTCATCCAGGGAGGATTTTCAGGGTGCCAACATTTTGGGAATCCTTAGAAACTGAAGCTTGACACTTTGCAGGTGGCAGGGAGAGGTAGAGCCCTGAGCTGCCCAGGCTGCAGTGTGGGCTGGGTTGGAGGGCAGCAGGGTCTGAAGTGTGACAGGATTCCAGCAGTTCCCACCCTCTGACCCCAGCCAGGCACGTGGCTTAGCTGGTAGCTGTGAGGTTGTCCCTCTGACACAGCCCTGAGCTGAGAAACTGCATCAGAACTGCTCCCAGCTCAGGGCTGCCAGCTGGCATCCCAGCAGCAAAGGGGAAAAGAGACACAGGAAAAGTCCCAGCTACTGGAACAGTTTGTTATGGGATTGTACCACTTGGGTTGCGAATGTCACATCACAAAGTGATCTGCTGCCCTTGTTTTCTAACAGCCAGTTGCACTTTCATCTGCCTTGGTGAGGTAATCAAACCACACTGCAAGAATAAAATCTAGCAAGGCACTGTGTGTATCCGCATGTTTAGGGAAAACTATTTCTATTTTTATTATTATTATTTTTATTTTAACCATGTGACACTGATTATCTGCAGATACTTGATGTGCTTATGATTTCAATCAGCATTTTGTTCATTCACTGCCTCTTGGTTTATTGATTTATAAGCCCTTTAGAATGGTATGATTAGTCCTAGCATTTTATTCTCAGTGGGGGTAAAACGGTATTTCATTATTAACGTGTTAGAAGCTATTTCACACTGACAGTTTGTTTTGAATCCGGGCAAGAGAAGTGACATTTATATTTGGAAGTGGGAGATTGACATAGAAATTATTCTGAAACATAATTACAGTAAAGGCAAATGCAGAAGGAGATAGAAATTCCAGCTAGAGTTTCTGGGGGCTGCTTTGCTGTCAGTAACTAACTCCTGCTCTTTTCCCAGCTCAGCCTAATGAGACACAGCAGTGGTCCCTGTAGGCACTCACAGGAGACGCAGGATCAAGATTTTTACGCATTTAAGCAACTCAGCACAGGGCTGTGAGTGAGGATAGAAGGCAAATGGTGTTCTACAGCCTGTTCTGGCTATCCCAGGAAGCTGCAGTGCTGTGCTGGGAAAAGGAGGTGAGGGTGAGTGGTAGTGAGCAGACAAAGAACAAGTGAGCAGAGTCCAGAGGACGATGTGGGGGCTGCAGCATCTCTTACAAGGAAAAGCTGAGGGAGCTGAAGCGGTTTATCCTGGAAAAGACACGACCACGTGGGCACAATCTGAATATGGGGGAAAACTTCTTTACTGTGAGGGTGATTGAGCACTAGAGCAGTCTGCCCAGAGAGGCTGTGGTCTCCTTCCCTGCTGATATTCACAATCCAGCTGGAGGCAATCCTGTGTCACCTGCTGTAGCTGACCTGCTTTAGCAGGGAGGTTGGATCAGGCTGTTTCAAACTCCAACCATTCTGTCCTTCTTTATGCACCTTTGTATGATTTAGTTCAGGCTGACTTAATTCCATGTTTTCCAGGGCACCTGGGTGCCTGTCTGCTCCAGTGGGGATTTGTACCTCTGTGCTGGTTCGTATAAATTTTCTCCTTGCTGCCTAGATGGTCCTGTACCACCTGCACCTGCTCCAGGCTCTTTGTGAGTGCCCAGAGATCTGTTTGGATTTTCCAGGAATCAAGCTGACTTTGTGTGCACTCTAGGGCTGTTAATATAAGCTCTTCTCATTTATTCCCAGTTAAATATGTATCTTACATTACAAAGGTGCCTTTTCTTGCCAGTGCCCATTCTCAATACTATAAGAGAACTCAAGAAGATCCTTTAAAAATAGAATATTGTAGGTTTTTTTCTCCAAAGGGTTCTGATTTTAGTAACTGACGCTCCGTTACAGAGGAACTTTGCCATTTGAGCAGGAGCAGAGAGGCCAAGGCTGTGTTGGAGTGTTGGGAATTTCCATCTTGGCACTAAGGCTGACACGGTGGGGACACTGCAAGTTTCATACAGAAGTTATGGCCAACCTATAAGTCATGATGTAAGGAATACACAGATCCAGAGAGCAGCATTGAGTCAACATATTACACAAAACTGGGTGCCAAACATGATCTGATTCATTGCTCTCTTCTCTGGAGCAGATTGAGTAAGAATACAGATTGGCCACTATTGCATTTTTTTGTGTGTAGGGTGATTTTTGTGGTTATTTTTCAGAGGTACCTATAATCTATTACAATGGAGTTTTTAATATTTACTATGGTATAAACATATTTAATAAATAAAGTGCAGGGGCTCAAAATTCTTTTACTTAAATACACAGGCTTTTGTTTGTGTAGGACTGAAAACTTATTCTAGGCCAGTGAGCATGCATTTGAGCTTGAACTTACTTAGAACTGCAGTACTATCAAATTCCCAGGATGAAATCCTAGAATCCTTGCTGAAGTCAACCAGAGAACTGACTCTCATTCCAGCAGGACTGAGATTTCAGATTTCTGCCTGGTCCAGTCTTGTTTTACCCCTCCTGAGCTGCTGCTATTCTGATGGCTGATCTCATTACAATGCACTGTTCCATGTTCCTTTCTAATGAATGAAGTCAAATCCAAGTGTATCCATTATCCGTGCAGACTTCCTTCATAAAAAAAGAAGGCAATAAAACCAAACATTACAAATAAATGTCCAACTTTATCTGAATAACACAGAGAAGGTGACTCAATGACTATGGAAAAACAAATATATTTGATACTAGAATTATTCAAGAAGAGTTGAAGGAAGCAGAATGCAATTAGATCCAATTATAAAAGGTATACAGGAAATTACAGCTGATCATAAGTATTTTTCCAACTAAAGTTTGCCTTTTACTGGAGGAAAACTTTTAACTGAAAATAACCACCAGAATTATGCCATTTCAAGCAAAATACTGATTTCTTCTTTATGAGAGAGGGAAACAACACGAAATCCCCAACAACCCATTCTAAAGTGATTTTCAGGGATGAAAGATTCAAGGACTGAAAACTGTTTCTTATTTCAATGAGAAAAATCAAAATTTCCATGAATAAATTCCTGGATGAAATAGTAGAACTAGTCTTTATCCTAATGATGACATCTGTTTGCAATAACACTCCATGCCAGTAAACGATGTTATTTTAACTAATCTATTGGCATGGTGATGAAAGTGACAGTAAAATGTTGATATGGAAGCTAATTTCTGTGTTTGGCCTTGGGATCCATCTTCACAGAAACAGGGTGAGTGCAGAAACTATTTTTGGCAGCATCATGGCCATCCAGATTTAATTCTGACACTTCTCTGCCTTCCTGAAATCCAAGGAAGACATCTGGCTGCATTTTCTGCGTATGTTTCTGAAGTGCCATTGAAATCATTTGCACCAGAAGTGAATTTGGAGACGGAAATGTGACAAGAAGGTGCATGTGAGGAGGAGGGGACCAATACCCTGGGCTCATGAAGAAAAAAAAGAATGGCAGCTCTTCAATGTGTAACACACTTACTGAAAGCTGGGAATAAGATGTCATTCTGTGTTTCTGTGACCTTTTAGCTTTGTTTAGTGCTTCTATGTTGCTCAGCTCCATGGTTTATTTGGAATTATGCATATGCATGGCCTGTGAGGATGGAGGGGATGGCTCTGCCTGATTCCCAGGGCAGCGACTGCCAAAGGCATTTGCTGTCCCTGCCATGGGTGTGCTTGCTGCAGCCCTCCAGAAGAATAACTGGTTGAAGTGTTTGTGAGTTATCCACTAATTTAATACTATTTAGGGTGGCCACAGTCTCCTCATCATACTTTTTAAGCTGGAAAAGTTTGTTTAGGCAAAAAGTAGCCTTTGTGTTTGCAGCCATTCCGCTTAACCCACCACTGTGTCATTGTCTTCCGCCGGGAACTCTCAGCAACTGTGACTTACTGTGCTCAAGCTGCAAACTTCCTAAAAAAGAATGGAAAACCGAATAACAGTTTAGATAAACCCCAGAACAGTGCTCCTGATGTGCTGGGCTTCCTGCGAGTTGTCCCAGCAGCTGGGCCGTGCTGGGTGCCCAGCGGGTTGGGCAGGGGCAGGCCCTGTGTGCTCGGGCACAGCTGGAGCAGGATTCTCCTGCCAGGAACGCTGGCCTTCCAGCCAGGAACGCTGGCCCTCCTGCCTGGAAAGCTGGCCATCCAGCCAGGAACGCTGGCCCAGTGGCCTCCCCGCATGGCAGCCATGTGGAGGGAAGGTGGGCGAGCAGCGGAGCGAACTGGCTTGTGGCTGCTTCGCCTCCACTTTGGAGCGCGCTTTTCCCAAGCGGCCTAAACATGGGCCTTAATCATCAGCACTTCTGAAGCACTCATCGTTCTTGTATCCAGGCAAGAAGCCTTGTTATTACCCCTGGAGAGATACCACATTCCCTCATTTCCTAGGGAAGAGGCTTGCCAGCAGTGTCAATACAGGCACAGCTTGGTTTGTTTCAGATTAAAAATGTCCCCAGGGAAGGTCTGAGTTCGCCTTCATCAGGGTCGGGGGAATGAACGCCTGCTGTTGGGTACTTCCAGGAAATGAATAGGTGGTCGTCTCCACTGAATACTCTGCTTTGAAAATATTCTGGGCCTGGACTGGGGAATCCTCCCTTGTTGATAAAATGGTGTCACAAGAGGTCACTGACTGTTCCCAGCCATCCTGTGTGTGGGGTGGCTTGTGGTGACTTCAGTCCTTGGGGTGGTGGCTTCCCCAAATGCTGGAAGAAATTCTTGGAACAAAAGGAACCACAAAACACAATCTGCAAAGCCTTCCGGAGCATGACTGCCCACACCCCGACCTGCTCTGAGCTCCCAGCCACGGAGAGCAGGAGGAGCTGAAAGGAAAAGCTGCACTTCCAGCAAAATTTAAATTTGCCTCCTGTATTTCAGAGAGTTACGAGATGCACATACTCTAACTGCACACACTCCTTAAAGGGGTCCATAAACACCACATACCGTGGCTGTCTGTACAAGGAAACCATGGGATGCTGCAGTCCAGGTTGTGTATGGAAAGCCCAGCCATAGAAGGGGAAGAAAATACTGTATAGATGTGATATCACAAGTTATATAATATCATGGCCAAATCTCCGCAGCTGGATATCATCAAATCAAAATTAGAAACTCATTGGAAGCAAAGGACAGTCTTTGCACAGATTGCCTATAAATCTGCAATAACTAGTTCTCCCTGGGCGTAACATCAAAAACATTTTTTAGTGTCTCATTAGTAAGAAAATTTATTGCTCAACTATTGAACTATGTCGATTTTTGAAAACATTGTGTGAATAATTCCAGAAAGCATGTGTTTGATTTGTATTCATTTTGTGCCGCTGGATACAAAAAGTGGCTTTTCCCCCATGATGAAATGACACTAATCATGAAATTATAAGGTGAAGCATGTCTACAGTTTCAGAACAAGGTAAATTTTTATAAATATGCTAATGCCCTCTCTTTCCCATAAGTCAAACTAAGATTAAGGAGTTCATACCCCAACTGAGCTTAAAAAAAAAAAAAATAAAAAGAGAAGACCCAATTACAGTTCTGTAGAGGGGAAAAGAACTTCTCCCAGGCATTATTATTTTTTCTTTGTGCTGCAGTGTGTTTCCCAGCTGTGTCTGTTGGCCATTTTTGTGGCTCAAATAGCCTGGAAAAGAAAAAAAAAAAAAAAAAAAAAGAAAAGAAGATTGAGAAATGGGAGAAGTTTAAATCAAGCAGCACAGTGTGTGTAGGATGGATGGAAGTAGTTTACAAATATCTGTTGGGGGGTGAGAATTTACTGAGGGGTGGCTGGGTATACACCCCTGCGTGCAGTTAGAGGTGCTGGCTTCTCTCATGTTTTAGCAATAGGGAGAGCATTAAAAAAGGCGCCAGGGAGATTCACCAGCAAGCACTCATGTGTGCAAAATTCTTGAACAATTTGGGTGCTGAAGTCAGTGGTTCTGTACCCAGGCATCTCGCTCAGCTTCAGCAGGACTGCACAGGTGAGTGTGGGTGAAAAAATCACACAAAGACACCCTTACCCCTCACCAGAATTCCTTTGCTGTACCTTCCTCCGAAGCAAATGCTTGTCAGCAGCCTGTAAGATGGAGCATGAGGCCTCTGAGCATGAGGATTTGTGATGCTGTGCTGTCCCTGGACGTCCCCAGGTCCAGCTGCAGGCATGGCAGGGCTGCCATGAGGTCTGGGGCAGTTTTTGGGGCAAGCCTAGATCTGGACTATCCACAGGCTCAGATTTAAGTTTAGCTGGTGAGCAAGGGGGACAGACAGGTCATGCAATTAAACCTCCTTGTCTTCAGCAACACATCCACTCTTGGCAGTGTTTTTTCTTTGGTCCTGCCCTCTCCCCCATTGCACAACACACCCCAAAAATGCAAACTAACAACCGGCTCTTCTATCAAGGACTTTATACTGCAGGAAAATAAAAGAGAAAAGAAGAAACCAAGTCAGAGGGGCCAAGTGGTCTGGTCAGGGTTACTCACACCTCAGTGGCAGAGTCAGAAATAAACTCAGGCTGGGGAATCACAACCTGATGCCCTCCAGATTATGGAAAATACAGCTAAATTCTCAGCTGTCTTTACAAAGTGAGGTATTGGGGAATTTTTTCAGAATTGAAAAAGACAAGAAATAACTGAGTGTGTGTAGCATTTGTAGTATGTAATTACTTTTCATGGAATAGTTTTGGCATCATCCAGTCAGAGAACTGTGGAAAGCACAAATTGATATGCATTGCTATGATAAAGCCCCTTTCAAATCTGTGAGCAGTTCCCTCCTAGTCCTGCCTGCACCAGGATCATGAAGGAGTGTGGGGGCAAGCTGAGACTTTCCCAAAAGGTGTTGGAGGCTGGCAGTGCAGCTGTCCTGGTTCCTGTGCTGGCGCTTGGCATCCTGGCAGGCAGAGAGTCTGGGGTACAGGTGGGCACCCCCCAAATTCAGGCTTTATTATCCTTCTCCATGGATGTTTCTCAGCCAGGGCTCCCCACTCTGAGCTGTGCTGTGAATGAGGGGTGCCCTCCCCAAAACTGAGGGGTGCAGGAAGGGGGTCACTCCTGGAGGAGCTGAGCTGCAAACCTCACCAGAGCACCTCTGTGGTTTGCCTACAAATGGCTCCAGGCTGGGCTCCAGAGGACACCAGCACTGCTTTCTTCCAGCTGTGCTGGCAAATCTCTTTCCTGAACACTGATGGGAAATGAGAAAATACAGGCCCAGCCCTGGCCTTGACTGGAACGCCAGCGAGCCCCTCTGTGACCCCACTCCCCCACGCCAGGCCCCTCCGGCCCCGTTTTATGGGTGAGAAGGATCAAAGGGCTCCAACTGCTCCCATATGGTAAATGGCCCTATACACTGTGTGCAATTACACACAAGCATCCCCACATCCATGTTGTGTGTCTGTTAAAGATGCCTGGGCGGCAGCCAGCGCCGTTTTCCCAAGGCAGGAACGTTCCAGACGTCACGGCAGTGGCGTCACACTCTCGCACGCACGTCCTGGGGACAGCACACTCCTGCCCGAGGCACGGCATCCCCTGCCTGCCCATGTCCTGCCTCACAGCCCTGGGATGGGGCAATGCCAGGGCAGTGCAGCCCTTCCTCTGGACACCAGCTGGGAAAGGTGCTATCCAGCCACAGGGTGGCACCTGATGGAAGCGTTAGTGGGGAGTTGATTCTGCCTGGGTGAATCTGAAGCTGGCCTTTCTTGAAATTAAATTTGCTGCGTGAATATAACTTCCCAAAGAGGATGTTTGCTTTTTATTAAGACTGGACAGAAACAGGAAGAAAATCAGACCTTCAGTCACTTATTTTAGGCTGCTGTGATCCTTTTTTGAAGGAGTGGATGCTTGTGTGCATGTGGCAGACCTCAGGGCAGGGCTCTCACCCCTCATGGGTGCTGGAACCTGGAATGGCACAACAAAAACATCATCTGCAGTTGGAGACTCTGGGAATAGGAGGGCCAGCCCATAGGAAGCAGGTTTATTCTGATTTTAAAGGCTGAACTCTCTGGAATGCAATTCTGCCTTGCCATCTGGGTAGAAGGAGGCAGTTTTCTTGTGACTCTAAAATGGGGAGAAAGTGAGGGAGACATGGATGAAGAGATATGAAGGAGATCTAAGACTGAGACACAGGAATTTTTTATTTTGTGTTCAATCAGCATAACAAATTTGGGAGATTCAGAGGGATGTACCCTTGATTCTATAAATGATGTTTGACCTAGGAAAGGGGAATAAAAATCCCAGCTCTCATTTTCAGCCTCATGGTGAAGCGTTGTGATGGCTCCCACAGATGAGTGATCCCCCACCACCTCCAGATTGCTCCCTGCTTGTTCCTGGGCCAGCTCATTCCAGACATAGGAAGAAAACTTATTTTAGCAGAGCCATCTTACCTGGGTAGGTGTGTCCTGGAGCAGAAGGACACTGTCTGCTGTCACTGCAAACGGTAAGTGCCAAGCTGCCATCCTTGGTTATCCTTCTGGGCTGGAAATGGAGAATTTCCATCAGAGTGAGTGCTCAGGTCAGCCTGAGTTCCTTTCAGGCATGCTCTGTTGCATATATGGGATGTTCTTCATGTCAGTATGCACCACTGCAAAACTGGCACTTCAGACTCTTGAGGTGAACTAGTTTCTAAAATGAAGCTCAGAGATTCACACAAACATCCATGGGAACCTCCTTCTCATAAACACAACAACTACGGAACTTGGGTGGTGCTTGACTTTTGTTTTTAACGGAAGAAATTCCTCCCTCCTACCCCTTCCAGCTATTCTTACCTTGTGTCACGTTCTGCAGGAGTTTGTAGCAGATCTCCTTAGGGATTTTCCATCAATGAAATGTTTTCAGACAGAAAATATACTGGCAAAGGAAAGCCTGTGTTTTGGGCAGGTCTGCCCAGCTAAGAAGAAAAAGCAACCAGGCTTTTTTCATCAGGAAGATTCTCCTGGTTCTTAGAGACCTTTGGCTATGACTTCCTGAAGTTGCTTCCCCATTTGTGTGAAGGGTTTTCTGAGGGTCACGCTGATGCTCTACAGAGCCAGCAAGAAAGCACATTTTCCTTCCTTGCTCTCTACTTTCCCCTATTGTGTGTTAGCTGGCTGCTGTGGTTGGAGTGACAATGCTGAATGCAATACCTGGTTTGAATACAAGCAGTGTTTTATTCAAGTAATTAGTTGGGAAAGTAAAAGCCTGCATTGCTGTGCTTTTACAGGGACTGGTGTGTTAGGTTACCTGTTGAGTTAGAGAAGTTACCTGTTTGGGTTTTTTCCCCCCCCAATCCTAGACTTGTGATAGCCTGAGAAAAAAATTGCCTTTGTACAGGAACCCTTTAAAAACAGCCACAAGCACTCCCACCTTTTTCTGCTCGGTAGCCCAAGGGAAGAGTTAATTAAAAGTTCCTTCAAAATATACTCCTTACCACTCTTCTGTGTTTCAAAGAGTCTGGTGCTGTGCCAAAGTGGGAGCAGGCATACATTAAAGTGACAGGTACAAAAGAGGTTGTTATATTCCTTGTGCTCCCTCCTTCTCTGATCCCTCCAAGCTAAAGCCCCAAAACCTAAACATTACTGAAAATAAAGAATAATAGTCCCTCTTCTCCCCTGCCCAGATAACAAACAGACCATGGTGGAGAGTTTGCCTTTTGCACGCAGCCTTTTTGGGCATAGGTTCCCACTCCCCTTGGGAATGTTTTCCTGGAAAGAGCAGCTTGGTCACACCATGTCTGCTGGCAGCACGTCCCAGGGAAGGCTGGCATACTGCCTGTGTCATGATGATCAGGTCAGGGCACCTTAATGTCTACCAGCTTCTTGCTAATAGCTGAGATAAAGCCATCTCTTTACTGGGATACTTTGAATTTTCCAAGGATATCATCCTGGTTTGGAGGAAAGATGTCTGCTAAGAAAAGCAGGAGCCTCTCTTTGAAATGGAGAATGTAAACCCCCTCCCTCCAAATTATTATAATTTTGAAATTAAGGGGCTCTCAGGCAAAGATATGGGAATTAGGAATAACAGTTCTTTACTAGGAAAATTAAAATAGAAATACAGCACTACAAAGAACAAACCCCAAACACTGACAAAGTCAGAATACAACCTGACACCCCATCAGTCAGGGTGTTGGTAGCAGTCCCATTCAATGGTGGCTGCATCCTCCTGCAGTGACAGATGTGCTTCAGTTGGAGCAGTGCTCCTGGACAAGGTGCAGTTTCCCTTTGGAGGTCCAGTGATGATGTGGAGAAGTCTGGTTTTCCTCTGAAGTCCAGTGGAGAAAGGGCTGTCTTAGTGTCCTAAAATCTCTGTTTTTATCTTGGTAAGAAATGTTGGGCTCTTTTCCCTGGCTGGAGAAACTCCCAATGGGACGCAATAATTTTATCAGTCGCACAGTGGGACTCGATGGCCTTTAGCAGAAGAGAAGTCCCTGAAGGAAGGATGGGTTGTGAAAAGATAAAGAACACTGCCCCAGCTGGTTTCAATGGATGGCCCATTAGCAGAATATCTCCCACAGAGATCAGGATCACTGCCCCTGCCTGGTCTCAACAGATGGTGATAGAACAGATACCTTTTGATCACATCCTGTACTATAACCCAAGGCAGATATCCATACATCTCAGCCTTTCTGAACAGCACATCCCAGGTGCTACTGACTGCCAGCAATACAAACCAATACTGGGCTAAGAGACAATGATTTCAGAGGAAAAAGTGAAATCATCACTTCTCCAGCCTAAGATGGAAAGGTAATGACAGCCATCTCTAGGCAGTAGGAAGAGATAAACATCCTTCCCCGAAGACTGAAGAGAGAGGAGCATGAATTGGAGCACATTAAGTTAATCTAGCATCTTGGCATGAACTAGCTTCCCATTTTCACAGCAAATGGGAGTCTTATCCTGTCAATGTGGTGAGGGTTTTATTTCTAGAGATTTATAGCCACAGGTTCTGGAGTGCTCTGTAATTACATAAGTTTACACTTGCAGGGACAAAGGCTGAGTAAATATTTTATTAGGCAATTTTTTATCTTATTGAAACTAAATACACGTGATAATTTGCCTGGTGAATGGCGAAAGGATAGTGAAATAAATAAGATAGCTTACGCAGAGCCTTTTTTGTGAGCTGCATGCAGAATCAGCACCCACACTGCACTGCCCCACACAGGCCCAGGAGTGATACCCAGAGCCAGAACGAGAACCTGGGCAGAGCCATGAGGATGGGGCCACTGCTAGGGGATGAAATGTGACATCCCACAGGATGAAAGGGACACTGGAAGCCTCCTTATACAGCCACATTTTCCTGGGACAGATGGATTCTTTTGGCCTGGTGGGTACCTGCCAGCACTACAACACAGGCTGAATATACCAGGTGTCCTTCTGAAGGTCCCCAAGGGATGCTGCCACTGCAGCATCACACTCTGCTGTTGATTGTGACAGAAAAAATAAACAAATAAGATAAACATCAGCTTTTAACCAAGACCTCTTGTTACTGCCAATTTTTCAAGGTTTTTCTGCTGTGGGTTCATCCAGCTGGTGGAGCTGATGTGAATTGGACTCGCATGGGAAGGGCTATACAATCACCTGGGCATTGACCCTTGAGTGCAGCAGGTTTATTTCACTGCAGTGGAGAAATTATTGCAGTATTCAAGAACTCACCAGCAAGGCTGCTCTGAAGTCTACAGCTCTCACAAAGACCAAGGAGATTTTACAAGAGGAACTCTTAATTTTGTGGAAGTTGTTGGAATGAAGTGGTTGTTATTGCCTGGCAGGTAAGGGGCCCTGGAAGACAGGAATGGATGGAGCCAGCTGGGCTTGCTGCTCTTGTCCTGGGCTGCCCCACCCTCCAATTCAGTGGTGTTGGATCATTTTCCACAGTCATTTTTGGAACTCTGAGAGCAGGTCCTAACCCTGTGGTTCTTCTGGCAATGAAACCACCTTGCTCTGACACCACAAAGCCAGGGAGATGCTGGCACTGGCTCCTTGAGGTGCTTTGCTCCTCAGCCCCAGTTTGTCAGTAGCAGTGGGACAGAGATTTTTGCCATTCATTGCTGGGATTCTCAGGAGGCAGCCAGCTGCTCTTTGCATTTACTTTGTGTTTACACTTTGCATGGACAGAATACGGCCTGCCTGGGAAGAAGCCCCTTGATTTTAAGACAATTTTCAATGAAGGGTGAACTTCCAACAGCTTCCTGATGAGCAGTTAATAAATATTTGGATATGGCAGTCGTATGTGAAACTCATATTTGAAACTCTTGGTGAAGAAGCATTGGTATAGTATTTTTTATTTTTTATTTTTTAGCAGTAAGACATTTATTAAGCATCTTCATAGACTCATGTAGAATTGAAGAAAACAGACTTTTATAGCATTTCTAAGTTTCATATTATTATTCTATTCACAAACAACTGCAGCCTGCTAAAAGTCCCACGGCACAAAATTTGCTAAGAATAGTCAAGGAACCTTAGAATTAATTTATAAAATTTTGTAATCATTCACAACTTCATTAAATACTCAGATGCCTAATAATAATACATTATTCTTATCTTGATTTTAAATTTTAATTGCATGAAGTTTAGTCCCTCAATAATTAACACATTGTATATCCCACCTAATTCGTGAACTAATTGTAATTTCCTAGTTCTTAATGTTACTCACTAATTCTGCCAGTGATAAAGAATTTTATGTCAAAACTCCAGAGTAAGTGACATTCTACATGCACAATAATGACAAAACAAGTTAATTTACTGCAAAGTTGCTGAAAGACAGAGCTTTTTTAATTGCATATTTGTTACCTTCATTAAAAGGTAAGTGGCTCTTCAGTTATGTATTTGCCCATTTCTTACACGTTAAAAAAAGTGCTAATGAACCTGATTAAAATTAATTGAAAAGGTCCAAGATCTGCAAAGAGATCCTAACACCAACAGACTTCTAATTACTGCTGAAAGATGGACCTAAATGGGGTTTAGCAGAAGATAGAAAATAATTTTCCAGCCGTGTTGTAAGGGAAGATTCAGGGAATGCAAAAGTGGTGTGAGAATTGCAACTCCTGGTTATGGCAGAGGAAATGCAGTGTCTGGACACTATTTCCTCTCCCTCCTCTCTGATGATTGCTGCTCTTCCTGCCCTGGCTGTGTGACAGAAGCACATGGAGATCAGGGCAGGGCAGGGCAGGGCAGGGCTCAGCATCAGCACTGGGAGGTGCCAGATTGGGCAGATTCAGGGAAATTCTCACACAAGTGTGGCTACAGGAGTCAGAGAGGAACCTGGAAATGAGATTTTGTGGAGAGAAAGGGGGAAAGCTACAGGAAAGGGATGGTGCTCAGCTAGGGGGAAGGCTGGGGAATGGTACTGGATGGGGATCCTGAGCCCTGGAGAGGGTGGGCTGTGCTGGAAGCCGTGTTCCATCCCACCCTGAGCTTTCCTGGAAGCTATGGTAGTGCTCCCAGTCATCCAGAGTGCTGGGAGACAACATTCCCTGCTATATAGTCCTTATTTACAGTCCCATAATATAATATAGTCTTATTTACAGTGCCAAGGTGAAAACTGTCATTGATTCATGGAATCAAGTCTGGCTTATTGGAAGCATTTTACTGTTTTTGTATTTTCAGCAGTCATAAACCTCACCCAGCCAGAAAAAGGAGCTCATTCCTTGTTATCAGCAGAAGCATTTCTGTCTAAGGCAGGGATATGGTATAATTATGTGTTTATAGCAAGAATATAGAGTGTAGAGAATATAGCAAGAATATTGCCTTATACAACAGTGAGTCTCAAACTGAACAGACCACTATGTTACTGTCACTGCACCCTTTATGGCTGCCCCTTTTCTTCTGGGCTTCCCCACTATCCATTACCATTATTCCAGGATATTCTAATCTAAAAACCTATTTTCTTCCTCGCTGTTAATAACACACACCACTTATCTTGCTGCCACTATATAAATGTAAAAGAAGAGAGAAACATATGAGCTATTTTAATTTTTTTTGTTTTGATTGAATTTAAATTGCTGAATGAAAAAATAGCTTCTTCTAGTAATTCTGCTGTAACTAACTCAGTTTGATATTGGTTCTATTAGCCTTCTAATAGCATGAAAGCTAAAAAATTAAATCGTTCCACTTGCACATTCATAATTATGTGCAATTAAAATCTTTACATACCCAAAAGTCTTATATGAAGCCCTGAACCCTTCAACTGTCACTCTTCATTATCTCCAAGCCTAACAATTTTACAGTGACACATTGTACACAATGAGATGTGCTAAAGAGGAAATATTATATTTTACTGATGTATGTGTTCTTTTAATTTCTCTGAATTAGCTTTTTGATATGGATGCTAATTGTTTTCTTTGAAAGGAGTCGCCACAGATATGTGATTTCTCTATGCCTGTTGCGCTTCAAAAAAAATATAGTTAATTGCAGGAAACAGGAATTTCTCTCTTTTTTTAATATATTAAAAAAATATAATCAGCTGCATATCAAAGGAGTGAATCTTAATCCAACTTTCTGATTGCACATTAAAAAGAAACCTTCAGTGTTTGTGACCAGCACAGAGTATTTGGCGACTTTTGATGTTTCCCCTTTTCATTTATTCATGAGGCGAGATGAATAATTAAAACAGGACGTTTGGCAAAACCGGCGCGCACACACACACACAAAAAAATATTTCCATATGAATTTCCAGCCCACGACAGTCGAGGAGACACGTTAGTGCAGGATGGTCCATATGGCAAGTGTGCATGGAGCTCTGAAACCATAGACCTGGCCCAGACTTGGGATGGAGCCATCAGTGGCTGACAGCTGTTACTGCTCCACAAATGCAAATGCTGCGTGTGGGCGAGACAAGAGTGGCAGAAAAGTGGAATTCAGGCCCAGTCCTGGATGTGAGGAAGCCACTGATAATGTGTGCTCACAGGGAGAGTGACAGATCCACTCTGGGTCTCCAGGGGAAGGGGGTTGAGTTGTCACACTCTCACACAGGTATGCAGGAGAAACCTGGGCTCCACACAGAAAAATCCCTGATGGAGGAGGAGGTCACTCCAGAGACAAGGTCCTTGTGATGGAGAGGGAATGTTTGGTCTCTAGTTTCCCACAGGCTGCCCACCAGCTAAATTTAACATTTAGTTTTTCAGCTGCAATGTTACAGGAAATGACGTTTTCCACCCTAAATCTCACAAAATTTGACTTAGCTCTTACTCATAATAAGGTAATATTATAGAGAGGCAACAATAAAACATGCATAGCAAAATTTCTTGATCAGTCTGAGCTGGGCTGCCCAGAGTGATCCAGAAATGTTCAAAGGAACCCGTGTGCTTCACTCGTCACATCCTGCTCTATTTCACATCTCCAGGAACCCTGCAGCTGAAAGGCTCCTTCTCTCCATATCCAGCTCAGAAATTCCTCACTGCTCCTAACAAAGGGCTGCATTCCTCTTTGCAAAATTTCTAAATTTATTCTTCAAAATTTTTAGTGCGGCTCCAGTCGTCTTGAGCAGTGAGCTTGTGCAGCAGTCCCGTAATCACAAGGAAAAGGGCTCAGTGTAATATTCCAACACTGTATGTAGCTGTCTCTTCAACATTTCCCACACATTCTTCTTATCTGTGCAAATTACATGCATTTAATTTGTGTGCTTTTTGTTGTTGTTGTTTTTAATTTTATGTAAGCAGTCAGGATTTAGCTTCTTAGGCAGACAAAAAGACAAAAATTCCAGAACCTAGCTGGTTTGTTCTTGTCTGTGCACACTTTCAGAATGCCTCTGGAAAATAAACTAATTTCACTCCATCTCCTCTTGGAGCTTCACCTTTGCCTCTGCATTTCGGGAAGTGGAGTCTGTGGTTTCTGAATTGTTTTACTATGACTTTGTCTTGTTTTTCCTCCAGAGCTGTGGTCTTTGCTTACATTCTCTGAATGGCAAAGCCCATTTGTTTCTTTTTATACTTCTGTCAGCTTAAACTTCCATCAGCCCTCTTCTCTGCTTGGGGTCTCTGATCCCCACTCAGACCTTATCTCAAATTAGGGATTCCACAAGCTTCTGAAAAATGAGGATCAACTTAAATTCTCAGATTAAGTAAGATGAATAATTAAAATAAAAATTCTGTCTCCATTTTTCTGTTCCTCACCCAATGTGAGGATCATCTCCTTTTTCTGATCTGAAAATAAAATTTTCAAAGCTATGTTTTTTTTCCACTGACATTTTTGGTAGCACCACCTGAACAGATTTCTTTTTTGAATTTTTCCTGAGTCCCATGGGCATTAGGATGGGGAAAGCTGAGTACACAGATTTATTCTATATTCTCTCTGTGGTCTTAGGGCATATTTAACAGTGTGGTAGAAAGACAGTTTCCCAGAGACAATCTTTTTAGCAATTAATAAAATTTTAATAGCATTTATAAAATTAATCAAAGTTGTTTTGTTTTTCCCAGACTCCCTTTACTCATTCTTCCAGAAATTTACAGTACAATTTACAATAGCTATGAGGAGATGAATCCTCACATAGTGAATTCCCCACCCATGAGCTCTGTCCTACCAACATGTCCTGACTGCCCATTCTGGACAGACCCACCATCCAGAACAGAAATATCTAAAGGGGTAGCTGTAAAAGGAGTGATTTTGTGGTGTTTTCTTTTCCACAGAGACTTCTTGAGAGCTTCTGTGTGGAAGATTCACTCACTCTGCTTATATCATTATCTAATATAAATAAGTTGATTAAGTGGCTTGTTTAAATTGCATTTATCACATTCCATCCTTGCTGAAAAGCCCTCTTCAAAACTCTAAGTGGCTGGAGCATTTGCAGAGAAGTGTTATACTCACAAGAGTGATAATGAGATAGGTGCAGCTGGGAATCAGGTATATGAGAACACTTGGCAGAGACTGTTACTCCCTTTCTTCCCCTCTTTTCCTTCTAATGATTAAAAATAAATTAGGGCAGATATTTGTAAACCACCAACAGAAGCTTGCTTGCTATGTCTTACAGAGTCCTTCCAGGTTGTAGGTTCTTAATTTCTTTCTCTGCTTCTTTAAATTACTGAGAATTTTTTTCTAACACCTCTTCATGCTATTCCTTTCCTGGGAAGTTGACTGTGTCTATGACCCTGTGCATCCTCACAGGAACCTCAGCCTTTCCTCAGATGTTTTTCTAGATTTTGATCTGCACATATATATTTCTCTTTCTCCATTGTGACTGTTGTAGTGTCCTTAATCAAGTGGAAAACAGCACAGCCTCCTTGTATGGAGTTTCCCAGGACAAGCTGGGTAGGGCACAGCTTCAGTGCCATTCCCCAGCTCTCCTGGCCCCAGATGGGTGGAGGCAGAAGGCATCAAGAGCATTGAGCACTCAGACTCCTCTGGGCTGAAGGGACATCCTCTGTGAAGTTCTCCAGCTCGGAAGATAAATGAGAGCAGACTCTGGTAGAATTCTGAAATCCTTTTGCCCAAAGAGGGGATAAAATTGTTTTCAGCGGTGCCACAATCTGTGAAATAATGTAAACAAGAATCATGATTCTTCTTGCAGGTCCATTGATCCACATGTGTGGTAAGGAAGATTAAGGATGAGTTTCTTGTAAACCCATCACTGATGAGTTTTAACCACCTGGTGCAGGAATAGCTGCTCCATGAGTCATGTACAGCACGCACGAATCCTCTCAGCAGCTACAGCCAGAGGGCTGCACAAGCTCCATTCAGCACCACCCCTTTTCGTGTGTGTTCTTCCCTGCTTTTAGGCATGTTCACTTTGAAAAGATTGATAGGAAAATGAAAATATAAGAAAGAAAAATGGCAACATAAAAATCTGCTTAATGCTTCTTATTTCTCGTTCCCATTAGTCACTCTGATCATATCCTCAGCTAAGTGGAGCCTAACTGAACATAGATCAGCTTGGATGGCAGCTCTGCTGCAGCAAACTGCATTTTTCCTTCTAGAAGGGTCCTGTATCAGACTGGTAAAAGATGTCATACAGATGTTAAAAGATTACCCAATAGTAAAAAATACCTCAGAAAAAAATATATTTAGACAGCATTTCTGCTTGAGTAACAAAGAAATGCCATTGCAGGCACAAGAAATCAGCTCAAGAGTTCCTAGGAATGTGGTTTTGGGTGGTTATTTTTTATTTTTTTTGGCCTAAAATATGTTGAGCACATTTGCTGACACAGTTGCATCACTGCCCCACCATGGTGTCGAGGCACGTAAGGCTTGTGGGGACAGTGAGGATTCACTGCAATGAACAACTCAACCATCACACAGACCTGGTCCAGTCACTGACAGCTGACAGCAGGGACAGAAATCCTGTGCAAAGCTGCAGCTCTGGGCCCTCATCTGCCACAAGCTGAGCAAAGGCAAAACCATCCCCTGGGAACAGGTCACCTCTAGTTCTGTCCACAAGCTTCAGATCTGTGCATCCCAAAATGTTTTCCCCAGTGTTTTGCTCTGGCCATCCCTCTGAATGTGAGATGGAGAAAGACCTGAATGGCTCCAGGAAGTATTGGAATTGAGTCTGTCAGAAGTATCTGATGGAAGGGTCACAAGGAGGGACAGTTATGGTGTCTTGGAATCATGGGGAAACTTCAAACTTGTCTCACAGGTCTGCTTGGAAAAGTAGGGCTCTTCCAAATAACCTCTCAGCCCTGTGCTGCAGGACCTAGTGCTGCTGTGGATGATGAGGGTAGTCCTTCCTGGAGCAACAAAGAAAAAAAATCAAACTTCTGCATTTGGTCACAGAACTGAGACATTTCTGTTAAACCCGAAAGAAAACTATGCATTTCAATCCCCAGCTTTAAAGCAATGAGTTTTATTTTTTCGTTTTGAAATAAAAAGTTTTTTTAACACAAACCTAAAATTATTTTTTAACAATTTAACAAAAAAACCCCTTATATATTTTTTGTTCTCCTGAAATTTCACTGAATCTAATTAAAAGTCACCACTTTTTTGTGTTTTCTCAGGACTTGCAGTTTACTCCCTTGAAAAAGTACTGAAGGGTCCTGATAAAATTTCAAATGGACAGTTCCTGTTGTTTTCCTGTAAGAGAACAATGAGTCAGTGAGTGAGGTGGGTGAGTGAGTCAGGTGGAAACCTCTGGCAGGAGGAATAGATGGCTCCTGCCCTGGGAGGATATTGAGTCTGTTCTGAGAAATTTCCAAACAGAGGTGAAGCAGGCAAGGAAATGAATCAAGAGTCTGCAAACAGCAGATGCCGTGTAGGAGACAGTGTGAGTCAGCAGACAGGTGAGGCGGAGCCTCAAAAACATTTCCAGATCAATTTTATCAGTTTTCCCTGATATTAAAAATCAGAGGAGAGCTCTGTGTAGCTGCAAGAAGGCTCCAGACCTTTAGATTTTGAAATGAAGTGTTTGTAGATCGCTGAAGATCCAAATTATGCCAAAATTATGTTATTAAAGTGTAATCATCTTGTTAGCTGCTTAGAACATTTTCTTCATTATCACTTCATTCATACTTATGATGATGAACAGATGGTACCAGTGTCACAACGCAGCATAAATCACTCCCAAATGTTGTTTGAAAACACAGTTGGAAGGTGGTAGGGACATCCTCCTGCTGATGAGCCTGGCTCACTCTGCTTGCTCTGAGAGGAATTACACAAACCTGCTTTGCCACTTAACCTGCTGGCTGCTGGCACCAAAACACTGCCAGTCCTGTGCCAACACAGGTTGTAGTCATACTGAGAACGAAGTATATTTATTTTTTTCAGCAAAAACTGGCGAATTTAAGCCCTGAGGAGCCAAGGAAATGGTGCAATTGGAAGCTGCCTGTTGCAGTTTTAGCAGAAATGGAGCTGGACCTGGGAGAGGAGCAGGGGGAGTGTCCCAGGTGCTCCCTGCGCCCACAGCCCAGCACAGGCTTCAGAGGGCAAACCCAAAGGTCAGCTTTCATCCAGACACCAGGGTTCTTTGAAAAAACAGATCATTGATTCCTGAAGCATCCCACAGACTCCTGCACACTCTGTTCAGATGGAGAACCACAGGGCTCAGCTGGTTTGTGACTTCCCCTGGGATCGTTCCCCTCCCTGGTTTGGGCAGGTGCACCACAGCAGCCAACAGGAGGAATGGAAGTGCTCAGACAAAACACTCCATAATTTCACTCAGAAAACACACACACACCCTAGACCCAGTCCCCAAATCCACAGATGGAACTGAAACCCAGAGCACCTTGGCAAACAAAGGTGCACACACACAAAATCCCCATGGAAGCCGAACAGCAGCTGCCATAAAGCTACTGAACCCTGGTTTAAAAACCCCCAAACAGAAAACCAAAGGACAAAAAAACCCTGTTAACACTTTCCAAACTTATACAATATAGAATTTTCCAATTCCTTCTTCACCCTAATTCTGTCTCTCACCCTCAAGCTGCACCAAACATGGAGCAGAGCCTTTGTTTTCCAGGTGTAATCGACATTACTCAGGCCAAAAGAGCAATTTGATCCCTACCTACAGCACAAGGGGGGTGAGTTTTGTCACTGCAGAGGTAAGAACCCCCTGCTTAGGTTGTTAAAAGTATTTGCATCTCTAATTCCCCTGGATTTCCCTTTGCAAATTTGGTTTTAGCTCTTGAAAGAATTTCCTCACACAGATCTTTTACCAGCCACTAGAGGGGAATGTACAACGCAGTGAGAAGGGAGACAGTGGCACAGCATTAAAGCTGCAGCCAGTTTGCTCACTCACATGAAGCATTTAGTGTCCTGCTGGATCTTTACAATTTTTAGGAGATAATTTCACGTTCATCAGGTTCTTTGCTATTTTACTCTTTTCTGTCATATTGATTTCTCTCACCTTTTGCCAGTTTAGGCTAGTTTACGTTAAAGTCATGGACTCCTCAGGTGAGAAAAAGATCCTTACAGACAATTTGTGGCTTAATACCTTCATAAGCCCATGAATCATGCATTTGAGAATGTGATCTCCACTGAAACAGTGTCCTATTCAAAGTTGTTTACAGAGTATAGCAAGCACAGCATTTCTATCCCAGGAGAAATGTTGGTATTTCAGCCTTTCTCTCAATTTAAAACAGGATTAAAAGTAAGATTCAGATTTTTTTTTTTTTTTTTTTTTTTTTTTTTTTTTTTTTTTTTTTATGGTGTGTGTGGGATGGAAATTCCTCATTAATTCTAGTTTGGAAATGACAAACAGATTCATTTGGGCGTTGCTCTAACAGAATGAAACTTTCAGCACTTTGGAACTGATGCTTTTTTCACTACAGTGGCTGATAAAACATCCCAAAATGTCCCACGTTTCTCAGGAATGCATTTCCTGGGAGTGGATGGAGCCAGGCACTGGGATCTGCCCTTCCCTGCAGCCCAGACTTCCTGGACAATGGACAAGGACAGGAACACCTCTCTTGCAGGGAATGCCTGAGGGAGCTGGGCATGGAGAGGAGACAGCAGGGACATCATCAGTACATACAAATATCTTAGGGGGTGTCCAGACCATCTCCAGGGGGACAGAACGAGGGGCAACAGGCACAAACTGACACAGAATTCACAGAATTCACAGAATTCACAGAATCATCAGGCTGGAAGAGACATTCCAGATTATCAAGTCCAACCCATGCCCTAACACCTCAACTAGACCATGGCACCAAGTGCCACATCCAATCTTTTTTTAATCACTTCCAGGGATGGTGACTCCATCACCTCCCCAGGCAGATCATTCCAGTACTTTTTCACTCTTTCTGTGAAAAACTTTTTCCTAATATCCAACCTAATTTTCCTTTGATGCAGCTTGGCACTGAGAGGTCCATCTGAACACAAGGAAAAACTTCTGTACCATGAGGTGGACTGGGCCCTGGACAGCTGCCTAGAAAAGCTGTGGAGTCTCCTTTTGGACATAATCCTGGACATGGTCCTATACACTCTCTTGTAGGTGAGCCTGAGTTGGGCCAGATGATCTCCAGAGGTTCCTTCAAACTCCAACCAATCTGTGAATCGGTGATTCAGAATATGTTCCAAGTCAAATGAAACAGTTAATTCCAGTTTTTTTCTGTGTAAATTGTAAATATTCATCGAAACAAAAATTTCCCAATAGAAAATTGTGATCCGGCAGTAACTGCATTTTTATTAGGAGACAAAAAATACTCTTAAACAAATTATTTATTGTCCCGATAAAAGATTCCAAATCATCTCTGGTTATTTGCATCAGAGATTTACATTCCAAATGCATCCTGTTTACGAGCCAAATTTTTGGCAGATAGGAATTAGCAGATTCAAGTCAACAGAGAGAGATTGACCAAAAAAAGAGAAAGGAATATGCATCTCTACATTTTCAAATGCTCTCTCCTGGTACCATACAGATGAGTGCTGAATTAAACTACCTGTTCTGCAGAGCACTAGAAGGTCATAGAACTCTCAAAACCCCCAAAATCCCCAAGCATGCTTTCTGGGAGATGTGGAGCTCCCACACACTGCTGAAGTTGGCCTCTACCCACAACCCCTGAGACATAATCTCTAGATTTACCCATGACAGACTCCTTATGCCCCAAAAAAAAAAAAAAAAATCATAGAAACTGTGCCATAGAAAAAAAGGCAGATGCTTGGCTTTGGACCCTCAGCTTTTATACTCAGAGCACAGTTTGTGAGGAGATGAAGGCAGAAGTTTCAGACATGTCTCCCAAAATGGACAGGTTAAAGTATCCACTGGAATTTACCATATTTTAGGTGTCTCGTCTCCTGGAGCCCAGTGAAACCACTCCTGTGTGTGGTGAGTGGCCTCAAAATTGGACCAAAGCTCTTAATTCGTATTCTGCTGATGCCAGGGAAGCACCATGATGAGCTGATGGAGCAGCAACACACATTTCTCTAAAATTACCGCATTTAGTGTGATTCTCATAATTAAAGCATGAGCCAGCCTGGGGAGCCCCTTTCAGTTTACACAGGGAGACTTGGGGTCTCTAGACAGTCAGAACAGAGCCAATGTTTCTGAGTAAACTTTGTTAGGAAAACAGATTAAAAACTCTAGAGGTTATGCAGGAAAACACCTTGTTGCCCTCCTGATTCAGAATCATAATTTAGTGCCAGTGAATAATACATATTAAGTGGTGTCAAAATATGTCTTTGTAACAAAGTTTACACAATGAGGGTTTTTTTTTATCCAAAACATGAAAAATCAGCTTTTCTCTTTTGATTGCTGTTATTTCACTGTGACTAGTTGTGCAATAGTTGCTACAACCAAGTTTTGATGGCTCATTAATGAGTTGTTTACTGAAAATAGTCAATTCTCCATATGTAAATTCTTCTGGTTGGACACATTAGCTTTGTCATATTGATGCGCCTCTGACTGGAATATTGCCACATCTAGAATTAGGATTTAGTGATCAAAACAGTAGAAATAAGCCCCCTTGCATTTAAAGAAAACAGGAAGATATCTCCTTAAAACTGACCCTTTCTTTAAAACTTGCTCTAAACCCTTGTCATTTTGCTGGAGATCATTTATAGAAGATGAAGGCAAAAGGAGAAAACACTCCTCCAGTCTGAGATGGATTTGCAATCTCACATTCCTTTTTTTTTCTAGCATTACCCAAGTATTTCCCTCCATTTTTATTGTAAGTTATAGTGTTAACTGCTGCAGTTTGCCCTTTCCTGTTGGTGCCATGGGGTAGAGCAGGGGAAGATGGACACACACACAGACTGATGCTTGTCCTGAGACATGGTTACCCCTGGAGTTCAGCCCATGGCTGCTTTTGCTTCATGGTTCTCTCAACCTGTGACCAGGATCAGCCAGATCAGGGAAGGATTGAGCTGGGTTACAACTCCAGGAGTTCAGGTTTTATAATCCCTCAGAAATGTGAGCGCTGTAGGCAGCCTGAAACTCATACAGAAATGTGATGTGCTGCTGTTGTGCTGTCTCCACTTTCTGTATTTGAAAGACATTTTTCTGATACAATATCACCCATATCTTTGTTTAAATGAAGATGGAATTTGGATTCTTAATAAGCAACATACCAATGGTAGGGTGTTCTAAGTAGAACATCCTTAAGGTTCCTTCCAACTCAAACTGTTCTGTGACTCTTTACCTTCTGCTGAATTTTCTGTCTTGGTGTACCTTCCCCTAAACCCTGTTCCCCTCCATCCCAGCACTCCCCCCTTGTGTCCCAAAGAAAGGAGTGTGTGTGCATCCAGACACCCAGGACTGCATCCTACCTGAACTGAATTACTGTGTGTGAATTCTGTGTGGGCTGAAAGTGAAAATTTAAGCCACATTCCCTTTCTCCTCGCTCTATGAAAAAAAGTCCCAAACAAACCACCCAGATTCTAACAAGTTGCTCTGCAGGGATTATTTTACCTTTTTATAACTTAATTTGATTTTACCCCAGACACAATGGACTGTTTTTGACAGTTAAACTTTCCAGTCTGCATGTTCCATATATTTCAATATCCTGCTACCTCTGGCAGGGAAGAGCTAAAATTTCATGCCAGATACTGAAGGTGATGTGCCAGGAGACTTTTCTAAAAATTTGCTTAAGAAAATAGAAATAATTACCTCTATCTTAAGCAATACAATTTCGTAAGCAACTACTGGTAATGGGTAAGCAAGAAATTGGAAAATACAAAATGAATAGCCCAATTCCAAACACTCCCTGCCTGTTGACTACACAGAAAAATGCAAATTACTTATGAGGAGCTCACTCACAGGCAATGTGTCAGTACTGGGTGACAAAACCTGACTATTGTGAAGCCCTTGTCTCCTTGCTTGTCCTATGTTTTATGTTTAGGATGTTATGTTTAGGATGGTCGTATCAAGAGGTCAGGGGAAGGAATAGATCTGAATGTGGAGATTGTGACAATCATGGCTCATTCTTTGGAAGAAATACCATCTGGACAGGCTGAGGTCACAATTGTGGAAGGCAGTGAGTGATTTGCCACACTTTAAGTCAAATTCATAATGCTCAATATCTCATACGCAGCAATAGAAAAAAAAAATCCCTGCGATTTCACAAATAAATTGTTTGGCTGTTTCAGAGATCGTGCTAGAAAGGAGACATTGCAATAATTTGCCTAATGCAATTGCATTACCAGAAATTTTAAGAACATCCCATCTCAATTTACTCCTGCCTCTCAGATAGAACTCCTCTCTTAGTTATTTGAAACTAGTTTATTCAGGTATGCAGTGACTCTGGGACATTTGCACAGCAATGTCAGATGTTATCTGGGAAATAAGTAGTACATTTGCAGGCTCTGAAAGTAATTTTTGATGACACCCTTAAATCAACTTCATGGTCAGTTTTCTCATTTTGAGCAAGAACTGGGATTCCATTGTGATAACTGAAAGCTGCATGTTACTTGATCTACAGTAATGTAGAATAATTACGAGTCCATTGCACTTCATTACACTACTGTAATAGGCAGCAGGTCAGTGTTTGAGCTACAGCTGCTCTGAAAATTGAGCTGACACTGATACTGTGGTAGAAGTGATAGCAAAAGACTCTCATGCAAATTGCTGAAATTAGCTTCCACTCAATAGGTTTTGAAATGCAATACGTGGCTCTGATCCGGACACCTGGTTTTGACTAACATTTTTTATCTTGGATACAATGGGATGGTCATGAAATAAATTAATTGTTCCATGCAATCTGCCTTATAAAAGGTCACTGAAATGCCAGAGGATTCTAAATACCACATGACTGCTGGACTCTGACTAATAACATTCCCTAACACGTCACTGAAGAATATCTGATAGTGGCTTTATTTAATTCAGATGACTCTCACAATCATTTGCAAGCATTTTGCTCCTATATTCACAGGACATTTCATTGCATAAGACACTGCTACTTTTCATCAATTTACCTAATTTGTCAAGCCTTCAGGAGAGGGCAGTAGGCAGAGGCTATGAACAACGAGGTTCTTTCATTTCCCAACCAGCTGGAATCTATGGATTCAGAATCTGTGGATTCAGAAGGATCCCCTGTGCAGTCTGTGTTTTAGTGAGTCATGAAATGATCCTCATTTCAATTCAGATATTCCTACAAGACTTCCCAAGAGCACTCAGGCTAACACACCTCTTACTGCTATTCAAAAATAGATGTGAGCGTTTTTAAGGAAGGTGAAATATTTCTCCTCTGAAACATTCATGTAATCAAACCATCCATTTAATTAAGTTTAATTCTGCTGGAAAACAATTGTCCAAGCAGACAGACCATACCCACACTCTGGGAATTGCTTAGCAATACACTCAAAAAAAAAAAAAAAAAAAAGAAATTTGACATGTGGAAAAAGAAATCATGTAATATCTCTAGAGTTTCTATAGAAAGGCCCATATACATGTAATTTTTTTTCACCTCAGCCTGCCCTGCCACACACTGTGTGTATCCCACAGAAGGTGTTCAGTAGCTCCATCCCTGTGGCACTGGACTAGTGTGTGTTCCATCCCAGCTGAAACCTTCCTTTCTTTTGAGCTGACACTGCAGTACCTGCCCTGTTTCTGCCTCTGGCATTTGGTGTTCAGTGTGATTAACACAGGCCCCTCTTTCCCCAAAAATCCCTGAGTTCTGAGGGAATCCCTTGTCAGCTGCCAGCACATATTTAAAGATGCTGCTTTTTATATGAGGTGGAATAATTTAAAATTATGAAAATATTCCCCTAATATTTGCATTTACCACTTCAATACATGGACAAAGAGATATTGTGAGCATCTACACAGACATCTGAAATCTTACCCCATTAATGCACTGTGCAATGCCTTTAGATTGTGCACTTGTCTGTATCTTTCCTAACCTCCTGGGGGATTATTCCTAGAATTGACTACCACTGTTTGTTTGAACTGTTTATAAATTAATAAAAAAATCAATACCTGGTTGTAAATGCCAGCTAATCACAAATAGCTTTGTACAAATTAGAGCAGGGATATAAGAAGAAAGCAAATGGCCAATGCCTGTGAGGGTGAAAAAGTCAACACTCAAAGTTCATCTGCTACCTGAATGATTCCAGAGACATTCAGCCTATTCCTGTGGTTTTGTTATTCATGAGAAATGGAAGAGGAGGAGGAGAGCTAAGCAAACATAGCCCATGCTGGATGGGCAATGAATACAAAGAGCCACTAAGCCATAAGAGTAGGAACTCTGGCAGGGAAAATCAGCATGCTGGAAAATTCATCATCTGGATTTCAAATCGGAAAAAAAACCACCTTTTTAAACAAATAATTTCTGAACTGATACCTGGGACGGAATTACCTGCCAGATTGACTCATTGCTTTTCTACCTCAGGAAACACTTCTCTGGTTTACCTATGATAAATATGGTATAGCTGTGCTGGCCATGAGGTGGGATTCACATTTACTATACTCTAGAGTTACTAGAACATTGATGTATTTCCTCCAAAAGTTACACCTGTGACACATGAAAACATTTCTTTTTCTCCACATAAAGCAATTCTTCATAAAGGGAATTCCTCAGAATTCTCATGTTCAAAGGATGACAAAATGGAAGTGTGTCATGTCATCAGCTTTGCTCTACCTCACTCAAGGAGTGACAGGGATCTGTCAGTGTCTGACACTGCCCAGTGTCAGTGCCTTGTGAGAAAGGTTCCGTGCAGGCAGCCAGGTCGACAGGGTGAGGACACAGCCTGGCACTTTGGCATCACTCAGTGGGATGGACTGGGATGTCAGATCCACTGGGAAATGAGGGGTCTTCCTAAGGGATCCTACAGCTTTTGTGCCTTGGTTCATCTCCTTGTCCTGTTCTGTTACTCTGCAGTGACAGCACCAGCAATATGGTGCAGCAAGAGGTAGTGGGGACTAAAATACCAATGCAATATTATTTCAGTGTTGTAAAGCAAAGTGAATATAGACATCCTCTGTGTCTAAAAAACCTATTTCCTGCTTAGAGTTTTGTGAGGTTTCTGTTTGGCAAAAACATTTTTCCCTAGTACAACTCCCTGCTGAAAACGTGTTAGTTTTTTTTCCAATTGACAGTCAAGCTGTATTCTTATTAATTTTTCTGATTGATGGAGACGGATATGCTAAAAACCCCTCAAAAACCATGTTATTTGTTTGGTTGATTTTGCTTGGGTTTTGTTTGGTTTGGGCTTTTGTTTTGTTGGTTTTGTGGTTTTTTTGTGGTCCTTCCATAAGGACAAAATCCTGCTCTGGGAGCTCCTGAGCAAGACTGGCACGGAACTTCAGTTCACCTGCTTTAGGCTGTGAAAAGCAGTTGCAAAAGCAGATTTCAGCATCCACAGAAGACCCTGTAAGCATATCCAAAAACTTTGTTTTGGATAAATTGCTGTTTTCATGTACTCCTTTTACTCACAGCCACCATCCTTTCAGCATGTTTGTTCTCATTTCAAATTACCAATTGAGCCTTTCATCTACAATACGAGGGACATTACCAAGGCATTAGTAGTTAAGCTGCTTTGTTAATTACAGCCAGGCTCCTCTTTTTCCTGCCTGTCAGTTCAGCAGCAACAACGCTGCCAAATGGGTCTCCACTTGCTCTGCAGTTCGTGTTCACTCACAAATCTCTGCTGCCTGAGCTTTCCAGGTTTCCAGTTCAGGCAAAAGACCTGCCAAGGTCACCACTGTCTGGTCACAGAGGTCACACACCAGAGCACCATCCCCAGGCTGATCAACACCCATTCAAATGGAAATCACTGAGAAGTTTTGCCTGTGTCACCACTCCCAGCTCTACACATCCTGCTGTGTACATCCTGAATCCACGAAGGGGCATGATTGTATTTCCTGTGTGGTTCTCTATTTCTTCCCTCATAATATCCAGTTACAGTAATTTCATGACTATAAGGTGCACCCTTTTGACTAAAATTTTGATCGAAACCTGGAAGTGCGCCTTATAATCTGGTGTGCCTTATATATGGACAAAGTTCGGAAATTTGCCAACCCGGAAGTGCGAGCTCGTGGCAGCCCCGAGCTGAGCCCGCGCGCGGATCCTCGCTGCAAAAAAAAAATAATTGTGCCTTATATGCTGGTGAGCCTTATATATGGACAAAGTATGAGAAATTGCCAGAAACCCAGAAGTGCGCCTTATAATCCAGTGTGCCTTATAGGCGTGAAATTGCTGTAATTGTTTTAGCTGGGGTTTGGTTTTAAGCTGATATTTCTGCAAAACTATTCTCTATAACCCCACACTGCTCCTCATGCTTGAAGACAAGCAGGACTTCATTTCAGTACATGC
>VRYO01002114.1:3200931-3321907 GCA_009812075.1 Sialia sialis | reverse complement strand
ACTACTGGGGTAGGATGGATTCTTCAATGAAAAAGCTGCGGCTTATATTCGTGAAATTACTGTACATCAAATTTCAATGTCAATTCTCTAGCCTTATCACTCAAGAAGTTGGTAAGGCTCTTCTTCAGGTTTTCACAATTAACCTGCATGTTTATTATCCTGGATAATCTAAGTATCCTCAGAAGATTTCACTAAGAGATTTGCTATATTGGTGATTGGTGACTGCAGGGTCTGGAAGCTCTGGGAACCAAGCAGGGTCCTAAATTATGAGCCAGCAGGCACTCATCACTGCTCCATCCATCCTGAAGTCTGTTCAGATGAGAAATCTGCCAAAGCTTAGGACAGCACATTCACCAGGGTATCCATATCTAAGAGGATGGGAATTTTGCATGGTACTGCCATCTCCAGTATTTAGAAGCAAAAACAGGGGAACACAATTGTAAATTATGATATGGCTATCACCGTGAATCTCTTTCAAAAGATCAGATACAGTCTGCAGACACTTGCATTGTTTATATTTTTAAAGAAAAATATGCTAAAAAAAAACAACAAAAAACTAATCTTTCAGGGCCAAATGATAACTAAGGAAAAAAACAAAGCCAATTTATTTTTCCCTTCTGTAATTCTGTTTGTGAATAGAATGTAAATCAAGTTAGCTGGATAATTTGCTAAAACCCATGGATGCAATAATTCTTATGTTGTTCTAACAGAGAAAGAAAGTAGAAAATGTTACAGGGAGAGACAATATGCAATTATGTAGGAATACTAACACCCTAAGGGACAAATTACCAACAATGACAGTAAAATACTGCAGATTCCTCTTTGTGCTACAGTATAATTGACTTTAACAAGAAGAAACAGCTTAGCTTTGGAGAAAAAAAAAATTAAAAATACAAGCTATGATTTGCTCCAAAGTATAAAGTCACTTTGGGTTTTTGCTTTGCTTTACCTGTGATAGTGACTGCATCCTTTAATTTTAATTTACGTATGTAACTTTATTTCAGAGACATAATTTTTTTTTATCTGTTCAAGAAATCATTAATCTTTCTTAATGGTATTAATTATGCAACTTCAATTACTTAATCAAACTTAGTCAATACATTCAATGTAAACACTAAAAATCACATGTGGGAAGCCTCCTTTGTTGTTAAGAGAAGGAGAAATAAATCTTTCTCTAATGACTCACATGAGCAGAGCCTCAAGGGGCTGTTCCCATCCATCAACACTACACCTTGTAGAATCTGCTGCATAGTGTGGCAGAGTAGCAGTTGATGTAACCTGATAAGCAGCAATCTGCACACACCAATCTTGGGGCAGAATAAAAACCTTAATTTGAATTTTATTGTTAACCTCAAGGAAGTTGAAGGAAGCACAAGTCAAAGTTGGCTGCTCAGCACCCAAGGTACTTTTTGAGTCATATTTGCAAGGTCAAAGTGATTGTTCTTCAGATTCCCTCTCCTTACTGCAAAAATGCTCTGATTTTCTAATTTTTGTAGGGTAAAGGAGTTGTTTGTTCACAAACAAGTTTACATTTTATGTTTAGAGGTGTGATGCTTTTATAGGTACAAGGTACCTGGATGTCAGCATGGGTAAGGCCTCCAAAGACTGCCTAAACAGGCAACACTGGCAAAGACAGCAGTTTTGCTCAGAAATCAGTTTACAGGGTATCTTTGAATGCCTTGTGTTGGTAAAGAACCAATAAACAGAGCAACAAATTCACAGCAGGGCAGGTTTGCCTTTTTTGTCTCCTTGATATTTTCAAGGACACTCGCTTTCTAAAGGATGGGAGAAGAAAGGCAAACACATTTTACACTGTTAAAGACAATTAAGTTCAAATTAAATAGAAAGGTTTTGAACTGCAAAATTGGTGACTACGTTATGTAACATCCAGAAGGAAATGGAAATTAGCAGGGCTTGGCCTAACCTAGGGAGGTACAAATTATTGAGTGTAGCACTATGTTGCATAAGGAGGCACATTCCCTCACAGGCCTCCTTAAATTAATTAATGCTCGTTCCTGAATGATCATCCTGACACTCCTGATCACCATTATGGTGGAGAAAAATGACAGCTTGAGCCAAACATCTCTCTGAATCGTATCTGTCAGCCAAATTTTCAGGAGAAAGCTATTGATGGTAACTCCAGCCCCATCTGGGGAGAAGTCATACCTACATGCATGGCAAAGATATATTTTGTTCTAAAGGCACAGAGATGCTGCAGACACAGTCCCTAGGGAGGAATTATTGTGGAAGGCACTGAACTCAGAGCACAAGTGCAAAGTCCTGTTGAAAACCCTGCACACCAGGCAGTGCAACGGAGCAGACCCATGGTCCATCAAAGCTGCTGCTCCATGTCTCAGCTCTGGTGTTCAGCCTTGTTCAGTGAGCTTTGTTTTGCTCCATCTCACACAGGTAACAGCTCATTCTGAATGCTCCACATTCCCTTTCTCCTGTACAGTCAGTGCTAATTCCCAGTCTACTGCAGCTGAGCAATATTCATAGACACTGCAATTTCAGATGGAGTTATAAACAAAGTGCAAGAAAGCAGTGACCAGATGTATGTGAGACCTGAATTGACAGGGATTCTGTTCTACTTGACTTAAACATCAATCACACCTGATCCCACACCTCCCATTTCTCCCTCACGGGTCCTTAGGGGTTGTTCTACTGACTTCCACAGCAACTGGAAAAATATTTCAGATCTCAAGGTGTCAGTTGTAGAGCATCCCATGCTGCAAATATTCCTGTTAGCACCCAAATAGCTGTGCTAGAACCTTGCACAAACAGAAGGCACTTTGTCCTGCTCACAGTTATGCCATTACTCTACAGTTTAATTTATACCCAGAGTGGCTGCAGAGTAACAAAACTTTGAAATTATATCAGAAATTTGGTTGTACACGGTGTTATGAACACTGAAACAGTTTGCCTACTCTCTGAGGAGAAAGTTAGTTTGGTCAGTCAAATTAATTTCATTTCTTCACTTTCCCCCACCAAGGCTTTTAATGGGCTGGGGAGTCTGGAAGAGATTTGACAGAGACAAGAAGCGAGCAAACTCCCAGCTGCTGCTGTCTATGAGGACACTAAGCATTTTCTCCCCTGGCTTGCCTACCCAGTTTAGTCAATATGTTCTTCCTCAGGCATGGTGAAAGAGGGAGATCATAGCCTGATAGCAGCAGACACAGCATCTGAGAGCAGATTAGAGGCAAGAAGAAAGTGATAGAGGTGACTTCTTCAGAGCATAAGTAGCTCTCCTGTAACACTTTAAGCCCTTATCAGGCTCAGGTACCTTCTCTCTGCCTTTGACCTTAAGCCCCAATGACATAAGATTTGATGAGCAGGATGTTTACCTGTTACATTACACATGCACTGCATATGCATCCTCTGGAGCTCAAAATGATTATACAAATGCTAATAATCAATTAAAGTCTCACAAGTCCTGAGATTAGGAAGGGTTATTATCTTCATTTTACAGATAGGAAAATAAAAAGCTTTGAAAGGTTACATGACTTTTTCCAGAGGTCCTGTGGGTTGTGATATACAAAGGGCTCCTGAGTATCCAGGCTGCTCATAAGGACTGCCACACTTCAGTGTTTAAGGCCTGGGACAAACTCTGATCCAGGGTTGAACTGATCTCTTAATATGCTGTGCACCTGACTCTAAGTCAGAAGATTAATGCTGATTTAGTTATATCCAACATGTTTAGCACCATTTCATAGTCTAACACTGGTGATGAGTGTCTGAAACTTCTGTTTTTCCATCCTCTTACTTTTGTGAGACATTAAAATCTCCTTACCACCTGGTTAAACTGGCAAATACCAGCTTAAACACCTGTGTTCCTGATACATCTATTAATATCACAGCATGCAGCACATGCCAGGTGCATTACTTTGAGAGGCTTGGGATTGGGATTCAGTCTAAAATGATGCTGGTCTCATTAAGAACCATGTTTTCCTCTTTCTCACTGTGTTCCTCTAATCTTCTTACAAGGCAAACAAGCCAGGTGTTTTCTGAGTACTTGTGAAAATACTGTACTTTGAATTTGGCTTCAGATGTTCCTAGACTGAGTTTTGTGCAATTATGTTATTGTTTGTGTGATGCACAGTTTGAAAGGGCCACTTGAGAATAAAATACTGCTCTTTCCCTCCTTCACATAACTTAAAGAGTAATAATGATTTTGCTTATAAATAGTTTCAAGCACACAGAGCAGTAGTGCAGACTTTGGTAACTCTTGGTTACATCTTAAGAAATGTTTTTCAATACACACAGCATGCACTTTCATAAAAAAGACAAATTAATTTTAAGGGAAATATGCAAAGAATTCAAGGTGGGAAGAAGTTATGTGGTGAACAAAGCTTATGTGAGTGACTTGTCACTCCAGAATGAAGTTAAAGGCTGCCCAAAAGTTGTGTGAACACAGCACTAAGTCTCTCATTTTAGAAACATTGTCGGATAACAGGAGCAGATTCCAGACTAATACAACTGCACACCCCTCTATCACACAGCCACCAATTCCTAACAAATTCTGCAATATAGTGACAGTAATGGAAAGCAAAATGATCTCTAAATAATGGTTTAAGATGGTTACTTGATAAAGGGCACTGCAATAATTATGATCAATGGAGCATGGATTCAATATATATTGCCCATTTAGATGCACCAGATTAGCTTAACAGCTTTCTTTAATGTTCTGAGTATTTGGTGGGTGTGTGTGGTTGTGCATGTGTATATGAGAGGGACAGCACTGCACATTTTTGGTGGATTCCTCATTACTTAAAATTTATCAATGCAGCTGAGCACCTTGCTGCACGGAAAAGCAAAATGTGGAAGTTAAACTACCAGTTGCAAAGGCAAAGTATCAAGAGTTGTCTGTGGGTCTTTTCTTTTCTTTTCTTTTCTTTTCTTTTCTTTTCTTTTCTTTTCTTTTCTTTTCTTTTCTTTTCGTGGATACAGTAATTTTGTGATCTTACTGCCAATAATTGCAGAAATAGCATTTTTTTTTTCCTTTAAAAAACAGCGCACACACACAGAGAAATAAGGGGATTGAAAAAAATGTGCAGCTGGACTATGTGCCTCTTGGTTCCTCCAGAGACAATGAAAGTTTGAGAAGAAACAGAGGCAGTGATGGGCTCTGACTCATAAAGGGCCTGGGGAGGCATTGCAGATTCCAAAGTTTCTAGGAATTGTATTTCTTCATAAAATAGAAGTTTCTGAACTAAAACTCACAGCAGATTTTCAGAGCCCAAAAGGAGGGGTTAAACATTACCTCTGGGACAGTTCCACTGCCTGAATCTTTTTCCCTCTGAATTTCCATGGATGGTCATCCATGGGCTCCAGCACTCCATGGAGCTGAGAGTAGATCAGGAGGCAGAATATGCTTTCTAATTTAGTGCACGAGCCCTCTCTGCTCCTTGCTGGCCATGTCAGAGCAGTAGCAATGGCTCTCACATTTTAAGAAAGGGCAGAACAATTTATCCATAATTTTGCTTGAGAAACTGAGGCACAAGAGGGACAAAATTTTTCCAGAAACACGCAGGAGCAGTTTTTGCTGGAAACAGATGGCTGAGTTCCCACTTTCAGTCTCATGCTAACCACTGGCATATGCTGCCTCTCATTATGCAATGAAATAACTATCAGATGAGGTTTGGTTCCACACTGAACAACGACATAATTTTTATGTCCTAGCTTTGACAAATTCAGGACTGTATTTTGACAGAGCACAGAAGTACAATGGCAGATGTCACAGTCTCTATTAGACCTCAGCAATTAAAGCTGCAAAGCTATTTTTGAATTGCAGACTGAAGGCAAAATCTAATTATGAACTCTCCTAAATGTATATATGAAATAAAAGCTGAACAAAAAAAATATTTTTCATGTAGATCAGTTCAAGGATCATGACAAAGAACCAACATAATGATTTTATTTTGGAAGTACTACAGCATAGGGTTTGGATGAACCCTGAATTTAAGGAATCTAGTTTGGCAGAAGCCCCTCGTGGCATTCATTCCAGAATAATGGGCAAAGCAAATGAACATTAAATGCAGTGCTTTAACTGTAGCACCCCACGCTGGCTCTGTTGTGTGAAAAACCATGGCAATTGGTGAAATGATAGTAATGCATGATATACAAATATTTTGGGTGAAATATATAATCAGTTAATTGGTTTATTAAATTATAAAACTTTTGTTTGCCTGAAAGAGCAATAAAACTAACTGACTAAATGAATATTCGCCCCTTTGAAGACTTCTTACATTAATTATGTTTATGCATCACTTGCAGCAGTAATGTTAGACAAAGGAAGCTTTATCTTTATATGCCATAGCTACATTGTATTGTGGTACAAATGATGGCACCGACTTTGTGTCTACATAATTACTGAAATCTTATCCCTTTTGTGTTTGCACATCATTTTCAGTTTTTTGGAATAGTTAAACTCCATTTTACTTTTTAATAACATTTTAGAAATCATTCTGATTCAGGTAAACAGAATTTGATTGCTTTGATGGATTGAAAATGGTTAGCTCAGCCAGAGCTTATTTGATTTGTTTCTTCAGGGATTACAAAGAATAGGATTTTATCTATGAACTGACAAAAGAGGCAATCTCTGCATTTTTGCCTATGAAATAGGAGATCCACTAAGCCATTGCTCCTTCACATAGTGAATGTATTAGTCACGGGGTTGCTTTTTATTCATTTTCAAAGTTTTTATTCCGCATTGTATGGGGTGTCAAGCTCCTTTGTTCTTAAAAAAAATTAATCTGGAAAAATAATACTGTCAAATGGAGTTTGGGGAGATTCAGTAGCCCATTAGATTTAAAGCAGATTTTAAAAACAAACAAACTCTTTGTCACCAGTGACGGACATCTTAGACAAATGCTCTTCAGCTAATGCCAAGGATTTGAAAGCCTCAAGTACCTGAATTCTGATTACCTGGCAAAGTTCAGGCTCAGAGTTCTCCTGTGGCTTTCCCAGGAGCTCAGTCCCTGACCCAGTCAGATTATGTGGTTTTCCTGGTACTGCTCTTCATTTTATCCTGTGTGACATGACATTTGCAAAGCAGACAGCAGCAAGAAAATGTCAATATACGTTATAGAGATGATACAAGACACCCTGAATAATGTGTTTGGAATTGTTCTTTCACTGGCTGGTGCATTCACTGAGTCTCTTCAGAGGGGCTGCTGATGCCTGGGGCCTTGTGCCTGCTGGTTTGGTTCATGGTGAAGAGATTGTAGCTTGATACACAGAAAAACACTGATTTTTGTCAGGTAATTTGTAATTTACAAGCTCAGTGTTTGTCTCACACTGTGAAAAAATGGTCTGTGGGCAGGTATTGGAGGAGGCAAACTAAACACACTCCTGCTCAATAACTCCTGATTTTTTCATTCTTTCTCCCTTTATTTCTGTTTGGTCTAGCAAAGAGAGAGATGTTTTATCCTTCAATGTGTAAAATGGTAAAGTACAAATTCAGTTTTCAATAAGAATTAAACACTTGGTTAAAGCAGAAGTTTCTGCAGTCTGGGACCTTGTCTCCTGACTGCTTCCAGATTTCATCCTCATGCTCTGACTATTGGAACACAGCAGGATTTCCTGTGTGCACTTAAGTTCCATTAAGTTCTGCATCCTCTACAGCCAACCCTCAAAAAAGTCCCATGAGAGTAATAACTTGCTGTTCTTTCTCAAAATTCCCATTTATGCCCAGACATGATGGGAAATGTACAGAATACAGCGTCTGTGTTATCCCTGTCAAGTGTGAGGTTTTACATTTGCTCTGTAAAATTTAACAGACAGTTTTCAAGAGCCCCAGATTAGAACAGCTAGTGAAAATCAGCTTTGATCCATTTTCTCCTTTGGTTTGCACTGTCTGGAGATTTGGCCCAGCATGGGGTTGTTCCTCTGCCTTTTTATACACAAATGTAGGATGAGCTACTGATTTTGCTAACTCAGGTTCTGGTGATTCAGGTTCTGGTAACTCAGGGTCTGCAGGAAAGCTTTGAGGAATATGCACAGAACTGTTCTAGGAAAGCTCAGCTGTACCAACGTGTCCCTGCACCCACAGCTCTAACCTGGACAACTCCTGGCATCCCAACACCCCCAGAGATGACATAGGATAGTGTGTGCTTCAGAAAAAAATGCAGAGTCCCAACACACTCAAGGCTGTTACTCTGTTTTATTTCAGTTGAAGGAGTGCTCTCTTTCAAGGGTTAAACATAAATAATGTTAATTTTTTTTTTTTTAGATCAATACTCATTCTTACAGAAGAGAGAATTGTTTTCTACATATCACATTTTTATAATTAGGTGCCCCTTTTTTTTTTTTTTTTTTTTTTTTTTTGCTGATTTATGACTTATTTTAGCTTTAACTAGTCTGTGTTTCTGACGGCAAAAAAGATAATCCATGCTTCCATGTGAGCTTCAAAGCAATGCTGATTATCTGCTGGGGCTGATCCCAAGCCCTGGCAGCAGAAAACTGGAGGAGGAAAACAATGTGCTGATTAAAATTATTGAAAACCTCCTCAGGTCACTGGGGTAGCACTCAGAGCCCTTAACAGCCTCTCTGACATTGAACTTCTCCCAGAACTGGTGGTGATGAGGCTTTGTCTGCCTCATTTTTGCCATGATTTGGGGAAGGCAGCTGCCTCTGTCCCACCCTGTGCTGCACCTCTCCCATTCTCCCATTTCTCCCATCCACAGGCAGTGAGGGATTCACCACCAAAGAGTTAAAACCAGCTGCCCTTTCAGAGCAACTTTCTGCTGTTTTACAAGGCCAGGTGAGCTCATTCATGAACATCAGACAGTTCATTGCCAGAGCTCTGAACTCCCTCTGCTTTAACCTGAGATCTGAGTCGCAAACGTCTTGGGCTTAATCCCGTATTTAATTAAGTGAAGGTCAGGAGGAGGGTCAACCAGACTACTGAACTTAATCCAAGACCCACAGGTTATACAATAGCTGCTTTGGGGAGGTATAATTGTAGATAGGAATTGAGACAAGAAAAGACAATATAATTGAACAAGTTATACGATAAAGGAGGAGGGGGAAGGCAGGATTAATTTTTTTTCAGACTGTGTGGCAGGGGATGTATTTTTAAGAATAGCCACTAGATAGCAGAACAGGCATGATGCTCTGAGAGTTTCCTGGGCCAAATGCAGGTCTGACAGTGACTTGGTCCCAACAAACAGAGTGTGTGACTGTCCAGGTAGTACCACTGTTTCACAGGAGAGAAGGATTTTTAAGATGCTGCTCCATTATGCTGCTTGCTGCTTCTCTGATCTTTGAGCACTTTTCTTCCAGCATGCTGAAAGGAGAGCTAATTTCCTGAACAAGCAATCAACCCTGACTTTTGTTCTAGGGAAGACTTTATGAGCGAGCTGATCATTTGCTGAGGTCAGGGAGCACCAGCTCACTGGAAGTCAGCCCACAAAAATGGTCTTATATTCAGACCTAGAGAGAAAGCATCTTTAAACACCTGGGTAAGGAGAAGTGAAGTGGGTTCTTCCCTAGCTCTGATAAAAATAAATAATTTATTGCAGCAATAAAAAGCTGTATTAGCATTGCATGGGACATCTTGCCATGGAAGTTTCATTCGTGACCTTGCTGAGTTTGAAGCTGTGCAAACACTCTCCCTCAAGTTACAAAAGTCTTTTCTAGATCGAAACATTTTGGAGCATTGACTGATGGATTCATCCAGCTCCCCAAACAGATCTTCAGGAGAGAGTTGGAGCACTTCTGTAAGCCAGAGGAATAAAAAAAGCACCCAGAGCTTTTCCAGTGCTCCAGGTTTTGCACTGCACTGTCGCAGCCTCATGTGATGACTCAAATCCTCATCTCTAATTCCTCTGCAACCTGCTTGGGAAAGTCTAGAACTTAATTATGTAAAAACATTCCAAGATACCAATAGTAATTGATCCTCATTAAGGATTCAATTTGTCTGCAATTGTTTTAACTAAATAACTGAGCTGTTTTTCACTTATAACAGATGAGTGAAGGGGGGGTGTGGAGACTGAAACAAGTAACACTTTCCAACTCACTGCCTCAAGGGGAAAACAAGATTTTTCCAGAAAAAAAAATTGTTTTAAAGTAATTAGCTCCTGAGCTATTTTCAGCCTGCTGTTAATTTTTATGACAGTGCTGTTAGACTGCTTAAAATATGATTTCCTAGTTTATCTTCCAGAATTCCAACTTTGATGTGCAAGTAGTGTTGAGGAGAAGGAGCTAATTATGTATCTGTAGCCATATGTACACATGCAGTATGTCCCCAGATATTTTACCTGTCTCTTGCAAGAACTGAACCTCTTGTGCTCAGCGAAAGAATGAGTTATACTGCATTGCACTTTATTCTCCGTCTAAAAATGAAAATTAAAAAACAATAGAGAAGATAATCTTGTTTCAAGTGGGATGTTCAGCGAGTAAGGGACCTGGTGGATCTCAGAGAATCAGCTTTCAGTGCACTCCCATTGTCTGACTCTGGACTAGGTGCATTTGCTGTCTCAACCTCAACATCCTGCAAACTGGGGATAATCGTGCTGAACTCATTTGCAACATGCTTGACAGTGGAGCTGGAATAACACCAAATGCTCTTGGTTGATATGAATCATGTAATTCTATCTAAAAAGAAAAAAGCAATATTGTGCTGGACCCTCTTGGGTCCCAGTGCCCTCAGTGCTGAGCTGCAGTGCTGCTCCTGTCACTGACACGACACGTTCTGAGCCCCGTGCCAAAATCTCACCTTGTCTCTGCAGGGTCACTGACAATGCTCAGACATCCCCAGCCCTTGTCCCTGTCCCTCTCCACAGCCTGAATCCCAAAGCAGCCATCCTGCACACCGAGTGAGGATGAGTTTTGGTGTCAGGAGCTGTGGCACATTCAGTGACACCTCTCTGAAAGCTTAAAGGAACAGGAGAGGTAAATACAAGAACAGGATTGGTTTTTTTCAATAAACCAACACCTCAATTAAATAAACAAGAAAAGTATTTTTTTAATAAGCCAACAGTCCAATTAAATAAACAAGAACAGTATTTTTTTTTAATAAGCCAACAGTCCAATTAAATAAACAAACAAGAGGAGCAGCCACAGCACAGCCTCCCTCCTTGGAGAAGAGCTTTCCCTGTCCATACTCACCCCTTCATAGGAAGTATCAGCCTGTAGGTGACACCAGGAATCTCCAGCCTGAATGAGAGAACAGTAAGGAGGAATTAATACTGTCCTGCCTGTGTAATTAGAGAAGCTGATGCGTGAATCATTGTTATAACGAGTTTAATTATAAACATGATTAAATAGGCAATTAATGTGTATTCTGCCCTGGATAAACAGAATTAAATTCCTGCAATATTAACATCTTCCACAAGGTTTGTTATTAGATTGCTGCAAGTCTTGTGTTACAGGAACATTTTCATGCCCTTTGTTTGTTGTCAGCCAACACTGTTTTTTATTTCCACTTAACCAGATGTAAAGGACAAAATCTGCCACTCCTCTTAACTGCCAGGGTGTGGAAAAAATGGAAAGAACACCATTTAAAAAAATCTATCACAAAATAAGTCACAGGCAGTGCAGGTTTTCCAAGCTCACCTGGTGCAAACTCACCACAGCTACAACTGGTGATGAACAGAAATTACCATTGGGTCCTAGGCAGGAGGATTTTTAGTGGGTATATTTTATCTCCTGGCATGGGTATCCATATAGAAAGATACCTTCAATATATAGGCAGTCTTTTATCTGAGTAGCTTCAGAAAATGGTATCAACATATGAATAGATTTTTCTGTTTAATGATTACTGATTTGAGAGTGTTGAGGAGACAGAAAATGCTGAATGTCCATCTCTCTCTCTGAAAATCAGGTCCTGTGAGAAATATTCAGTTAGAAAAATCTTGAAATGGTTTTAAGATAGATTTTGGTTCTGTTTTCAGATTAACAAACAGGTAACAAAAAATTGTTTGAAACTGGTTACCAGCTCCAAAATGATATAAGTTTTGTTTTGCTTTGTTTTGTTTTTAGCACAGTCTCTGTCCATTTTAATTTGATTTTCCTTGAAGATATAATTTATGTTTCCCCAGGTTTCTAAAAAATTTTAAATTCCATACATTGTCTCATGCTTCCTGGCCAAATGGGATGGGATTTTTGTGACTGATTTAAAGGTCACAAATAAATGTGTAGGGGAGGTACACATATTGTTTATAGGTCCTATTTCAAGCCCACATCCTCATTAAATGCAAAACTTTTGGGACAGTTGCTAAAAAAAGAGGAAGCTGCTGCAGTAACATTTAGCTGTAATATCACATCCAGTGTTATTATTCCTGACTGTTGAGATAACCTAGATTCTTTCTCTGCACCTTTTATAATTGGCCTGTGAATCCAGAAAGGATGCAAAATAAATTGATATACCAGCCATATGCATACATCTGTGTCAGCAGAAATTGATTCAGCAAATTTTCTGCAGTAGTGAAGCCAGCCTCACCACCCCTGCACATTGTTCATTGTGTGCTCAGCTTTTGGAAAATAAGCAGCATTTATGGAAGGCTGTTATGCTGTGCAGTTAACATCTTCAGCAGTGATGGAATAAGCAAGCAGCTGGTTTATGGAGTCTATGGAAAAATCTCAATTTGGATAAGAAATTGCCACAAGTAATTTCAGCTCTACACTGCCTTCCTCTTTCATGAACGAGGCAATCTTGTCTAATATAGCATGGCATTCACATCTCACATGATACATAATGATGCTCATACCACAAGAAAATTTGTGTCTCTATTTACAGCTGTTAGTGATGCTGCAGCATGTAAATCCTCAGGTGGATGACTTAGGCAAATCCCAGCTTTCTCCCAAATCAAGGTGAGGGCCAGATGCAACCTTGCTGATCCATTGACTCCATCAGTCAAGAGCTGGGCTTGACTGGAGTGCCCATCCCAGCAGGGAGTTTTGTGCTGGCCACCTGAAAGGAAAGCAGGCAACATCTTGATAGATGCCATGTTTTGGAATTTGGATGGGGAGAGTGCCCTGGCTTCAGGCACAGAGATTTCTCCTGCCTGTGCCCCTCACAGTCCCTCACTGGTATTAGATGATGCTGGTATTAGCCCTGACCTGCTGTGAGGAGTGAATGTGGGAAACAGAAAAGGTAAAAAACTCTCAGAAAGCTGTGTGAAAGCAAACCTCAGGATGAAGAGATGCAAGAATGCTGAAGATGCAAGGACAAAAAACAATAGGGCTAGGAGCTGTGTAGAAAAGCCAACAAATGAGCTCGAGCTCATTGGAACCATGGTGAAAAGTGCCCTTGCTGACCACTGCTGGGGTTCAGGCAAGCAGCACTTACTGCTGGAATGACCCTGCATTGTTCTCTGGGCAGATTTACACCAATGAACCATCAGGCACCTATTGCTTTGTGGAAAGAAGTACAGTAATTTCACAACTATAAGGCGCACTGGAGTATAAGGTGCACTTCCGGGTACTTTGCCCATTTATAAGGGGCACCAGACTATAAGGTAAACTTTTTTTTTGCAGCGAGGATCCGTTTGCAACAAAGTAGCGAATTAGTAACAGAATTGCAGGGTTTGCAGCCAGGTGCTCAATTTGCAAACATTTTTCACGGATTGTTTCAGCCTTTAAATGCAGCCGCAGGTGCTCTCCCCATGCTGTGGGCCCCGGCACTCCCATCATCAGGGCTGGCTGCCCACCCAGCTTGCACTTTTGGGTTGGCAACTTTCAGATCCATATATAAGGTGCACCGGCATATAAGGCGCACTTCCGGCTTCGTATAGAAACTTCAGTCAAAAGGGTGCGCTTTATATGCATGAAATTACTGTAGGTGACAAGCTGAGATATTCCTGCCAGATGTATCACACAGGCAGCACGGCCCTGGCTCAGGACAAAGCTGCCTCCTGCACATCCCTCGTGTGCTCAGCCAGCCCTTTATCACATTGTCAAAGTCAGCAGCAGCTTCAGCTTTCTGATATCAATATCACATTAACTTGTCTTGGGCCAACATCACCTCCTAAAGAGCAGGGAGGAATTTCAGAATTCCCCAAGACATAAGCACACTGAGTCCCCAAATATGCTTTTCCTCGAACCCAACAGGTGTACTTCTCTTTCTCTTATTTCTAATTGAACTTCTTGGCATCCTAGTCAATGCTCCTTAGTGTATTTTGGAAAACAATAAATCCTGGTAACATGAGACCTTGCTGCAGTATTTCACTGTTAAATCTTTGCTGAGATTTGGGAAGAGTGTACTGGGGTTTGTGTGCTGAATTATGGGGTGTGTGGATGAATGATTTTCCTCCCTAAACTTTTTCCATCACAGAATCAGCACACAGGGAAATATCTGATGATTCAGATTCCTACTGTGTCTGCATTTGAATGTGTATTTCAAATACATAAATACATGTTTAAATTTTTAAATTATTATTTTCAAGTAGAGAATACTGATGCTTTATTTTGCAGGCCTAATCAATATTTGATTTTGTTGTAGTTTTAATTTTGACAATAGTTTGTTTTCTCCTTAAAGGAAATTTTAGTCTAATTCTCAAAGAACACCTGAAGTTTTTAATGTTTAAAAGTTCTGGTTAGAGTTTTAAAATATTTTACAAATTTCACACACACTTCTTGAAAAGGAAAAATATTCTTTGAAGCATTTTTTAAATTGAAAAATCCCCTCCATTTTCTCTGGAAATGTTTACAGAAAGAAATAGTTTTGTAAATGTCATTAAAACATTTATGTTTCACATTATTTATTATTGTGCATCCAAATGCCTTTCTGTTTAACTTTTATGCCATTGCTACTGTGACTTCCTGGAAAGAAAGCAGGATATTTCTGATATAATCACTAATCTGGTATTCAAGAAGTTCCTGAAATTCTCTGAAATGGCAGGCTAATGAAAAATGTTTTTAAAAACAAATCCAAAAGCAAACTTGTGAAGTTTCAAAATCTTGTATATACTCTTAAAGGCCTATTGAGGCATTTTAATATGATAGTTAAACATCATTGAGGTCTTAATTTCACAAAGGCATAAGGAGACAGCAAAGAGTTACCCCAGACTCTGCACTAACTATGATTAAAAACTGTGAAATTGTATTTAATAGTTAATAGTCTATATTTTAACTGCAATATCAGGAACAATAATTCTTTTTTGAATATTTGGTTCCAATTTAACATTGCTATTCTTTAAGAATCATAAGAAGCATAACTCTAATAATTTTCTTATTTCTGAGAAAATTGTTATGCTGCTTTAACAGACTGTCCTAAATGAACTCAACTCTTTCTGCCACAGATTTCAAACACTGTCCAAACTTTTTACCCCAGGCTGAGCTGGAAGACCAACTCTAAGTTTTTATTCTTCTAAAAGGCTTTATATGCCAAGAGCAGCACTCATAATAGTCTGTTGAGCTTGTTTTACCTAAGCATTTTTTGCCATTTACGGGGTCCCTCAAGTTCAGTCATTAATCCTGGAGCTTGATCATAGTGTGGCTATTAAAGTTGAAGATTACTGGGAAAATAGCATCCATTCTTTCCAAATCTTTCCCTGTAGTTTCACATCCTCAGTGACACTTGATGTAAAAGTTAGGATATATATACATAAAAAAATTAATTTTTGTCTTTATTCTTGAAAGTTATGGCAAAAGCACACAGCCCAGAAAACCAGTTGCCAGGTGTAATATAAAGCAGGATACTACAGAAACTGAGAACTGGTTATGGCAGATACCCTGTCAAAGGAATGACTTATAATCTGGAAATACAAGCAGTGAGAGAGGCCCACCAGCTAGACCTGTATCATCTGAGGCAATCAAATCCTGCAAATATAAAGCAATTTAGTATTACCATTTCCAAGTGCTCCCCACAATGAGGACTCTTGTATGCCAAAGTTTAATATTCAGAGCAGAAACCACAAGCTCCAGCAGCCGCTCCTGGTCAGGACAGCTAATAAGAGTTCCCAGGAATGGCACAGTTGTAATGGTTCTGCACAAAGCAGCTGGGGATTTACTTGTATGTCAGCTTCTACATCTGAGAACCAGAGAACCACGCTGGGTCAGACATCCATTTGCTTTATATATTGATATAATTTCATCAGAATTTATGATGTGGGAATTATTGCACTGGCAAGAAATGTAATCTAACCTTCATCTTGCACAATGTAGTGCCGATATTATGTTTTGAAAGAAATATACTGACTTGTTGAATCAGATTACTCCAAGTACATTCCTAATGGATTTCAATATTCCCTTGGATAAACCAATGCTATTTGCTTTGTATTTATTACATTTTAAAAAAATATACAGAAGATAAAACCTCTTCTAACACCATATATTCTTTCATTTTGCAAACTACAAACATACATTTTTTCATTAATTTTAATGGCTAAACTTTTCCCTGGGTAACAGTCACGGCATTTACTCAACTACCTATATTTCAACTGCACACTTTAAATGTATAAAGAATTTCAATTCTAAGTATTGACAACTGAATGTTTTTCTCCTTCCTCTCCTGGATTAGGCAACTTGTCCTTGCATATCTGTGAGGATCACATGGGGTAATTATTAGTGCTGGGATATTCCCAAATGCCAGGGCATGCCACTGCTAATAAGTGATATATTTGGGGCTATTCTTTATTATGACACTTCTAATGTAATACAGCTCCAGGGGATTTTATCAAGAGATAAAAAAGTTGGATCAGTCCTGAGGCTGTTTCATATCATGAGTCAAGAATGGGGAAAATAATAATAGCAACAAAGAATTTATATAAGACAGAGCAGGACCTTGAGAAGGAATCCTTCAATCAGCTCTGAAAAGACCTTAAAAAACCCTATGAACTCCAGTCCCTGACCTATAGTTAGATTACTCCCAAGAAGAGTACAGTAATTTCACTACTATAAGGCACACCCTTTTGACTAAAATTCTGATCGAAACCCGGAAGTGCGCCTTATAATCCGGTGTACCTTAAATATGGACAAAGTTCGGAAATTTGCCAACCTGGAAGTGCGAGCTGAGCCATGCACCGCAAGAGCCGCAAGAGCCGGGGGTGGGCAGGAGTGCTGGGGCCTGTGGCATGGGGAGGGCACCTGGGGCTGCGTTTAAAGGCTGCGCCGATCCGTGAAAAATGTTTGCAAATTGAGCACCTGCCGGTAATCCCCGCGATTGCGCCATTCAATTACTAATTCGTTACTTTGTTGCGTGCGGATCCTCGCCGTAAAAAAAAAGTGCGCCTTATAGTCCAGTGCACCTTACAGTTGTGACATTGCTGTAATTATTTTCAAACCCTCTGTATCATAAATGTGCCCACTTTAAAGCTATCTTCTCCAAGCTCTCATTTGACAATAAAAAAGTGCTGGCAAATGCCCCTAAGGAGAGTCTTCTCTGATGGTGGAACACTCAGCTTGGTGAACATGCTATGCTGAGAGCTCCTGGGCAAGAAGCACTCAGAGCAAGGCAAGCCAGCTGGAAATGGATGTGCACAGAGCACACTGCCTGTCAGCTCACCTCAGCCCTGGGCACATCCCAAAAGGGCAGCAATGCTGCTGGGTTGTAAAACTGGAAACAAAACTTCAAAGAAGCAAAGCAAGAAATCCATCTCTTTTTGGGGATTCAGCTTTATCCTCCTCAGCTGTTAGTCCATAATTCCTGAGCAGTCAGTGCAGAACAAACTCTGAGGGTGAAGGGCAGCAAATGTTCTCCCAGACAGGATAGCAGCTCATGGAATTACCTTTCACCTCCCTCACACTCCATCTTAACCAACAGCTACTGAGTGGAAATGGTTCCTCTCCCACCCCATTTAGAGCTCCTCAGTCTCCTGGCTGTTCAGCTAGCAGATTGTTTTATATTCCTGCTTCATATCATTGTCCTTTCCTCCTGCTGTGGTGATCAGACAAGACAGAATAGGTTTGTATATCAATAGAAATGCAAACTGCTGTGCATAGTATGTAAATATTGATATTAGGAATGGGGAGACTGAATTAATACTTCCACACACTGACAGTTCCAGGGTACTCGGTCATGTCCAGGCAGTTTCATAAACAAATGTATAAAGAAGAAACAAGTCATTCAGACAAAGATCTTATTCCTCATTGTTATTTATGCTTGAGCAAAATTAGAGTCAGAAGAAAAAGTAGACAATACACCAACACTTGCTGGTGCACAGCACTGGAAATTACATTCTAGTTGGAAATTCCCTTCTTTGTGAAGAGCTTCATATTTTTGTGATCCAGTCAAGCCAAAATCAGTCTACCATTGACACTGGATTATATTTTAAGTTCCAGATGATTTGAGACTTTGTAATGTGAGAGCATTCATTGGAGTACTTGTAAAAAATTACCTTTTCAGCTCAGCACACTGCAGCCCATCTTGTTATTATTCTCCATCGCATTCACTGCTCTGAGTTGGTGACCCCACAGAGAGGAGCTTCATGAGATGAAATGCAAGTCAGACCACAGAGATGACTGTCTTTCTTGGATATTTTCTTGTAAGAATAACCAACCAACTGACCAAAAATCAACCCCAGCAGAGCACACGGGGAGTTTGAGCCCCAGGCTGAGGGTTTCTGTGGAATAGACAGATAATGCTGATGGATGAAAGGAACATATTCAGTGTTTTACCCTTACTGAGTGGCAAAGCCATTATTACAGAGCCAGGAGCTGTAACTGAGATGGGAGATACTTCCAGCATTCCTTGGGCACGGGTAGAAATGCTTCAGAACACGTGGATGGTGTGTCCTGAGATGGTCACCACTGTTTCACTCACCTGTTCTTCTCAACAGAGTCTTGTATTGGTAAGAGTCTCCTGCAAGGAAAAGTTCTGTGTTATGAAGTCCACTTCACTAAATCATGGCTATGAAATATTGCACCTGGAAAAAAAAAAAATTTCAGCCCAAAATTAAGGGAAAAACGAATGATGGTAAAGATTGAGTGTGCAGTCACATGAGCACATCTGTCTGTGCTTTACAGAGGCCAGGTTGAGGTATTACCTAAAAGCATTAATTTCAAAGCAGTGTAGTGAAGCCTGAAGGAGCACTATTTTAAAACAAATCAGTCAGCATTTCATTGGTGTCGGCCCAGCTTTGTACTAAACACTCAGATTAATGTTAAATCACAGCTCAGGAATTATTCATGAGATCTCATACAATGTAATTGCTGATTTTGGCATCAATAGTCTGTATCCCTTTATTTCCTAGATTAGCTTCCCTTCCTGAACTACTGTATGTCATGCCAGAGACAATGATTTTATGACATATTTAGGAAAGAAGAACCCACCTATTTTACATAAAAGAATGTCTGAGAGATGTAACCTCATTGCTGAGATGCCAGTCTGTGCTGACACGTTCCTGTGAGAGGCAGAGCCTGCTGGGAGAGCAGAGAGCACAGTGCTAAATGTCTCCTTTCTAACTGTTGACTGAATGGTTAGTTTTATTCCAAACCTTTATAAAAACTAATGAAATTACCCTTCACCTATCTTTAAGGATTAGCATTAATGCTCAGAACAAACTGCATGACTACTAATCTCTTAATGTCCCTAAAGATATGTACAAAATGAAATTTATAAATAATAAATGAAACCCAACTTTTTCTAGAAATACTCAGTCATCCTGCTCTTTCCCTCTCTCTCTCTCTGAGTTGTGTGCTTGTGAACAAGGCCAGGCTGATACAGGGAGTTGGAGAAAGATGACTTTGAGCTTGGAAGTCAATGAGCTCCATGCTTTGGACCTCCACCACTTTTTTCCTCTAAAAAACTTCCTTTTCTTTCTACAGCAGCATGTTTAGATCTAAATACCTTCAGCCTCTCCCCTGTTTCATTCCTTCATGCTCCAAATACCTGTATCACATGGGTGAGCAATGAGAGCAGGAGCCCCTGAAGACACAGAGCATTTCATGCTCAGGTTGCTGCATCCTGTCCCTTCCAGAAAAGGAACACTGCCACTCACGCCACTCCCTACATCTGAGTTTTCATCCAGCCAAAAAACGAGGCTTAAACTCTCAGAGTTGCTGAGAAGAAATTGTTGAGATTTATGAGAATTCATTGCATGTTCTACAAGAAGAAGAGTTTCCCAAGTGAGGTACCCAGGTGTTGTTCCCTTTATCGGAATGCAAAGCCAGTATTTTTCTAAATGGTGATACTAGAGGAATTAATCAATCTGATTTCAGAGAGCCTTCAGTCCACCCACTGCACTTTCACCCCTGTTTATAGACACTCACACTTGCCTACTTGAGGATTTCTATACCTACTTTTAAAGATTTGCTTTTTAGACCGTAGAAAATGTCAGATTTTGAATTTAATAGTTAAAAGATTTCACAGGAAAGGTGTCTCTAACCTTCATCCCTGGGGTGTTTGTATGCCAGGCTCAGAAAATATATTAGCAACTATTTTTGAAAGATTGTGGAAGCATCCCTTTAAGCTGATTGCAATGATAATTTTTGACTGAAATTTGCTCACATTTTCAAGCCCCCATCATTGCAGGCCAAACACTGTTTGCCCAAGGGTTCTTCCCAGGTCATTATGTAATTTACATTTTCCCCATTTCTGAGAATCTTTACTCAAGGAGATGTTTCAGGCTGAAGATTTTGTCCTTTTCAAGGAATAACTTGTGGAACACTGAGACTCAAGCTTCAATAAATATTTGGATGCCCAAAGATCTATTGTTTGAGACTCATGCACTTTTTAATCTGTGAGCCCTCACTGCAAAATTTGGAACTCTAAACAGAGCACTTAGGCTTCACATCCAAAGCAGAAGCAGAATTACGTGGCTTGTGAAGGAAATACACAAATCCAGTGAGCTCCAGAGTTGACAAGAGAGGCATGAATTTACCCTAAATCCTTCCCTGTGCCAAGGGGGAAGGACACTCTGCCTTGACTGTCACAGAAAGTGATTCCATCATCACCTTATTTTGGGGAGGCTGATCTAAGTGGGTAAAATGAGGGTGTCATCTTGATCTTGCTCCTTCTAAAATCCACAGTCCCCACTACATTGGTACAGGCCTGCTTTGATATTTACATCTACTGGGTCGATTGTCTCAGATGACAAACGTGGAGAAGCACCAAACCTATGGATCCCAGTGGAGCTCAGACACTTTTAGCTGAGGACTGGCAAAAAATCAGCGTTCTGTGCATGTAGTGAGGCAGAATTTTTTGAACACTGGCAACTGAGATCACACAGACACCCTCCAAGAGCTGGCATGACTTGAAAGTTGGGCAGTAGTGCTGTGATGACGATACAAGATTGTCTCACTCCTCGAGATTGGGCTCCTTTGATTCTGTAAACAGAACCATGGCATGAGAAAACAGGAGTGCTGGTTCAGACCTAGGTTTTTAAGCCAGCCTCTCCCAAAATCTCAATTCCTTTCAGCTCTGTTTGGACATTTAGGGCCTCCGAAGCCTAACTCCTCTTAAGTAGGGTTTGTAGGACCTGTTGTAAGAAAATCATACTCATCCATGATAGAAAAGCTTGCTTTTGGTAATTTTATCTGCTCATGTATATCAAAAAGTTGTTCAATGTTTTGGTTTTTTTTTTTAATACTTCCCAAGTGATCATTACTGCTTGCAAGTCAACTAGGGAATTTGTTGAAATAAAGCAGATCTATTTCTGAAAGTGTAAGACTCCCACAGGCATTAAGATTCCGAATCCAGAAAAGCAACAGCACTTATGTTTATGCTCATAATTTTGCAGTGGTCAAATGTACAGCCTTCTGACTTTACAAAAATTGCATAAATCAATAATACAAAATAAAAATAGTATGATCCAAATTACCTCAAGGCTGAGATACCATGTGCCTAATTTCAGCCCAATTTTCATGGCTATGTTATCTGGGCCTGCATATTTATAATGGAATTATTGACAACCCTTTTTTCATAAGGAGCTCCTCCTGCCTTAAGATCAATATGAACAGAGCTGGACAGATTTAGTATGCAGGAAAACAAAAATCAATGAAGATTTTGATACACAGAATAATGTGGAAACGACAACATATTCCTGACTCTGTACAAAAAACATGCATTCATCTGTAAATGATTACACTTCTATCTGTGGCAGAATGGCAGTGTGGGGCATATGAATCTCACCTTCAAAAGATATTCTTTCGTTCTACAAAAAAGCGCCGGCAAGCACAAGAAACTTCAATCAATGTCTTATATTCGAAAACTATGACACTGTCAAACTGGTGTCATTAAAGCTAACTAACCATATTAAACGAATATTAAAATATAGGTTTCTTTGCATAACATAATGAGTAAAACTGCTTTTAAGTTTTTCCCTATGCTTTGAGGTGTAGGTGGCATTTTCATTCCAAAACTTTGAAGTCAGAACAAAATGTACAGGTAGAGGGTACTAGATCAAATAATAATCAACTTCAAAAAGCATTTTGGCTGTTAGATGTCCCAAGGCTAATTTCCTCTAGACATTTTAAATGTAAATGTCTAAACTCATTTAAAAATTGTAAATTGGTCTAGGTTCAATCAAAAACCATCCTGACACAGAACAGGGAGACTGGGCTAATTGTCATTTGTTTGTCAAATGAATTCCATTTGGAAAGCAATGAAACCTCCAAGCTAATTCTTTTAAGGTGAGCTGGTAGTTGTATTATCAGTTAAATGCAGTAAAATGGATAATCACATGATGATAATGAAAACTGAACCTATGTTAGCACTCAGGCTTAGTCTGCCACAGGGCATATAGTGATGGAACTTAAGTACTGTAATGTTCCACTGGGCACAATGGCACCAAGTCTGCTCTTTAGCCTTACAGACACTTTCTTTGCATTTTAAAAAACTTTATCAAAGCACCGTGGCAATGTAGAAAATGTCAAAGTGAAATGCACTGTAGGCAAATTGAGATTTCATTAAGTTTAAATTTATTGCTTTTGACTGATGTATTACCATGCTTGTTAAGAACCAGTAATTTGGAATATCTGCCTGCCTGGTAAAATAGCTTTGTCTCCTTGCGTAATACTTTATGTGGACTTTGAAAGACCACAGTAATTCAAAAAGAGTGGGGGTTATTTTATTTTTCTAAAGAACAGTTTCAAATATTTTCAGGTCCCTGACCTAGTGGATCAATAGACTTCTGAGTGTGTCCCAAGCATGTTGTTGGTGCACTTGGTAGAAAATTACAGCACTAATATGTTATTTTTTGCCTCGGTATGACACTGACAACAGAACCTTAGGAAGCACTTAACAATTCTACTTGTTTTGTGACTCTCTGATATATTGGAAATAAATTAAAATATCTGTGAGAGATAAGGAATTGAAAAATTGGTGGAAGACTGTGTGCAGATGCATAGTTTTTTTAATATAAATATATATACACACACACATAAATTGTATGTCTACATGAGTTTGTGCCTAGATTCATTAACAGACAAAGCAGAGTCACAGCTGTATCTGTACCAGGGCAGGCAAAGGTATTCTTGGTGTTGCTTAGTACAGATGTTATTTAGTTTGCTTCAGCTGTGGCAAAGGCTACATTTGAGATGTTGACATAAAATCTCTTAATGTACTCTGGTGTTTTTCTCACCTTCAGAAAAGGATTGAATCAATAGAGTAGAACTAGCAGAATTTCTGACTGGTGAGGAAGGTTAGGCCTTCAGGAAGAGATTACTGCCCTTGGAGAGACACCTGGATTGAATTCAGTATATTCTAGCTATATTTATTTACACTGGGTGCCAGGGTTTTATGGCAGAAGTGACAAAGTTTGTGAAACCCAGGAATGCATTATCATGTTATCTGGTATCTCAGATGGACAGTCAATATGAACAGACTGCAGACACACCTGTCCCAGTATCCAGTTCACCAAGTAATGAAATGGAAACAATAAAAGTCTTTGAACAAACAACAGACATTTGAGTCGTTGGGTTTAAACAAGAGGATTGTAGAATCCAAATGGGTTTCCTCTAGTGCTGCCAAGGCAGCCATATCTGTATTGGTGCCAGTGCTGAGAGCCACACAACAAAGCTTGACTTGTGTCTGCCCATGTGCTTTTATCCCACAGAGCATGGATATATGTACTTCTTGGGGTGGGGGCTGAGGAGAAGAAAAGAGTTTTAAATTATACTTATTTTATCTACACTTTCAATGAAACTCCAGTTGAAACCTGAGGAGAAAGTGGTGTGTGAGTTTCTATGATTTTAAACTGCATTTTGTTTTTACCATTTAAACATTACACTCTGAGGATTAGGGCAGGTTGTGTGAATTAATTAAATTAAGACACAGTCATTTGCCCCTGGAAAAACTTGCTTCTCATATAGAAACAACCTGCATCCCTGCACACCAGTGTTTATTTTCTCTCAAACACTCCCTGCCTGTGACTGCAGGGTCAGATTTACCAAGGCAGGACACGGCTGCACCTGCAGAGCCTTAGCTCAAATCCACCTCAGAGAGATTTTCAGCAGGGGTACTAACCCCTCTTTCCAGTGGAAACCCCAAAATCTTGATTTTGTACTCCAGGGGACAGTTTGCCAAGGGAATCCTCTGTCACCAGTCCAGGCTGAGCAAGGGATTTCCTCAAGAGATCCATGTGCACCACAAAGCCCTGAGAGAAAAGGAATCTCACCAAAGCTGCATCCAAATCTCCAACCCTTCCAAAAAATAAAGCTTTCTAGTTTTGTTTGTGCACATTGTACAAAAGCTACACCAACTCTCAACAAGAAAGGTGCAAAGTGGGAGCTGAGGTAAAGCTTTTTATTCGATAAAACATCTGGGATTTTGCTTTAAGACATCCAAGCTGCTCTCTTTGAAGTCCAGAGGAGCTATGCAAGTCTACACTTGAGGGCAGAATTTGGCCCAACATGATAACACAGGAGCCTGCAATTGGAAAATGGAGTGTGTTTCTATTAAATTTTAAAGATTTTGTGGGTTAACTCAAATTAGACAGGAAGATCCAATGCCTCTGAATAATTCTCCCTCTCAACACACACTTCAGAATACTGTAAGAATTACAACTAAACTCCACCTTTCCTCTAAGACACTGGACAAAATTTGCATTTTGGAGTAAGCCACTAGCTGGAGCTAAAGACCTGTAGAGCAAATCCAGAGGAAAAGAAAAAAAAAGTGTAGGGGGAAGGATCTGCAAACCTGAGGAGAAATCCAGACTTTTTAAGCAGGCCTGGAACAGTTTTTGAGTGAATTGTGAATAGTGACTCTCATCTTTTAGAAGGACAGAATGATCAGCCTAAAAAAGTGAAAACATCCATATTCCTGAGTTGATGGCTAGATGAACTAAACTGTGCAAGGCTGGTATTTAACAGAAGAAAATCAAAACAAACATATTGAGCTTTTAAAAGCACCCAAAGGAGCAGTGAAGCAATGAAAGCTAAGAAAGTCTGACTAAAGAAGTAATAAAAGGCAGAAATTGTTAGTTAATTTGTTTGGAATTGAGAAGGAACTACCTAGAAATACAGAAAGCACCTAACAAACTCTCTGACCTATTTACTTTTAATTATTGATATTGCAAAGGTTCTTTAATATGTAATTGCTTAAACATCATCCCCAAAGATGCTTTCATGGGAGCAGAAGGAAAGGTCTCGTTTTGTAGATCAAGATCAATTTATCTTTGGCAATCAGATACAATACATCAGGTGGGAGCTGAGCACTCCCTGGTTTTGGAGGATCAGAGGGAGACAAAGAATATTCTGCACATTCTCCCAGCTCGGTGGCACACAGGCAGGGTTTGATCTTCCCATGTAAATTGTGGCACTGAGACATCTTCAGCGAAAACGCAAATCGCTCTGAGTCATACAGCTGCAAGAAAATGTAATTCAATCTCTCAAAACTTTTCAAAACATCGCCAAATAAATGCCTAATGTGCTAAATGGGATTAAAAGGGCCAGCTTTCCCTGCAGGCTTTCACAGAGGAAAACCAGGAGCAAAGTGCTGCTAGGGAGAGTAAGCATTTCTGAAGTTGGTGTTTGTGGCTCCTGTCCCCTCGGCTGGCGGGCTGGGTGTCACACCTGGGGACAGGATGTTTATGCATAAATTCAGTGTTCCCACGAGGGTTACACATGTCACACTCGTATCGTGCTGCCCTCGCCGTGATTCAACAAAACACCGCAATGTGACTGCAGATTTCAGCTCTGGGTGAGGAGCTCTCCTGGAGCTGCTGATAACTCCCCAGCCAGGAGCTCAAATGTGCCTCGGTTTCTACACAGAGGCATTTGTTTTCCACAGCACATTTAGCAAATTTCCACAGCTTCCAGAGGGTCACCTATGCATCCTGGAAATGGCTGTGCTGATTTCACCATTGGGATGATTTTTCTAACCGAAGCCCTGTTCTTTGGGTCTTTCCTGGATTCCTGCAGCACCCACACCAGCAGCAGGGCAGCTCCCAGATTCAGCAGGAGCTGGGAGAGCTCTTGTGAACGGCGGTGTCTCTGAGCTCACACATTAGGTGATGGTTTGAAAGTCTTTGCTTTCAAGCTTGGGCACTGAAGGAAGACGCTGGATTCATTTTCTGAGGTTTCTAAGATTGTTTATTCTTCCTTATCTCAGGAATTTCTGTGCTGACTAGCTGAGGTCCGTTCAGCAGGTCAGCCGAAGGCACTCTCCCTGCTCATGGGGCAGGTCTTATCTTTTATACTACAAACTACGTAACTATAATTTACAATTACTTTACAATACATGACACTTACATTGCACCGTCCAGCTTTCTCCCAAGCCAATCCCAAAGTGCCATCCTAACCCAAAAGATGGACACCTTGAAGAAGGAGAAAGAAAGACATACCACACCCAAAATCCTCCATCTTGTCCTTAGACCCCTTATTATAAACAATTTTAAAAATTCACTTTTCTACTTTCTAATACTCCAATTTATACTCATTTTCTACAAGTTTCGATTCTTCATACAACGATGATAACTTTTCGCAGGGACTGAGATCGAACCCACAGGGGTCTTGGGCATTGTGCCAAAGTCTCCGAGCCCCCTGCCTGGGTCTCGAGGCATCCAAGGAAGCCAGGGCAGTGTCCTGTGTTCCCACAGGCTCTCTGCTCTCTGGGCAGTGCTGAGATGTTGTTTTGAAGCAGCCATGTGTGACAGACTATAGCCATCCATCTACTCATTACATTGAATGTGATAGATTCCTTAATAATTTTAATATGCAACAATATTTTTCAATATGCGCTCTCTCTCTATTCATAGGGCTAAGTGCATTACACATGGATACTTACTATGCCTTGAACTGGACTTTTTGTTTCACTCTTTAAATTGAAACAGAGCTGCTTTCACATGTGAACATGAGGCTTTCTTTCCTGACTCAGGATAGGAATTTTTTTTTTTAAAGCAATTTCCACTCAACTACTTTCCCAAAGCAATAGCCTGCAGACATAGTAAACAGCTACATTTTCTCAACAATACCAGGATTCTGACCATTTCTCCTTTTCTTTGAATTGTACAAAAAACCTTTGAGTTAACACCACCTTCAGAACTCCTTTACAACACTATGCCAAGTGTATTTATATGCAGCTCCATAGGATTCACAGAGAAATCACGTTGTTTAAACGCTCCAGGCAACACTGCAAATAAAGCTTTCATATTGATACACATAATGATTTAGAAAAGTTTTCTTCTGGGTCAATTTGTGGTGTATTTAAGTTCTGAAAATTGAGACAGAGAAAGACATAAAAACCACAAGGAATTCTGTGTGTAGTTATATATGTTCAACTTCAGCATTTGAAAAATTCAGCCAGGAAAAAGTTCAGTGTTCCTGGAGTAGCAACTGCTTTTATTCTATTGCACACACACTTTGAAAAGTCCTGCAGCAGCCTGAACATAGGAACACCTTTGTGTACATCTAGATAGTGATAGGACAAGGAGGATGGTTTTAAACCTAAAGAGGAGAGATTTAGATTGGATGTCAGTAAGAAATTCTCTGCTAGAGGATGGTGAAGCACTGGCACAGGTTGCCCAGAGATGTGGATGCCTGGAACACATCCCTGGAAGTGTTTAAGGCCACGTTGGGTGGGGCCCTGACCAGCCTGGTCTGGTGGGTGGCATCCTTGCCCCAGGTAGGGGGTTGGAACCACATGGTGTTCAAACTCCCTTCCAACCCAGACCATTCATGCTTCTGTGAATTTAGAATCCAGCAGGGCAGACTCAGCTTTACTCAAGGCCCAAACCTTCTCTAGTGATGGCATTTAAAGAGCTGAGAAATTTCCAGAGGAGATAAGGAGCCTTGGCTACAAATCCAAGGAAAAACACAGAGAGACTTCATTTCCCTAAGGCACCCTGTGCACCTCTGCATGAATTCAGAGTCTGTGAGCAATTACACCTGATCCTATCTCTTGTGTATATGATCATGTCATTCCCTAGAAAGGAGAGGAACAGCCCTTTTAAGCTGAACCTTGTGAATCCTGTCACACTGATGCCACAGTCCCACCACTTTTTGGAGTATGGATGTGTTGCTGTTGGGGCAGACACATGAAAAGATGCACATTTCAGAAGGCTAATATCCCCTTTATTACAACAGCTGGCTGTCTTTCCTACACTCTAAAAAGTTCACACTTTGCTCATTGGTTATGATAGATAACGGTCATTGGTGTAAAACCAATCTCCATCTCTGTTTTTCACAAAACTTTCCTAAAAATACAGTAGTTTCACATGTATAAGGCCCACCCTTTTGACTAAATTTGGGATCGAAACCTGGAAGTGCGCCTTATAGGCTGGTGCACCTTATATATGGAAATTTGCCAACTCAGAAGTGCGAGCCCGGGCAGCCCTGAGCCGAGCCAAGTCTGCACCTGCCAGTAAACCCCGCGATCATGTGATTCCATTAATAATTTGTTACTTTGTTGTTGTGTGCGGATCCTTGCTGCAAAAAAAAGAAATGCGCCTTGTAGTCCGGTGTGCCTTATATATTGACAAAGTTCAGAAATTTGCCAACCCGGAAGTGCGCCTTATACTCCAGTGCGCCTTATAGTTGTGAAATTACTGTACTTTTCCCAGCTGTGGATTTTTTCTTGCTTATCTTCTTCTCCTTCTTCTCTTCTGGGTCTCCATACCAAGAGCCTTGGTCAGAAACAAACTTTACCCAATAACTCTGTCTGGCTCATAGCTGTGGATGGCAGATGACAACAGAACAAGCAGTTGTGCTGCACAGAAAAGCAGCACATGGCGCAAGAAGAGCAGGTCAGGAGCAGAGGCGTGGGCAGGATGTTTGTTTGGGAGGGGAGAAGCAGCAGAGGGCTCAGAGGCACCAGGCACAGCGTGTACAGGAGCACAGAGGGCTGGCTGGGCAGGCAGTGCCTCTGGTGACTCCGGGTCTGTCCCTAAGGAATTGTACCTGGGATCACACCTCGGGCACAAAGACATTGGAGTCATTGACACAGCCCCGGCTGCGGTGCGAAATGGCTCCTGGTGGAGTCAGACGTTTGGGAGCAGATAAAACCCCTAAAGAATGCTTCTTTTCTCCCTGAGAGATTAATGTAGATGTGAACGCATTAGCGCTGTTTAAGGGAGAGTATTATCTTTGACAGATAACTGGGATTGGGAATATTAGATTACCAAATAATGGACCTTTTAAATTCTGTCATCATTACTTATCAGGTACATTAGTTTAAAACCTGCAATTTTGAACTTAGCATTATTGAGCTTTTGAAAGATTGAATTACTGAGCTTTTGTTTGTGAATGGCTCTGTGAAATTTCCTGAAAAGGATAGTCCTCCTCCTTCATTGTGTCAATGTGAATGCCAAATAACATACTTTATTGATATTTACAGACATACAAATGATAGTACTAATGCACCTTAATGTCTGTCTCCCCAAGTGAAAACCCAGAGCTCTGTTAGATAATATGGTGCACTGTATCTCTTTTGTAAACCTGTTTGGAAGAGTTTGTGTTTACCCCCCCTCCCCTCCCTGCAAACCTCATTTGCACAGGTAGCCTCACATGGGCAGGTTTGCAGTACAGGCTTCTAAGGGTCACTTTCTTCTACTCTTTAGATAAACCAAAAAATACAGAAGTTACAAACATAGCTTGCATGTGTGGGTTGGCAGGAGAGCCATGTCCAGCATGTTAAAAATCAGATATTCATGAGCACATCCACAACTGGGTTAGATAGGGAGGATAAAGCCCCACAGTCATTAGGTGATGAGTCTCAGTCAAGGGTTTAGGAGCAAAATTCTCCGCTGAACTGTTCAATCTCCCAGCTGCCTGCTAAGGGAGCTCAGGAACTGGGTGGTTCAGCAAGATCTGCTCCAAAAGCCATCACAGGGAACTCTACTCCTCTGGTGGCACAGGCACCCTGTGTGACCTTCTCCATACTGAGCTGTGAGATTGAGTCTTCAAGGCAGGATTTTCACAGCTGAACAAGGAAATTAATCTCACAAATCCCTCAGACACAGCATGCAAATTGGGTGTTTTCTCTATACCATGCTGTGTTTCTCAAAGTTGCTTGGCGAGAGCAAGACTTTTTATTTTTCAAACTTTTCTGACTTTTTAAGAAGTCAATGGAGTAGTGAGCCAAAAATATGAAGAATGATAAGCTACAGCCATGAAATACAAAAGGAATGTTTGGAGAATATATGTTTGTTTAATGAGGTAGGTTCAAATTATGCTCATAAAACAAAATCAGAGAAAAAGAAAAGTAAATATCCCTGACACTCCATTAGACCCCAAATGTAGGTACCGCCTCTGCCTAAGCAACTCAAAACACTTGGAAACAGTTTAAAATATATTTTGCTTTGCTTGTTCAGTCTTTTTGTGGGTTTTTTCTCTCTTTTTTTTTTAAATTTACCACATTTTTTCATGCCTCTGAGATAAAACCTGTTATATTTGTGAGCCAGACTTCAAATAGATGAATGTTCTGTAAATGTTAAAAGAAAGAAAATTATTTCAAAAACAAAGTCTCTTCTTCTGAATGATGTTTTTTTTCCCCCTTTTTTGCCTCCACAAATGAAATATACTCTCAATTCAGATGAAAAAACCTGGATATCTATTCCACTCATCAGTTCAGCCAACAGTGAGGAGCAAATTCTAGCTGCAATATTAATGAGTTGTTTATCAGGTCAAGTTTAAAGCTTGTATGTTTTTGTATGTTCTTCCAAACTCCTGTTTGTTCTTGGGTATTTTTGCCACAGAGAGAAGCTTCATTGTGATACTTGTAAAACCCATCCAAGTTACTCATCAAAAATCAGTTTCATTCTCTCTTCAAAATGGTACTTCTCTTGTCTGCACTCACTGAGGATGAGAAAAATCAAGATAATGTACTTATTGTTAATTTGGAGCAATTTTGTTGAATCTTGCCTGAATTACTCCAGGTATAATTTGTGGCACATAACAATGACATTATTTTCTACAGATATAAACTGCCTTAGCTATTTATTTGACTCCTAAACCTTTGATTGTTCATCATTCTGCACTGGTACATTTTGAAATATACCTTCCAGTGGAAAAGGTCCCTGCTTGTGACAGGGGGTAGGAACTGGATGATCTTTCAGGTCTCTTCCAACCAAAACCAGTCAATGGTTTGATGGAAGGATAATAAGGATGTGCAAACACAGGAAAACACAAGTAATCCAAAATGAGTATAATGATTTCTCAGCCCAAAATTAACAAAGAACACTAGAATATGAGGGTGGCGACATAAGAGCATCCTCTCAGCGTGACATGAGGGAGTTTTGTGCAAAACGAAACAAGTCAATATGCCTCATTCCAGCCAAGGCTAACATCTGCTTTTGTATTTGGGGAGAAATGTGACTCAGAGACCCACAAACACTTTTTCTTGCCTCTACAAGCTCTTTTCATTATGCTAAAAGCTCATTACCATTTTAATTTTTAGATCATGATTCTCATTACTTGCTACTTATGAAAAAAAAAATAAAAAGTCTTAAGGTTTGAGCTGTGTGTAGTGCTGGAGAGCTTGCATGAGCATCAAAACTTTTTCCCCACAGTGCATAGGAAACTACTCAATGGCTCAGCAGACACTGGACTGTCCAGAACCCCAAAAAAAAGGTGGCAAATCTTTCCTCCTTGAGTTATTGTTCATGAGGGATTTTGTACCTTCTTTGAAATGGATGCTAAGATCCAAAGGAAGACTTTAGGATTTTGGGGGATGTGATCTAGGGGTGATTATCATGGTGCTTGGCTTACAGCTGGACTAGATGGTCTTGAGTTCCTTCCAGCCCTGACAATCCAGTGATTCTGTGATCAGTTACTAAAAACCAGTTTTCTCTGGTGCGCTCCTTAGAGGGACCAGTTGTCTGTCCCATGGGTGATGAATGTTGTCAACTCACAAGAAAACAGAACTGCTTGGAATTAAACCTTTTCTGTTCAAGATGAGTGGGAATACATTCAATACATACTGCTTGACATGACCTTACTCAATTTACAGAAGCCTGTTGAAAGAGCACATCCTACTTCCACCATCCCAGGGCAATTTCTACGCATTTCAAGCCATTTCTGTTGTCATGTGCAACACCACAAACACCCACTGCCACTCGTGTGGGCTCAATGACAGGAACATCTCCCACCCTGTGGAACTTCACAGCACTCCAGTGAAAATGATGGCAAAGGAAGGAGATCCAGCTTTTCATTGCTGTCCTCCTTCAGCCTCCTCTCTTCTGCTCCTACAAATGTTTGCATACTGAATGGCTGAAATGAAGTTTTTAACCTGAGGTCAGCTGGGCCTTGCAATGCCCAGCATGAAAAGCTTTTGGGCGCCTCGAAGGACCAGCACTGACACTAGAGTTATGTGCATTAAGCACACTGTTATTTATGTCCATTAATAAAGAGTCTTTCAGATAATGACTGAGAAATGTGTTTTAGTTTAGGGCACAGAACAGAAAGATTTCATGCTAATGGCAACAACCAAGAAAGAAACATGATAGGCAGGGACAGAGAAGAGTAAACAAGAGAGGCAGAATTTGAAAATGGCAAAGATGCAAGCAAATATTTGTGCAGGCTAGCTAATGTCAACCTACAAGTACAGTGCCTGGGGGGTGTGGTCCCCAAAGCTCCCTCCTGTCTGAGTCTCAAGGGAAAAAAGGCTTAAAAAGCCAGAAAATGCCCCAGCACTTTGGGGAAGAGGAGCTATTTCTCAGACACACGCTTTAGAGTGGAATTCTCAAAGAGATACTTGAGACACTTTGTTAGGCACAAAAACTCAGAAGCTGCTGGGGTGCAGGGCCAGACAAAGCCCCCGTGGGGAATTCTCAGGAGCAGAAATGCTGACACACACTCCTTGAAGTGTTTGTGTTTTGTTAGATCCAGAAGTAAAATCCAGCTAAACAGAAATATTCCACTTGAAAAAATAAAGTTTAGATGAGCTCAGTGCCCAGATGCCTGTGTTAAAGCTCAGGTATATTTGAAGTCAAAAACAGAGCAAATGTTACTGGAAGACAAGATGCAAATTAGAGAGTCTAATCTCTGTGCAGTGATCACACACTCATTTATCAGGTTTCCATCTGTCATCTGAGCTGCAAGTTTACAGGCAATGTACTGTCTGTCCTGAAATCTACATCTCTGATAAGGCATTCAGGTTTCTGTACTGGAGAGTCTCCTCCACGGAGATAACCAGTCTTTTATTTCGGGAGAAAGGTAAGGGAATTTATTCACAAACATCCTGAATAACTGACAGCTTTTCTGTCTGTTTTCAATTTGAAAGAATGTTGCAATTTCAAAGTTTTCTCCTAGAATGGGAATAAAATTTCCAAGCTCAGAAAAAAATGTTTATAATTAACAGGTTTTTTTCAGGTGATGGTAAAGAGTACTATCAATGGAAGTAAATGGAATTTAAAAGATCATCAGATTATTAAACTTTCCTGAATATTTTTCATATAAATTGTTTTTCTAGTAGATCACAAAACTCCCTGTTAGAGCCAAAAAAATTATTAAACAAAAAAATTAAAAGCACAGGTGCTATGGTGCCATGCTGGACAGAAGTCTTTGTGGTGAATTTTGAGGAAGCAGAAATATTGACATTTCTGAGTACTGAGCACTGTTCATATAGGGAATTTCAAAGGCCTCTCCTTATTTTATGTGAGATTTAATTTCAACCTAAAAATTTTTCTATGCTTGCAATAAAGGACCAGGAGCAGCAAATCTGAAACCAGAGATATCCTGTACACAGGGGAAAGGCAGAAGTGTTTTGTATCAAACCTATTTAGTCCCTAAAGTCACCTGTGCATTGAATCCATGCTTCATGTCTGTCAGGTAAGACTGACCAGATGACTTGGGTATTATTATAACATAGATAAACCAAATTGATACATCTGTAAAATTTACAGACCTTTTTTTAATGCATATATGCTTTTTCAAAAGGAAATAAACACTTCTGAAACACAGACGCTCTGTGAGCAGCCCCGATCACAAATCTGAACCACCTCTAAACAAATTGATTGTTGCTCTTCGTCCACATATTAAACAGGATTAAAACAAAAAACTAGAAAACCAGAGTGCCAAAAACTTGCACAAAACTGATTAAAACTTATAAGCCCTTTGTGCAACAGGTGTTAAATCTAGATGCAATGTGCATTATGTTGCCAGCTGGGCTCATCTTATTCTGGCCAAAACAATATCCTCTGCAGGTGTGCAGGAGAAGCAGGAACTGAGCAGTGCTTTAGAGAAAGGGGAGAAAGTGGCAGCTTTGTCTGAGGCTCTCACATCTAGGTTGAAAAAAGCAGTAAAGGACTTTGAGCTCACAGCAGAGGATGAGCAGGTCTGTGTGCAGAATCTCTGTGTGCAGAAATCTCTGTGTGCAGAACCACGTGCAGATATGGGCACCAAGAAATGCCTTTTGCCAGAAACAATTCTCTGAGTATTTCTGCTGACCCAGCTGGAAATGGCAGCACATGCCAGTAGCAATGTTTCCTGGGATTAATAAAAGAAGGATCAATTAGACAAACATAGTCTTTCATATTTATCATAATCACCATATTTATGAGCTGATTCTGACATTTCTTTTTCTTTCCACTTTTCTCCTTTCTGCTGCAGAAATAACTGAAGAATGCTGATGAGACATGAATGACAGTAATTCAACCCTTAGCTGCACCCAGTGTATAAAGTTCAAACCCAAATGAGAGGGTTTTGGCCAGAGAAGTAATAAATTTCACTGGTGATCCTGGTTTCTCAGCTTCTGTGAAGCACCAGGTCCACGAGGAAAGTGCTGGTTGCTTCATGAATACCTGGTGTTTCTTTCTCATCAGTTCAAAATTCATTAAAACTGTGAGTGAGACTCTGGAAGACTTTTCTTAGACCTCTTGCATTATTTCCTGTACAGGAAACATGTAATTTGCATTACCTCTCATTCAGCTGAGAGAGCTTCTCAGCAACATTGCTCCACAGTGACCTGCATCACTTCTCCACAGCTATATGGAAGGTAGAGCATCCAAGCCAGAGGAAGAGATACACTTTGAGCATTTGCAAGACTTTGTTATTCAAAACACAGTTTGAAAATGGCTGTAGGAATTTAATTAGAAACTTCCATTAGGAGATTAGATGACTAGAACAAAGAAAACCAGTGAAAAGGCTTCTTATTAAAACCAGTAGCACTGCAGAATATTGATAATATAACAAAGGAATGAGTGGATATGCGTAGCAAATTATTAAAGGTTACAGATAAATGTCCAAAACTCGCTTAGTTTCTGGTTGTCCTGGTATGTACAGAAGTCACTGAGAGGAGATGACACGTGGTCCTTGTCCCTGCAGAATGCAGTGGCTGAGGTGGCCAGAGGTATCAGAGCACAAAGCTCAGCAGTGCTGTGCAATTACTTGTTTGCATCTTTCCAGCTCCAGTGTGTAAGTGAAACATGAACACACACAAGTCCACAGGTTGCAGCACGAATTCTAGCCACAGAGATTAGTAAATGTAAACTCCTCTGATAAAGAATCATGCCTGGAAGAAGGTGAGTCTGTGCCTGGAAAAGGACTGGAGCAAGAGGAGACTCACAGCTCTGGGCAATGCAGAATCCCTAAATACCCTCACTGGGCAATGTCAGCTCAGGTGAGCTTAAGCCCTAGAAATTACTGCCCAGAAAAGTGTCTGAGCAGATTCCCTGGCTAAAGAATAAGAAAAAAATAAATGAGGGATTTAAGATCAAACTTGAACATAATTTGATTAGGTTCACCTTCCTGGAATGCAGATGAGTTGCTGCCATTTGTGGTCAGTATTGTTCTTGCTCAAAACAATCCTGTTGTTTCCATCCAAGAGTGGTTTGTATTCTCAGTAACTGTCCAACCCCAAGTTCTTATGGTTCTGTCCTCTACAACCCTCTGATCTGTGTCTAGTTTTGTAATTTCTATAACCAGGAGCTCAGCCTTATTTGACTCAATCTTTCTGATGCAGTCTGGCCCACTTTTGAATCTGCAACAAAGACTCAGCCCAGAGCAGTCAGTGGATTTGCAGGATGTGGAAACAAACAGCTGAGGTTCCAAGCACCTTCCTCTTCACATCAGAAGTGCTAGGTTCCCCAAGCCATTAAGAGTGAGACTTGGTTATGTCTGCACAACCTTGCAGTCCTGAGCTTGCCCAGGGCTCCTCAGCTGAGCACTGGTGTGATGCAAATGATTTGCTGTCAGCACCTGAGTTAGGTCATGCAGAGTCTGATCTTTGCATGATGCTCCAGAAAACATTGAATGATGAATTGTAATTTTTAAAAAATGCCTTTCCTACCAACGATACAGAGTCCATTTATATGAACACAGATAAATACACCCTCTATTATTGCTTGAGAAAGAATCCTTACATAACCAAGACAAAATGAGTACATGAGTGGCACTCAGCTGTGCCTCAACCAAAGATCCTCCCCTGCTTTCCACATTCCAGTGGGCTCCAGTGAGCCAACACCAACTTGTGCCTCATTGCACTGCTGTGAAAGATCCCTCTTATTGAGAATAATATGCCTTCCCGCCACCCTGCCCAGCTGGAAATCAAGGCAGTGCAGGTACCAGCTGATAATGGCAAAATTTGGACAATTTTTGCCTATAAAAAGGGGAGTAAAGCAATAAATTAGCTCGCAAAGATTTGCACAGAAAGTTTCCTCTTCGTTAATACAATACAGCATTTTAGTGGTTGCCAGTCACTAAAAGGTTAATAAACTTGAATATTTCCAAGAAAAAGTAAGGGTATTACAAGATGAACAGATAGCTAGATGGATGACTGTAAAATACTAGAAAATTGCTGATTACTTTGCTAAAGGGCAGAGGCAAATTACAATCATTGTCTTTTGTTCTTGTGAACCCAAGGCTTTTTTTCTTTTTTTTTCTTTTTTTTTTTTTTTTTTTTTTTTTTTTTTTTTTTTTTTTTTTGTAGTCAAGTTATTTTAAAATTAACCATACAAGAAACTGTGATATCCTAGGAAAAAGTGAATATAGCCTAGGATATTTAAATGGGTCATGTGGGTCATGAAGACAACCTGGAGCAATACTGAAACACCCCAGTATGTTTGTACATTTCCGGAAAAGGCCAGAAAACATTGAAATATCATTGCAACAGTACTACAGTATCTTAAGGTCAGTGTTAGGGAAACACAAACTTCCTTCCCTTTGAACATAGAGAGGAGATTGTACAATACAAAATCTAACCTAGTTCCCTAGTCCAAAAATTAAAAAAATCATTTCTTCTACAGTACTTGCTGATGAAACTAGATGGGCTTTCCTGCATAGAAAAGTAAGGACTAAGGAGGAGAAGTATGTGATGGTGGCACAACAGCTCTGAAACAGACCTTGCTTGGTACTTACAATTTCTTCATAATAGTTATTACTACCTTACTGAAACAAACCAACCCCCTCAAATCCAAACATCACAAGTCTGCCACTTTTTCAAAAGCCTGTGATGGTTCCTGAAAAAAATCCTGGTTGTTCTGTGACTATTTCTTTCAGAAACACAGAGAAAGAAACAAACTCTCTGTCTGAATAAAAATGAACGTATCTTCAGTCTTTGAGGCTGTTACATAGCCAGAGTACAGCAGAGTATATAGCAGGATTCCCACAGGAGCTGGTGACTTCTCATCCAGCAGCAACCTGGACTAGGATGCCTTTTTATGTGACTACATCAATTTCACAACTATAAGGTACACCAGATTATAAGGTGCACTTCCAGATTGTCGGCAAATCCCCGAACTTTGTCCATATATAAGGCGCACTGGACTATAAGGCGCATATTTTTTTTTTTTTTGCAGTGAGGATCCGCCTGCAACAAAGTAACGAATTAGTAACAGAATCACATGATCGTGGGGTTTACTGACAGGTGCTCAATTTGCAAACATTTTTCACGGATCGGCGTAACCTTTAAAAGCAGCCCCAGGTGCCCTCCCCGTGCTGTGGGCCTCGGCACTCCTGCCTGCCCCCAGCGCTGGCTAGTGCAGCTTTCATGGCTCGTTGTGGCTCATTGCGGCTCAGCTTGCTTGGCTCGGCTTGTGACTGCCACGGGCTCACGGGTTGGCAAATTTCCGAACTTTGTCCATATATAAGGCACACTGGATTATAATGCACACTTCTGGGTTTTGATCAAAATTTTAGTCAAAAGGGTACGCCTTGTAGTTGTGAAATTACTGTACATCCTTGTTTTGCCATGAAGAATGACTGAATCCCTGATGACAATGATTTATTGAAGGAGTACAATGATAATTGGGAGCACCACTCCATCCTGGCCATGGCTGAGAGCTCCCCTGACTTGAGGCTCAGCAAAGGAAAGTTCACTTTGGTCTCCCTGGTCTCTGGCAGCAGCTTGGTGACAGCACTGGGAGAGCAGGGCAGCAGCCCAGGAATTCCCAGTGATGCCAGTCCAGCTGAGGAGGAGCCTGGCAGTCTTTTCCAGAGGCAAGGGGTCACCTGGAGGCAACTGGGACCTTTAGAAGTCAGAAGCCTTGGGAGCCTCTTGGGCCCCTTCTTTAGGCAACAGTTCCTTCAAATTTCACTCAAAATAACTCTGCTATTCCCCCAACAGCACATCTATTTCAACTTAAGTTTATATGGTAATATTTAAATTATAAAACACTGGCCTTTCACCTTTAGGTTCCTGACTGGATTCAAACCCTCTTCCTATGGGAAATGAGTTGGGTGGCCTAAGCAGAGTCTTGAGTAGACAAAAGTCCTTATCTCTAAACTCCAAACATAACTTAGCATAACATGTCATGATTGGAATTCCCTGCTCAGGAAAAGACTAGGAGTGAGCTTGTGTCAAAAGTAAATTACCTAAGTAATCAAATCAATACTGAATTCAAAGTGGAAACATCAAAATTATCAGCTGGTGCTGTGCAGGCTGCAAAATCGCTGTTTAGCACAATGTTTTCCAGCTATATTCAAAATGAGAAATGTCATTAAGAGCAGATAAATTACAAAAAAATGAGGCCAAAGCTGCAAAGAAGCATTAGCTGAGAACCTTAATAAATTAAAAAAATTCCTTGAATAGCACCTTATCTCCCCTGGAAGAATGCACACAGTCTAGAACTGTGTAACTTCCCTCTCCACGAGTAGGAGACAAAGAACCATGATCTGCATCTCAGATACATTGGAAGATGGCTGAGCATGGGGTAGAAATACCATTTAGAGGTGAGTTCTTACACAAATCTGATGAGTTTAAAATTGGACATTGCATGTTGTGACAGAATACTTACAGATGAACTCTTGTAACTTTAAGTTAAAAGAAATTCAAGAAAATACATATAAGTACAGTCCCTTTCTTGGGTTGAAGGGGATAAAAATATGTAAAAGGCTATGAAACTTTTCACCTGATGATGAAAAAAGCAAAACAAAGTAGCTCCTAGCCATGTTGTGATCCTCGAAGCACCTTGTGGTCAAGTTCACACGGCATCAGATATCCACTTCATCCCTGGATGTTTGCTTTATAGTCACTACCCTTAACTCATCACAAAATGGATGACAGTTTCATTACAGAATGGCATCACTTGTCAAACTTCAGATTACTGTTCATAAAAATATCAGTTATTCTTTGAAGGATTGTTTGAGCACTCTTTCTTTCTTTGTTTTTTTTGTTTTTTTTTTTAATTTTTATCAGCTTTACTGTTTAGTGCAACGTACACAAGGGGTTGAGTGGGGGAGCAATGGTGGAAAGAAATCAAACCTGGCTGAAGAGCTAAGAGTTTGCAATACCCTACCCATACAAACAAGCTTCTATCGCAGTTATAGACAGCAGAAATAAAAGGGAGCTTTTTGGCTCACAGCTATAAAAAAAAAATTATCATAGTGATGAAGTTCCTCAGCCATCAACAGAGCTGTGATAACGCTGTTTGATGATGATTTTCCCATGAATGTTAAACAGCCGCCACTGCGGAGGAAAAGGAGCTTATCTGCACCTAATACTGATCTCTAATTCCTGCCCTTCTTGAACCATCCATTTTCTAACAGCATTAACTGGCAAATTTACATCCCATCTTAATGCTGCTAAAGAGGACAGGAGATGAAGAGTAAATGACAGCAGTGTAATGAGGATGGCTTTTTTCTCCTTTCTCTTTAATGGCTGAAGATTTACACAATTGTCTGTAAGCTTATATAGAGAGCTTACCTGAACCTTTTGCCAGCATGGATTCAACTTACAGGAGCTTTTGTTAACTAAATACACATAAATATTTTTAAGGAGGTTTAATATTGTGACTTCAAAGAAAGCTAAAAGACAGGATGAGAAAAAATATTTTTTGGCATTTTGATTGTGGATAAAAATTGCTAATATTCCTTTCTTAAGCAGATGCAGTTATATTTACAGAATAAAAATTCAGATTGCAATAAAAATTCCTTTTCTGCTAAAAAATACTTGTATTCTTTCTGTCACGCGGAAGAAGAATTTTTTTTTTTTTCACAGTTACCGAATTTTAGTAAGGAATTATCTGCAAAACTCAGAAATCAATGGTTATCCAAGCACATTATGTAGAGCTTGTTTCACATGTCACCCACAATATGGATTGCTTTCTGATCATGTCGCTGCCATCGGAATAGAAGTGCTGCCCTGCATGGCAGAGAGGAGAGCAAGGAGGGAATGTTCCAACACAGGAAATCACAGCAACAACACTTGGCCAGACTCAGTCAAAGTCCCTCTACAGATCCAGATGATAATTTCAGTAGAAATTACAACCAGTTCAAGAGTGTTGTTGATATTCAAAAGGCTCTTGGTCTGTCTCTGATACAAAAGACTAAATTTAATTAGCGAGAATTTTTTTGAGATACCATTTTTCCCCCCTATTCTTAATTTGTTTCATATATGCTATTTCTCCAGGATGCGTAAGGAAGACTGGAGTTGGAAGGGCAAACAGAAAATATTGTTTAGAAATACAAGGGTGGAGGCTTCAAATCCCACACTATGAGAATATGAGAATATGAGAATAACCCAGGACAGTAAAGGTGTGTGGAAGAAATAAAAGAAAGGGACATTGCTATTTTTCAGACTTTTGTTAAAAGATAGTCAATTTAATCTTCAGAAATTTGAGTCTTTTTTTAATACGCATTGCCACAATTTCCATGTCACCCATGTCTCAAGTATTTAATACAAGGCACAGTAATTTCACAACTGTAAGGTGCACTGGATTATAAGGAGAACTTTTTTTTTTTGCAGTGAGGATCTGTGCGCAATAAAGTAAAGAATTAGCAACAGAATAGCAGGATCACGGGGTTTACTGGCAGGTGCTCAATTTGCAAACATTTTTCACGGATCGGCAAAGTCTTTAAACACAGCTCCAGGCGCCCTCCCCATGCCGCGGGCCCCGGCACTCCCACCTGCCCCCAGCGCTGGCTGCCGGCGCTCGCGGCTGCCACAGCCACCAGCTCTCACAGCTTGCACTTACGAGTTGGCAAATTTCTGAACTTTGTCCATATATAAGGTGCACCAGATTATAAGGCACACTTCCAGGTTTCAATCAAAATTTAGTCAAAAGGGTGCACCTTATAGTAGTGAAATTACTGTAAATATGCACATATGCATATATATACACACATAAATACACAAGTTTAATATTGTACTGCGGGTACATAACTGAAAAATCACAAATCTTAATAAAATATTCAAACTTAATTCTTAATCTTCTGTCAGTAACATTGGAAACCTGTAAAGGTACCTTGAGAAGAGCAGCTCAGCAGTGCCCTGTGTGTTGCCATACCCCTGTGATGGCTCAGCTGGTGGAAGTTCAGAAGCCCTGAACCATTGCTGTGCTGGAAATGGGAGCAGGAGCAGCCCCAGGCCAGGTGCTGCTGCTGTAGTGGCTGTGGGGACACTTATTCCTGGAAGCAAACGCATCTCAGAATGCAAACTTCCTTTATTCTTAGGATAATATTTGGCAGCTACATTTATAGAGCATTCTCATCTAAGAGTCCAGGGCCTAGATTTTTCTAAGATGTTTAGGATTCTAAACTGTTTTACCACCTTTGATGACTTTGGCATATATTTTTGAAGACATTGGAACATGCTGGAGGTAGAACCCAAGACACCCAACACAGAATGCACAGGACTGATTACTGAAATACATACTTTTTCATTAGCTATAAATGAAAATTGGGTGCCTGCTCCTCTACATCAATACCTTGGTTCTAAGAGGCTGGTAAAAAATTAAGCTGATTTGTAATCTGTCTTTTCTGTCCACTAAAATGTAAACAATGTGAGCTTCAAGCCAATCTAGTCAGTCCTCAACCCCAGCAAAATGAACACAACTTTCTTCTAACCATTTACAGACACTTTAATTACCTGCCGTAAGTAGATCTCAGTGAGTGAAATAAAAGTCCTATATACACATAATAAATAAGAGGTTCATCTGAGGGCTTTTGTTTATTGATAAATTCAGATTTTTTTCCAAGTAATTGATTTTTAATTAGCAGATGGCCATGGCTGAACACTACCTAGGTTCCAGAATCATTAAGGAAGTTGTCACACAGAGGTCTTCACAGAAGAACCAGAGAAACCTGCATTTTGTGAATGTATAGATCAAACCAATTTCAGAGGCTGGGAAGGTCTGTAAAATCCTGTTTTGGTTTTGATTTTCCTTTGAGCATCATCCAAGCCTTCACTACAGCTGGCTTTTTGGCAGACAGAACTGTCGTGTCACAGACTTGTTTGTCTCCTCCAAGGAGGTCCCAAACGGAACCATTTTTCTCACCTTTATATGCAATAACTGCATGCATATTAATGGAGCTGTCTGTGTGACATCTTAGTACTCTCTAGTTTGACTTTCCTGGCAGCCCAACATTGTCATTGCATAAAACTTCCTGAAAGGACACAAAGGAAGAGCTCAAAAGGCAAATGAGAACCCAAACACACAGCAGGATATAGATGTAGAAGACACTGGAAAAGATTCTAGGAATAAAAACCTGCCATTCATGCCGCACTCTCTCTGCAGGGCTGTAATCATGAAAGTATCTCACTGCAGCTGGGTGAGAATTTTTTACAAAATGCTATTCCCAGGAAAAATAGTGCTTTTGTCATAAGAATCAAAATGTTATGATTTTCTTATAAAATCTGAATATATCTGTCAGGCAGGAACTCCCTTTGAAATAACAGGTTTGGGGTTTGCTTTTGTTTTAAAATGAAACTGAAACTGATTAATTGAAAACATCTGAATTATACTTCCCATGAGTCACTGCAGTGTATTGTGAAGAAAAACAGTTCAAACTACACCACAGAAAACATCTGTTTGGTGTAACAAACCAAAATGAAACAGTTTAACATTTTTATATTATTTATAATATATTATTTATAGTAAACCAAAAAATCAGTGTGATATAATGATCCAAGATACATCAAAATTTAAGCATAGTATTTCTGTTTTCAGCCAGTTCCTCCACACACACTTAGATGCAGAAATCAAATTAGTTTCCAGGTGGCTGGATGGCAAGAAGGTGCAAAGCCAAGTCAGCATGGCAGTGTTTCCAATGACCCTGCAATGAAACCCAATTTTCATTTTGCTGCCCACCCTAAATAAATAGAACAGTATGAAAGAAAGGAAAGTAGAAGCAACAGCACATATCGACCTGCAACACATGTTTGAAATGAGATTAAAAGATAAAATTTTGTCACAGAATTTCAGTGTTTCAGCACGATGCATCAGAATCACTGTTGGAAATTCAAAATGCCAAGTGTACCAAAACTCCACCTTACTATAAAGTGCAGATCTTTTTCTGTGCATATCACAAACATTTTAGCATAACAGGACATAGCAAAAATGCACTTTCACCAGTACTTTGCAAAATAATTTCTCCTGGGCTTCATATTTGGGAAAATGAAGAACAGAGAAATAATGGAAGAAAAAAATAGAGGCAGAAATTAGAGAAAAATACTAGAGAAAATTAGAGAAAATGCAGACACACTCTCACAACAACTAAACAAAGAAACAAAAAGCAGTAAGTGCCATTCGAATTGCTTGAATACATCATGAAGCCCCATATTCTGTTAACACAAAGCCTTACAGTGAGAGATGGAAATATGATGTAGCATGACTGCATTTAATCAAGGTGAATCCTTCTCTGATGATTATCAGGTGAGGATAGATTTCTTGCTCCACTCTCTCTATCGTTGTACATGAAGAAAGATACTCAGATAACATCAAAAACCATAATAAGGAAAAGAGATTATGTTAACTGTTGCTTAAGAAATTTCTTTGTACCTGAGTAACAAACAAATTGAAGGCTTTGGAAATCAAAGGGAAATTTAATGTAGCAGCTCTACACAAACACAAAAGGACTAATAAAGAGCTGCCTGCTCTTGTTGCAGGTAGATCACAGAACTCTCACTGTTTCCAGCATGTCAGCAGTGGCTTCCTACTACCACCACCTTACAGCAGCCCTGGGCTGACTGGCTTTATCTTCAAACCTGGATTGTAGGCTGTCCAGTGCAGCTTTATTATAGTACCTGACAGAAGAAAAATGCACTAGGAAGAAAGCATTCAGGATACCTGCATAAGCAAGGTGTGTTTTTCATTTGTCATGTGGCTCTTTGTCATCTACACTAACATGGAATAGCAAGCCAGGGATGTCTCCTGATCTACAATGGCACTAAATTACAGTAATTGCACAACTATAAAGTGCACCAGACTATGAGGCGTACTTTTTTTTTCTTTTAGCGAGGATCTGAGCACAAAAAAGTAACTACTTAGTAACAGAATTGGGCGATTGCGGGGTTTACTGGCAGCTGCTCAATTTGCAAACATTTTTCATGGATCGGCGCAGCCTTTAAACGCAGCCCCAGGCGCCCTCCCCATGCTGTGGGCCCTGGCACTCCTGCCCGGCACCAGCTGGTGTGGCTCTCACGGCTCGCATTTCCGGGTTGGCAAATTTCTGAACTTTGTCCATATATAAATTGCACTGAATTATAAGGCGCACTTCTGGCTTTCAATCAAAATTTTAGGCTTTAAGGTGCGCATTATAGCCTTGAAATTACTGTACATAACAGAAATGGACTTCATTTCAGAATAAAACAAGCTAAACACAGAAGGAACAGGCTGCATCAGAGACCCACACATTAGGACCCAGAACAAGAAAAATCCCAATCTGTTTGACCAAACGGAAAATCCCTTCTCACATACAGGCTGTCTGAAGGTATAATATCCTCAGAACAATGAACAACTGGATTCTGCTCTAGTAAGAAATGTTTCTGACTAAAATGAAGGGAGGAATTTGCAGGTGAGAAAGTGCAGTGATTGCTCTGTAGTGCCACAGGTCAGTGCAGGACATTGCAAGATCTCTCTGCAGACACTGTGTGGTTCACCTCAGGTGATCATCCTGATCTTTGCCTGTCTGTCCCTCCCACACCCTGGCTCAGAAATGAGGATGTGGACACCCAAAATGTCCAGTGCCACCAACTTTGAACTTTCCATCAGCCACTCTAAGGCTGTTCTGGAAATCCTCCAGATTCCCATGAAGCCACACATACTTCTAGTATGCTTTTTTTGCTTTATTTTGCAAATGAATATATTAATTTCAGTTAATGTGATGAGGAAATAGAAGAAAAAAGAAGAAAGAGGGAGTCATGCCAAAGTGATTTTGTTTCCAACCACTCAATAGTGGGCATCCAGACTTGGTCAAATAGAAGGAAGCTGTCAGTTAAATTTTTATACACAAAAACCACCGTGTTTTGCTTGTAGCTGCAGACCTACATTATTTTTTGTGAATATGTCAGATTATGATGCTTATAATGCAGTACTGTGGATTCAGCCTCTGCAAATATCACCAATGGCATTTTTAGTGGTCCAGTTTGAAAATGTGACCCTTAGAGACTTGATGAATAAAATTAGTCAACTCTGTAACTTTAAAATAGCTCTTTTCTAATTAAAGTGTGATGAAGCTTTCAGCCTATCTAGCTAGGGATGCAGAGTGCACGAGCAAACCAATTAGAGATAGTGGCAAAAACAAAATGGTGTCACAAAAAGATTTACCACATCAGTCCCTCCAGTAGCTGTACCATTTCTGCTGATAAAGGTGAAACAACAGCTACTGCTGCAGCTAAGGCTGAGGCTAATGTTAAGCTGACAAATCAACTTTTAGAGTCTTGGGAGATTCAGCAGAGCTATCAAGAGGCACAAAGGCTACTAATGCTTATGTCATACTTCTCAACTCTCCATTTTACCCAGGAGACGCCAGATTTTTTTGGCTTAAAATTTTTTTGATTTTTGTATTCTCTTGGGCAAAAAAATCAAAGAAGCCCATTAATTCAATGAGAATTTCACATATCTTGCTGTTTGATTTTTTTTTTTCCACAAGACTCACACTGTTTGAGGTTGAGAAGTATGCTCTGCTTTGACAATGACACCCTGAAGGATAGCACTGAAGGATGAACACACAACAAAATCCCAGCTGCTTCCATTCAAGGCAAACACTCAGGACATTCAATGTTTGAATTCAGGTGGAGAGACCACCACATGTCACTGCACTGCCACTGTACAATCAGACCCAAACTCAGCCAGTATTTAGAGCACACAGCACAGGGAAAAGGAGAGCTTGGCCTGACTCCTGTGAGCAAGCATAGCTAGTAATAATCTGTCAAACATTTGCACGCCTTGTGGTAATCTGGTTCACCACTTCTTAGAGGACGTGATTACATGCTTACTTGAACAAATCTCCCTGGCTGTCTAGTGGTGAGCATTAGTAGCAATGGCAGGAAACAAACAGATATGATGCTACAAAAAGAAAAAGCAATGATTTTTACGGCAGACTTTCCTTACAGCATTCCAATCTTTCCTATATCAAAATACTGAGGAGTGAAAACGATTTTTTGCAGAGATTGAAGATCTAGACAAAAGCTATAACCAAAGTGAGCCTTAGAGGCTGAAACAACATCTTGCAAGTAAAATGCTTCTCCTGTTAGGTTAAAACTAGGTTCCAAAAAGCCCAAGAATATGGTTTCTCTGTGGTCAAAAATACACAGGTATGGGCACCTGAGGGCAGAATTACTGGACCTTCTGCAAACTGTGTGTTACCAAAACCACCCAGTGTACAGTAACTTCACAACTATAAGGTGCACTGGAGTATAAGGCACACTTCTGGGTTGTCAGCAAATTTCCCAACTTTCTCCATATATAAGGCATACCGGACTATAAGGCGCATGTTTTTTTGCAGCAAAGATCCGCGCACAACAAAGTAACGAATTAGTAATAGAATCGTGCGATCGTGGGGTTTACTGGCAGGTGCTCAATTTGCAAACATTTTTCACAGATCAGCACCCTCCCCATGCTGCGAGCCCTGGAACTCCCACCTGCCGGCTGGTGCAGCTCTCATGGCTGGCATGGCTCGGCTCGTGGCTCGGCTGCGTGGGTCTCACGGCTCGCACTTCCAGGTTGGCAAATTTCCTAACGTTGTCCATATATAAGTTTCACTGGATTATAAGGCGCACTTCCAGGTTCTGATCAAAATTTTAGGCTTTAAGGGTGCGCCTTATAGTCGTGAAATTACTATACTCTGTATTCCATTCAATGTTATTCCACATGGCAGAATCTTAGCAGCACAAGATCAGGAAGCAGTACATGGCTTACATTTTCAAGATCTATATCCAGCTTCAAACAAACACATGCTCCTCTGCTTCAGTTCCTGATAATTCTGTAAAGAAACAGTAAGTGCCTAATATATACATCATTCAGAAATGAAGGTGAACTATAAATTGAAACATAGAGGCAAATTTTCAGTACTCAGTAACCCAGTGCAGTTCACCTGTAAAGTTCAGATCTGAAACCTAATTCAAATTGTACACATGTAGCTCTTCAAAGCCGTAGACTTATTTCAAGCTTAGCTGCAATATTATTATTATGAAGAAATAGTAATTAAAAGACTAAGTTAGCCAGAGGAATTGCAGAAAATGTAAGACAAAGCGTAATTTTAAGATGTAGGTAAATATGGGAGAATGATGTCTGGTTAATTACATGCAGGAGAATAGAAATAATATGAGTTAGGAGCATGACAGTATTGAAGGTAATAACATCCAGTAATACATCACAGATTATATGAGATAAGTGGAGGAATAGCAGACTCTTTTCAGTGCAGTCAGAAAAGGCTACAAGAAGGTAACCACCATATAGATATGTATAGGATGTGATATGGAAACTGCTTTAGAATATAGCACAGGGATGATGGCTGGAATTCGCTATAATTCCCACTCAGTTTTTCAGGGAGGGCAGAACAAAAACTGTCAGAAGATTTTCTGACTCATTGGATTAGCAATACTTGCAAATTATGATTAAAACATCTGCATTTTACATAAGATGATATAATCACAGCAGAGGAGCCCTTTGGAAACTGGGAACTGTGTTATGGACTGGGTATTGGAAACAGGAAGTAGAGAGGAAATTTACTAAACTCACAAAAACTCAGAAAAAAATGATAAATTCTCCAAATCAATATTTGATTTTCAGTCTGCAAAAAAGAGAGGAAAAACATCAGAATAAATATTATTACATATTCAACAAAAATAAATTTCTACTTAACCTCAGCCCTTCTGCCTTTGTAATGCTGATACCTGTGTTTCTTATTTTGTCTTACTAAAGACGTTTTCTAAAACTGTCATTTTAAGCAGCACGTGCAAAATACAATCTGTTTTTTTCCTGGGGCCAGCTTTTTTTTTTTTTTCCTGGGCTCTGAAAGCACAGCTTTGATACAAATCTACATCTCTGTGTGCCTGCTGCATTAGTGATCATATGCAATGGCCTGTCTGCTGTGCGAGATTATGGGGATACTGCAGGCAGGGGGCAAGGGATCAGCCAGGATGTGTACAAACTTCAAATTGCTGGCTACACCCCTGACTGAAGTCTACATAAATTATGTCCACCACGTTCCCATCATTTATTTCTTTTGTCATTCCTTCAAAGAACTCGGTCATATTCTGTCTGACAGGATTTATTCTTGGTAAAACCATTGCTGATCTTCTTTTAATAACCCTTTCTCCGATAAATACCCAGCGCTTTCATCCCTAATGATTGATTCTCGTATCTTAACTTTCAGCAATATATCTGAGGAGAGCTATTGAAAAGCAAGTTTCATCTGCTGAGGCAAGTTTAAAGATGAACTCAGGTGGCTCTATGCTTAAATGTCTATGTATCTATTTATCATCTGTTAAGGTACAAACAGCTCATCATTACAACAACAACCACTGAAGATGAAAATGATATCCTTCTCTCAGTCAATTCTAAAGAAGGAATCAAGTGTCTGGAAATAACAGTTTAACTTTTTTGAACATGAAAAGGAAAAAAGCAACCCCTTATCACAGACATTTTTCTGTCAGAAAACCATTTCCCACCCTCTCTCTCAATACGCCTGCCACAGCTAACACATCTGTACTGAAAATGTGACTAGCTTGTTGTAATATAGACTCCCAACTTTTACAAATTCGACATTCAAAATGCACTGGTTTAACATTTTGATTGTTGAGATGTAATGACCATAGAGCCAGCAATAATTGAGGCTGTTGTATGTTCTATATATTGAGCTAGCTACTGGCAGGATTATTTCCTTCTGTTTTAAAACATAGAGAAACCCCCATGGTGTCTGCCCTTGCTGATACAGGTTTGCATGGCTGTGCCCACTCTAGAACTCGATTATGCAATTCCATGTCAGCATTCTGTCAGCCTCACGATTGCACTGATGAAGAAACTTCAGTTAGTCTGGAACTCAGCTGCTGAAATTTTGACTGACACCATGCATGAAAATCACATTACCCTGGTTGTAAAAAACCTTCTCTGGCTACCTGTAAAGTACAGGATTACGTGTAAAGTCCTAGTTATTAACTTACAAGTCCTTAAATTGACTTGGGTTTGAATACCTCAGAGACATTCTGGAACCATACATCCCCAGTCGTTTTCTTTGGTCTCAGTCAATTGGATTAGTTCTTTTTGGCTGAAGACATTGAGCTACAGGGCATTTTTAGCGTTTGCTCGCTCCTCATGGAATTCATTAACCATGGAGGTCAGACTGGCTGACTCTAACATGCTCTAAATCTGAACTTAAGGTACACATTTTCAGATTGCTTTTATTAGGATGTATAAAACGTATATGATTATCTCTACTAAATTGCATAGCTTTTCTGTATGTACATCTGTACATATCCTAGAGTGTCAGTAATTCAGAAGTAGAATTAGTCTTGTCTCAGGGTTATTTTTCCTCTGTTTACCACAAGAAAAAAAACTTTGTGTTATCACAACTTTTCCCAATACCTTTGTAAGGATCTGCAGAGAAGACTTGGCAGATGGAAATCCAAAGCTCAGACAACACATTCTACTTTTAAAGCACATTTGACAACATGATCTAGATCAATATTCCCAGGAAGCACAGCAGATGAAATAGAGACCAACTCTTTTTAAGTTTTTGAAGTATTTAGTGCAAATATTATGACCATTTCCTTTTAAGATATTTTAACTATTTATACATTTTTCCTTTTTCTCATGAGTACATACCCAAAGAAGTTCCCTTGGTTCAGCTGGTCTGCACCACAGTAAAGGAGCACTGAATTCAGACAGATCAAATTAAACTCTGATGTAAATAATTACTAAGTAAATAATTACAATTAAATTATTACCTGACTTGATCATATCATATTTTTACTGTACTAAGAGGTCTTCTTACAAACTCCTGCGTGATGTGACGAGAGTTACATTCCACTGTGGTACTGCAGGTGGACATTTTCTAAATTATGAAAGCATAACAAACTTAAAAGGTTGACTAACAAGAGTCTAAGGAGATTTGATTTGACCCTTCCCCTGTGTCCTGGGGGTAAGTCAACTGGCTGCAGAGAGGATGATGCAATCAAAAGAGGGAGGCATGGATGCAGTTAATCCATGAACGTGCTCTCTATATTGGTATATCATAGAAAGAACAATTCCCTATCAGCAGTGTATGAATAACTCTGTCTTGAGCTTGCATGCCAACAGTTATGGGTAGATGTCATCACTTTAAAAAATAAAAGCTGTTTCTACAGACATGTAAGACAGATTGGTGAATTTGCCTGGTTTAAATTAGGCTGAGTGGTTCATGATGGTGTAAGGAGAGGAAAGATATTTTAATAAAACCGCCAAATCAAACCTTCCCTGCCCAATCGACTTTTCACAGAACAGGTTGACAGGGTATTAAAAGCTGTTCCATTGCATTCTGCATGTGAAAAGGGTGCCTAGCATCTAGATTTAATAGAGCCCTAAATAGCTATAGATAATTTATTCTAGTTATAGCTTTAAGTTCTGTTTTTCAGAGAATATGAGTCTTACAAAAATGGTTTCCATGCAAATCAAAACCAGCTGAAAGCTTGCCAAGGCCAAGATGTAATTTAAGATGGCATTTAAGCTGCTCTGTCTTTTCTGCCTCTAGAGATATCATCATAAAATAAAAGAATTCATCAGGTAATGTTTTCTTCATTATTCAGCTGCACTATTCAGAAGTGAAAAAGTTAATTAGACATACAGTGCTGTCGACACATAGTTTATTAGGAGATTCTGATTAATTAGCTATGGTAAAAGGTTTTTATATAGTCATAATTAATTTATATTTCAAGAAAAAAGGCAAACAGACAGTACACAGATTTTAATATTTCTTCCCTCTGACAAATTTATCAAAGTAATTCTGAAGTTCTGTTGAACCTATTGCCCTTCATTGTTACTTTATAAAGTGGGAAACAGACATCTAAGAGCACAACTAACACTGACTTCCCTGGGAGTCAGCTTAACACTCTCATACCATCTTGAAAAATGTAATTTTTCTCTGCTGAACCAGCAAATGAAAACACTGTGAACTGCTCACCAAGACACATCTTGGTTTGGAATACATTGAATCAGCAATGCAAAATTTGGACATAACACACAAGTTGCCTTCTGACCTTTTCGTATTTCCTTCTATACAATTAACCTGATTTATAGTAGGATTCAGGTAAAAAGTTGATTATTCCATATTTCTTTAATTTTGCATATTGACTATTATCTGCCAAAGGTAGACATATTCTCTTAACCTATTGTCATGTCAGCCTCAGACTCGTGCTCACACTCCAGCCCAAACTCCCCTGACAGACCCCACAAGTGATCCACTTTGATTTATGCTTTGGCCAACACTGGAATGAGTCAACTGGCGCAGTGGGCAAAGAGAAGGATGAGAGAAACTCAAGCAAATTCAAGTACATAGAAGCAATGCAACTTGTTCAAGCCATATGGTAAAGAAAAAGTGAACCTTGACTCAACACAGACAACAAAGGGGGAAGCAAGTGTTCAATTGGTGTATCTTCACTAAATTACTGGCAGGGATTAATTTAATCCAAATAAAATAAAAACTCTCAGAGAAAATCTCACTGATCATTAAGACAATTTTTAAACTGCATCACTCTGTATTCAGGTTTGTTAGCCAAAGCACCAACATACTATGGTATAAAGACTCATTTTTTTGTGAAACAAACGCCTTGTGAATCCATGTTTGGATATGAGGCTAAAGGTAGAAGCACATATGAAATCATCAGATACTGATCAGTTTGTAAATCACTTATTCTGAGAGAGCTAAAGTGTCCTCTTGGAACGTTCACCAATAACTGCTGGACACAGCAGGGCTCTCTGCAACATTATTTGGCTCAATCCTTTGAAAATGCTCAGGTGGCACTTCAGCCATGGGTAGAATTAGAAGGACTGCCAAAACCACTGCTTCTAGTTCTGTTTCTGCAAAAACCCTAATGTCAAAAAGCAGTTCAGAAAAGCTGAATGCAAGATTCCAAGTAATGTCCATTCAGTTTCTGGTTAAGCTTATTTGATGCAGTCCATTACTCAGAATCATTTAGAGCTATAAAAAATGCTACAATAGTGAAGATTCCTGAATAAATAATTCTCAATTAAGTGTTAGCACCTAATTATATTAACTTATAGTAATTACTGATTCAATTATGAAATTGAAGATTAACCTGAAAATGCAGATTGGCTAATTTATTTTTATGATAGCTATACACTAATAGCACATGTAGATGGACTTCTTTGGGCACAAGCAAGGTAGGGTTAATTTTAACACTCTTTTAGGAAGCTTGTCTTGCCACACTTGAACAATATCTGACTAGAATACATACTGGATTTTCTCTCACACAATGTTCCATTTATTATGCCATAGTCTCATAGCACAGAAATAGAGGAAGTAATAGACCTTGCTTTTTATCATCTCTGTTTATGATTTTATTTTTTCAGTCAAAATTTGCACAGGGCGTTTAATGATATATTAACTACAAGAAGCAAACGTATTTCTTGATATATTTGTTTTTTGGATTTTTTCTTGTGAACAGGAAGGTTAGAGAATGGTTTATGGGTCAGGTTTGGTTATAGGGAAGAACAGGTTACACTGTCAGTCCAAATGACATCAGTCAAGTATTTAGGAAAAGCTTTGGACTATAAACAACAGGGAGGTAGAGTAAGATAACAATGACATAGTTCAGCTTTCTTTGGGCTGTGTAAGATAGACTAGATGAACTTAAAAAGTTCCTGCCAGACCTCAGATTGTATGAAAGTGTGAAAATAAAACTTCTGGTGCTCTGATCTCTCATGTAATCTCATGGTTACATAGTTTTTTTCCATAGGAACAGAGTTTTGCCATTGATTTGTACTTTAAAGTTACATGACTGAAAAAATAACAGCATGCCTTGGAATCCCAACCAGCTAATTTTTCCCAATCCAAATTTTCAGTGATGATTTACTTATTGTGCTACTTGCAATAAATATTTTGATTCTCAACTATGAAGATACCAAGCTGCATTTGTGACTGGTGCATGCTGCATTTTTGAGAAGTAACAAAGCAGTAAAGATTACTTCATGTGTACAGATTATGTATTATTTGTTAGTGTGTCACTTCCAGAACTCTTTCTTTTCCAAGGGAAAGTATAAAAAACATGTGATTAGCTATGACACTTTATATGTTAGCTTTTACCCAGATAAATGTCAGATTTAGGTAATCCTATAGGATCTATGCTTCAAACATGACTCTGGAAGTTTAAGAAAATACATACATACATATTATTGAGATTAGTACACCAAATAGCACAGTCCTGCAGTAATAATGTATGGGGCAGATTGAGTTTAACAACCATCTCTGAACATTTTCTATGTGAATCAGTGGAAACCAAGCATATGGGAAAGGGGAGTGGATTATTCACCAAAGGTGACTAATAAATGTATCACTGCTCCCCAATCCATCTCTATTTTAGCATGTTTTTTAAAATTTCAATCTCAAGTATATTCCTAACTTTCAGGAAGATAAAACAGAGTACAGATGGCTTCCAAAAGTGACTGCTGGATAATTTCTTTCATTCCAATGCATAGACTTTTGCACAAGTAATTGTTTTTTCCTCTGTCATCCCTTTTTGTTTATATTTTTTCTAAGTTTGAAGAGAACACTTGAGAGGACTGCTGCATAGGACTTCTTACCTTGTTGCTATGTAAGAAATGGGAAAACTTCAGGCAATTTGTGCTTTTGAGGTGTTTCCCTAATTAGTGTCAAACTGGAAAAATATAAAGAATGTAAAGGTAATTTTAAAAGAAGAAAAATGTTGGTAAAAACCCATTTATGTTCTGAAGAAAGTCAGATCATTCCATGATTACACATAAACCTGTTCCTACCTAACACAACGCAAACAAGTTTTACAGGAGTTCACTGCTCCTCTCCACTTCATGACTCATGTACTGCAGTTTCAGTTACTTCCAAAACACACTGTACTACTCTGCATTCTCATAAACACTAAATATTTTAACAACTCTTTACTGTTAAGAAATTAACAATTTGAATGCATGAAAGCACCGTAGGGGAGGCAGCTGAGCTTTCCAATCCAGAACAGAATTTGACACTGGATGTGTAGAAGTGTGAACAGCATGCTTAACCTTGCACCCAACTCCTCCCTTTCCCATTGCTGCTAAAAATCTTTCCTTGCTGATGGTTCACTCACAAATGCAAAAATTGCACACCTGTCTGCCAACCACTCACAGCTGCACAAATCTCACTGCTGATCCAACCATCTGCAAAATGCATCAGCCTCTTAATGAAGAAATTCAAAGCACTCTTGAGAAACAATATTTTATTTGCCAAGTGGTGGCTGCTCCTCAAAAGAGGCATCCATTCTTTGGGACTCTTGATTAAAAGCATTGGATTCAATTTGGGAACCTGAATGGTCAGGCCAGCCCAATTTAGTATTTCTGAGTTTCATCAAGGGCCTGATACAAACCAGCCTGGATCTGATTCCTACGCCAATAGACAGGCTAACTGAATCAATCTTACTAACCATGACAAAACAGTGGAAGAAAGAAAGATGCAAACCTGAAAAAAAAACCCAAATCCATTCAGAAATCCTCGTCAGATAGATTTCTGCTGTTTGCACACAGGTCAATATACAGAAAATAGATATAAAATATATGCTGGGGCTTTCTGACATTTTAGGTGAAATTAAATATATGAAGAATATAGAGTAGGAACACTAAATTTAGAACTTAAATAGTCAGCACTGATTTAAGTGAGCCCTTACCAAAGCATGTATTTTCCCAGGAATAAAAAAAATGAAGAAGCAGAGCAATAATATGCAATTTTGAAGAAAAAAATAGGATGAAGAAAATATCCTGCATTCTTACAACATAAATGATGGGCTGTTAAAAGATAAGAGATGCTATAGATGATGTCTCCCTCACTTAAATACATCTTTCTCTTGGAATCCAGCTCTGTGTAAACTGCAGGTAAGCAAGACAGCACTTAATGAGAAAAGAACAGGATTCCTTTTATTGTCAGCATCACATACAATTTTTAAACAACATTTAATCAACATTTCCAAAGCTTTTGGAAAATTAATCTTGAAAAATGATGAGACACAATAAACCTATGGTTAAGTGTGCTAAATTATGATGATCTGTCTTATGTAGAACTAAGAAGAAACATTTTCCAAAATGCGTGTTGATTTACAACCATTAATTCCTTTCTTCATTTAAACAAATAATTCTTCCTGAGATGTTTATTTCTAATCAAAGACCATTTAAGATATTAAAAGAAATTAAACAGCACTCACTTAACAATGTGTGCTCAGGACCCTTTCATCCCCCGAAATATACACACCAATTACCTTAGCTTTTGCAGTGACTCTTCTATCCCAAAGAATCCCAACGTGCTTTGCAAATATAATTAACAATATGGCATGTCAACGTCCACTGTTGATATGCAACTGCTATTTCTGAAGCTGTTAGCACTTGGCAATACTGTGTAAATGTTTAAAACTGAAGTGAAGAATTGGTTATCAGTCTAGAGGGCAAATATAATCATTGAACTTGGAATCTGATCAGGATTAAGCCCTGGGGTTTATGACCCTGCTCTTCTTACTGCATTCCCATGGTATCTTGATGGTCAGCATCCTTTAGCTGCACAATGAATAATGGTATTTGATTGGGTGACTGCATGAGAAGGAAGGATAATAAACAATGAAAAAGCCAGATCTTTGTTTTCATTTGTTGTTTTTTTTAATATATAAGAGTTCAAGCTTTTTTTTTTTTCCAAAATATCTACTGATATAATTAAAAGAAAAGCAGTTTTGAGGTAGAGATAGGTAGGCTGGTTGCAACTGAAGCATCTGGAAGCTGCTCACTCCATGTCTTTTCTGGACATGCCCCCTTTGAAGGGATTAGCAGCAGGCAGCTCCAGGCAGTCCCCTGGGTATCAGCTGGCACACTCCTGACACACTGCCCACAGAAAAATGAGTTGATTATTGCAGCTACAGAGACTTGACACTTTGGAAGAATCTCAAATGGGTCACTCAGGCTGTCCATATAGCCCAACACGCTGGTGGCCAACAAGGACTGTCCCAGGATACACCAAAACACAGCACAAGGAATGGAACACCCAATGACGGTGTGGTTCCCAAATTGTGTTTCACGAAACAATAAATGGTGTTTACTTTCCCTGGTTATGAAAGAGGATATGAGAATTCCTTGGTTGTTCCAAAAATGTAAAACAGGATCAGCAGTAAAAGATGTTGAAGCTGCAGCGTTTCCCTGAGAAGCAGCCAACTTAGAAGTGGGATATGGATTAGTGTCATCAGGAGCAGAGCACGAGCTGCACAGCCGGTCTGATGGGGCACTTTCTTCGCACATCATTCTGAGGCTCTACAGCTGAGCCACTCAGAAAATCACAGCTGAAAAAATTTTGTCCAGAACTATCAAGCAGATTTGTACCTTCTCTACACTCTGAATTTTACAGGTTACTGAATAAAGATGAATGAATATCTTATGTAGCAGGTGGAATTTCCATCTCCTGAAAAGAAGAAAATAGCTCCACTACCATAAACAGCAATGGCATAAACTAGAGTTTGATGTGCCATCCTGAGTCTTGGCAGAAGTCTGTAATCTCTTCTCAGATGAAAAAATAAAAGCTCATTTAAACAACTGTCAATCTCTTCTTTCTTTATTTTTTTTTAATTTGCAAAAAATGTAAGTGAGAAGTCTCTAATGTTGTGATATAAAAAGGAAACAATTAATTTTCTTCTTTAACATGTCATTTTGGGATTATTTAAATATTCTTATTAAATATAAACACAAAATATGTCTTCCACACCAATTCTTCTCTTAGCTGAAACTGGCCATCAAGATCAAAAACTAAAAAGGCATTGATTACTGAATGATTGATGTCTGACTGGAAGACCAACCAATATTTATACTGAGAGTTTTTGAAGTAGAAAAATGTATTTGAGATCCAAAAGCTCAATAATGCAGAGGGTTTTTTTCCAATTTTAAACCATTTGGAGCTACCACAGGGCAAATTTAGATAACCTGACAGGGCTCCATTTAAAAAAAGTATTCTACAAGTCTGGGTTTACTTTCTAAGATGTTTCAAGGCAGGCACCTGAAATTGCAAGTACCAGAATACTTTAGAAAGCATAAGCTTCTATTTCCAAAGCACAGAAAGTTATTATTCTTACTGACGTCCAGACATGAAAAGCCTTATTTATTCACCACACATACTCAGAACCACATGACTACTTCCTTTGCCCTTGTCTGGATTGAGTTGGATTTTCACAGTGCCCTTATTTTGCTTATTTAAGTTTGCTCCTATATAACTTTCTGTGTTCTCATTTGTGTTCTAAAGAAGTTGCAGTATTCAAAGCAAGGAGTTTTCCAATATGAAGATCTATAGTATTTGCCACTACAAAATTACAGTAATTTCACAATTATAAGCCGCACCTGATTATAAGCAGCACGTCCGGGTAGCTGGATAGACCACAGGATTTGTCCATATATAAGCTGCACCCGAATATAAGCTATACTTTTTTTTTTTTTTTTTTTTTCAAAAGCAAGGATCCATGTGCAACAAAGTAACGAGTTAGTAACAGAATTGCACCAGCGCAGGGTTTGGTGTCAGGTGCTCAAGTTGCAAACAGTTTTCATAGACCAGCGAAGCCTTTAAAGGCAGCCCCAGGCACCCTCCCCAGCCAGCTCTCACCTCCAGGTTGGCATTTCGCTGAGATTTTTCCATAAATAAGCCACACCTGATGATTAGCTGCACTACTGGGGTAGGCTGGATTCTTCAATGAAAAAGGTGCGGCTTATAATTGTGAAATTACTGTAGCTTTAAAAGACTTTCATGCTACCTAAAGGGCTGGTAATCCTTTGTTTTGCAAAGACTCCTTGTCTTAACATTGAGAACTTTCTTGTGTTCTTTTGTTTAAGGTGAGATGGCTCTGGCCATGAAGAACCCAGCTCTGTAGGATAGAAAGTTAATGACAGAGTATGAAATTCCTCTTTGGTCACAGACTCTCCATTCCACGGTGTAACAAAATCCAATGGCTTTTATTACCTGGCACATCCTGAGAGCAGATGACAAACATGACAATTCCTAATTTTAATACCAAAGATCAGCTCTACCCAGAGAGTTCTTTTACCCCTGTTATTGCTTTGTACCATCAGGAAACAAGGCAAACTTCTGATCCTCATCTTACAGATGGGAACAAAGATTGAGGGAGCAGGACCAAGTGACCTATCAAAAATGTGACAAAATCCAACCTGCATCACAAGCAGGAGCTCATAACTTCCCAATCAGGCCACTAACCTCCAAATGTGATCATAGCCCCTTGAAAATAGTCCAATGGACCATGCAGCCATAATAACTATGCATTTCAATTAGCCAGTTTGTTATAATTACAAGTTTAATCTGAATTCTGTGTGTGTAAGAAAATTTAAAACTGCCTCAAATATGTTTCTCATAGCAGATTGCAATTTTTAGTTTCTTGACATTGTGTAGATGCCAGGAAAGGGTTACTGTGATCCCTATGTCTTTTAATATGCCCCAAAGATAAGTGAATCAAGATGAAAAAAATCCAAGAACCATAGGCAACCTCATAATCCATACTCTCTGTGCTGTTCATTTCCTAAGGAGTATTCTATATGAGGGAAATTATCTATACTATATGTATACTATTGCAGAACAGACTTATTTTCCATCTGCTACCTTTTCCCCCCTTCAAACTCTACTCCCTCTGTTGGTATAATCAAAAGATGGCTACTTGTGCTCAAAGAGAAAAATACAATAAACATCTAAATTTTTATCATTTATTCCATATTTTTCAGCAAAATACACAAAAAATCAACATAATTATTATAGATTCTTAGAAAGGAGTTAGGCCTTAACATTTAGCTACCTCATTTTATTCTAAAATTCAACAAACTCTGAGAAAATCTCTTTTTTTATACAATCTTTTGGATATGTCATTTGCCATTTATATTTGATGGCCTTAAGGAAAAAAAAGTTACAAAAAGGTATTAATGCAAGTAGATAATAAAGCTGCATTCTATAAATCTATAGCAGCTTACAGTAATCATTAAAGCATGCAAAACTCTTTCATCTATTCAAAAATATGCAGTGCACAGAATGCCTGCTAAGGTGCATGACAAGTCAGAGTTAAATATATATTAATAAATGAATTAGCTTCATAAATAATAGCCATAATGACATTTTAGGAGACAATAAGTCTGAGGATTGTCAGAAAACGGTTGATGTATGAGCTTCACGTCTCAGTGATTCTTCAAAATGAATAGGCTTTGCGAGATAGTTCAGACCCACGACCAGCCTATTTCCTTGAATAATTTACTTGTTGTCAATTTGTACAGCCACATTACACATGCAAATTGTGCTGCCTGTGCAAACACCACTTGGAGATGATAAAAACAAATTTACGAAGGCTATAGAGGAAGGATTTATTTCACTTTCTCGCCCAGGTCAAGCAATACATGTATCTGACGATTGTGTGTACCCAATTTTGTTGTAATTATATCAGCAAATTATTCTTTATAATCTTATTATTTTTAGCAGTCTCCTTGTGCTTGGGATAATTAGCTTTCTTCACTCAGTGTAAAAACAATTCAACTTGCCAGCTAGGCAGGGCACAGCTCCATTATCTGTTTTGGGTTTAAATTTATTCCCTATATTCTTGGACACTTTGTGTAAATTAAAAATTTCATAGTCCCTAATACTGTACACGCTGTTCATTCAGTGATGAATTAAGGTCCCTAAACCTCTACGTTTGCTATTAGATATCTCACCCACTTTATATGTTAATCTGTGCTAATGAATTCCACAACCCCTAGCCACAGCGAGATGACTAAAATTATTACCACTTACAGAGATATGCCTTTTTCATTTAAAGTTCAATTCAAATTGCTCCCATAAACAGTCTGCCACACAAAGATACCTCCTTTAAAGAAGAGTTACTTACCTGTAAGTAGAGTTCTCTGAAGGTAGCACTATCTGTGGATACACATTCCTCAGCCACGTGACCCCTGGTTTGTGGCTGGGGGGAGTGGATCCATCCCTTGATAGTTAAGACTTTTCCCTCAAGGCACTTCATTACCTCTGCAGCTCCTGTGCCTCAAGGATTGTTTAAATCACAGCCTGTCAACACAACCACCCCACTTTTGGAAGGCCCTGGACCAGGCTGGAGAGCAGAGAGGCTCCTTAGAGTGGTGGCTATTGTGTTGAGGGAACATCTACACAGTGGCTCTGCACTGAGCAAGTCTCAGGTGTGTGTCTTCTTCCCTCTCAGGATTGCTACCTAGGAGCCTTCACGGCAAGAACAGCAAATCCAGTGAAACAAAAAACACAGAAGGCAACGAAAAAACCGGCACAGAATCACACGTGTAACACAGGAGTCACCCAGGTGTCAGCTTGCCCATGGTGCAGCTTCTTGCCCTTCACAGAAAGCCTGGCTACACAACCAAAATTCTACTGCTCTCAAAAGGAAAATAATTTAAACATTACAGTTTTCTCAATAAAGGAGAACAGCAATACCCTCTGTTGAGCGATTGTGTTTCAAACCAGTAGAGGGCATTGGCATACACAGAGACTAAATAGGTTTGTTACAGGAGCTTGAAAAATCAGCTGTTATTTATAAAATTGAAACAATAGCACACTTCAAATACAGTACAAAGTCACAAAAACAGAACTTCAAAGTTAAATCAACAGAAAAATAAAATGATTGAGATTCTTATAAGACCTTCCAATCATATAGACCTTTATCGCAGTACAAATACTAAACTAATTAATTTTATCTAATATCCTTGAAAAGTAGTTAAAATAGTGTTGTTTGTTTCACAAACAACTCCAACGAGAGGTTAAATACCCTGCCCTAGCTCCGTATCTGAGTGCCACATGAGCTACAAGACATCCTATTGTACTTCTATACAACATCCATTAATACACAAAGCAAAACTCTCTGACTCTTTTAGTGTAAAAAAAGTCAGGTGCTACTCCATTTGGTGATATGAAAGAAGGGTGCTTCTCTTCTGTTCCAAAGAAATGCATCCAAGATCCCAATATAGCATAAAGATTTTTGTATTCATTACAATAATACTGGCGTTGATATATTTGGATCAATGAAATTCGTCCAATACTAGGTGGAGAGCCTCACATTGTAGTGAATTACATAAAACATATCCTCAAAATAACAAATGCAGCAGCAGAGGGGGTCAGGTAAACACAACAGTCCCCACACTCCAAAGGAACCCCAAAGGGATGTAAAAATGCTGTGGCACAACGAGAAATGAACCTCACACCCTCACTGCCTGCCTTGAAGGGATACAGTCAAGTCAGGTTAAGGTGGGTGTGGGTACATCTACAGCATCTCACTTATGCTTTTGCCTTCTGCAAAAACTTACTCCACAGAACCCAGGTCATCAGCACCTTAAAGGGCTCACATTGTTTTGTCAGACCTACACTGCAAGATTACAGTAATGTCACAACTATAAGGAGCACCGGACTATAAGGCGCACTTCCAGGTTGTCAGCAAATTTCTGAACCTTGTCCATATATAAGGCACACCGGACTACAAGGTGCACTCTTTTTTTGCAGTGATGATTTGCGTGCAACAAAGTAACTAATTAGAAATGGAATCATGCGATCGCGGGGTTTACTGGCAGGTGCTCAATTTGCAAACATTTTTTTTCATGGATCGCCGAGGGCTTTAAACGCAGCCCCAGGTGTCCTCCCTGTGCCGAGGGCCCTGGCACTCCCACCCACACCCGGCACCTGCTGGCGCAGCTCAGCTCCGTGGCTCTCATAGCTCGCACTTCCAGATTGGCAAATTTTTGAACTTTGCCCATATACAAGGCGCACCGCATTATAAGGCGCACTTCTGGGTTTCGATCAAAATTTTAGTCAAAAGGGTGCGCCTTATAGTTGTGAAATTACTGTAATTTGTGCAATTGTTGTTTGCCCCTTGGCTTGACCAGTGCAGCCCTGACCAGTGTCTGTTGATGCCCTGGAGTCCAAATGGGCTCAAAACCTTCGGGGATTATGCTCACAACAGACAAGGGTGATGAAAACTCTTCCACCTGTGAGGCACTAAAGTTGAAAATACCTTGTTCCCTCCTCACAGGAAGCTTGTGGTAGAATGGGAACTGAGTACAGATCTTCCATGCTTCAATCTGGAATTTTGAGCAGGTCTTACTTCCTCGCTGAATACTCACTGTGTGTTAGTGCTTAAGAAAGGCCTTTTTAAAGAGCAGACAAAGCAACTTGTTCAAGGGCTGCTGATGCTTAAAACCACTGACAATTTCTTTCTGATTCTACAGTCAGAATTTCATCAAAATGCAAAACACAGAGGAGCAAGGAGACTATAAATGGTGCCACCAAAATTTTCTCATTAAAGCTCAGGGCTTGATGCTACATTAATCAATTACATACTTCTCTAAAATAAGAAAATGTAGAAACATCTGGGCAGACTTGCTTAGCTCTTATATAGCAGAGTATGTGGAAAGAAGCCATCTGTAAACCTTTTAACTGACTTTAAATGTTAATTTGACTATAATTATTTCAAAGGATTGATAAAAAGTATATTTTAAGTTAGCAACAAATTAAAAGTTTAGGAAAGAAAACTCATAGGTTATTTTATTGTCTTTACATCTCTCTTTAGAATCATACTAATTTTCCTTTCCAACACTATTTTATTGTATTAAAATATAACCATGCTAGAAAAATTTCTCATTATGTTAGCAAGAATGAATACAAGGTAGATAGTATACCAACACAATGACTGTAATCTGCTAATACAATAAGGCCTTCCTATTATGTGGAAAAAATAATCCAGTTCTTGATCACTTTGACACAGTTTGAAAATACTATTTCAAAAGGATAGGATGGGGCATATTTTTTTGCTCAAGAAAAAGTTTCTTATGTCCTCATTTACTGCTAAAAAACAGATAATAATGCAAAATTAATGTTGTAGCAGATTTCATTTCTGCACTAGGAAATTGTGTATATTTTGTGGAAATAAGCATGTACAGGAGTGTTTGTGATTACCTATACATGTTTTCAAACCTACATCCCAGGAACTGGTTCAGGGCTTCAGTGTGTTCCATAGCTGGCCTGAAAATGGGAATGGCACTGTGACAACCTGGCACACACACAGCCATCAGCTTTTCTGGAATTGGATCTCTGACCACTTCTGTGACTGGTATTCATCAAGAATTTCAAAAAGAACCCAAAATACATCTGAAAAATGACACTATCAGAACTGGGATCCATGGCAGTATCTGTAAATATCTAACAGGTAAAGGAAGAGATAAAGAGAAAATTGCCTACAACGTGACAAATCATAGAGATCGTGGAAGATTCAAATTAAACTTGATGTTACATTTAATTGCAGCAGTCCTTCTTTCTAAAGTTCAAGTCATTTTTTAATAACAGCATCAGAAATAGCTAAGCTGTAATTACTGTGTTGTGCCAGTTTGATGTTCCACAGGAATCTCAAAGGCATGACTCGTTTCATTCACAAGAGTCATTGTTTGGCAGGTCTCCAGGACAGGAATTCAAGTGAGAAAGGAAATTAGATCAGTTGACCAAAAGGAAATAAATCAGATTATTTGAATATTTGCTCAATGGGGAACAGAAAATTGCCATCAGAAGAATTTGACACTGAATCAAGTGTTGGCCACAACAGCAGCAAATCTGATGTAGGGACATCAGGGTTGGTCACAAGGCTGTGCTGCCTTCTATTTTCTTCTACAGATAAAAAGACTTTATACATTATTTCAGCACAAAAACCCAGCAGTAAGTTGCAAATTCTGATAAGTAGCCAACAATCTCTTTTGTAGTTTCATCAAGCACTTACTTTGTGAATACAAATACTTCTGGACTGATTAAAGTCTGGCAGGAGCTCTTGCCACCATTTTTCCTATGGAAGAACCTGTGAAAAGTCAGAATTTTTTTTTTGTGGGAGGACTGCAGATTACCCTGAAAATGTGGCTTTAAAAATGACAAGTACATTTAATTTGTAATTATGAATTGAAATGAATGTGGATATTTGACCACAGTGCACCACCAGTGCCATTCCTGCTACAAATTTATTGTGGATACTAAATAAGGGGCATGATGTTTGGATAAAAATTGTGTAATGAAATTAAATTTGCCTTCTGAAAATATATCCCCACCAACCAGATAAATTTACAGGCCATAAAGATGTCACACACCTTTTAATTTTTTGAGCATGTTCAAATTTGGTCACATTAAGAAAATATCTTGCAGCCTAATGGTCTAAAAACTCGCTAGAATAAATGGCAGTGAATACTCAGTATCAATAGAGTTATTAATTACCAGTTATCTGTGTACCAAATACAACCAATTATTCAATGTAAATAAAATAACTCTCTTAAAAATTGATTTCCCAGATGAGAGGAAAATCTAGTTAGCAAGCTGAGTGTGAAATTTACATGTAGCTCATGAAAAAGTGATTACTTACGGAATTAATTGATTTTAGAAATGAATCTGAGAATGCAAAATTATGGCTAAAAAGGAAAACAATCCGAAGATCTGATTTAAAAGGCATTTAGCTTTTCCCTCCATGCACAGCCAATCCCAGAAGCTGGGATCAACCAAGAAATTCCTACTCAAAGCCACATTCCCAAATATCCATCTTTGTAACACTTGCCCTTTCCTCATTTCCCTCGTTTGTCCACACCTGGGTCACGTTATGGTTTAGGGTCAGCAATTCCTTTCTCAAAAGTCTCATTATCATACTGAGATACCGTTTTCAACCTGTCATACTGTCACTCAAAAGTACATCTTCTCACAAATTATTTGGCAGATGGGAAACCTATCTTTCAGACACATTTCAGTGCTAGTGATGTCAGCCTTGTCCCTGCATCTTCTCCTTGTTCCTCCCTTCCTGTTGCTCCTTCTATGCAAGATGCTCTTGCTTAATAATTTTCAGGCTGTTCCTAAATACTTGTGTCCCCTCGGAAAGCTGAAAGGACAAAGTGTAACAGAATCTCCCAGATAAACAAGTCCTTTGCTCTGCACAGAATTTGCATTTTTGTGGTTTTCTCTTTACCACATTAATCCAAGGCACTACTGGGAACTTTGGGAGTACTTTTCAATTCTTGAAGAGTATGAACCTCGTCATTCTGTCCCAGCATAAACATTTTGGTGGGGCTTAACTACAAGGCTTAATGTTGAAAGAGATGCCATATTCCTTTATGACAGCAAGGACTGCTGTACAATTTGATGCTTGTCCTTCTTCTGAAAGAAGCTCAAGTCTGCTGAGGAGCAGCTGGGGGAGATGGGGGTGTTTAATCTGGAGAAAAAGAGGTTCAGGGGGAACCTTATCACTCAACAACTCCCTGACAGGAGTTTGGAGCCAGACTGGTGTCAAGCTCTGCTACCAGGGAATGAAACATATGATGAGAGGAATTGCATCAGCTGAGATTTAAGTTGGACATTAGGAGTAGTTTTGTCATTGAAAGAGTGACTAAACATTGGAATGGGCTGCCCAGGGAGGTGGTGGAGTCACCGGCCCTGGAGATCCTCAGGGAAGGACTGCATGTAGCACCCGGTGTCACGGTCTGGCTGACACAAGGCGTTGGCTCGTAAGTGACCTCGGTGATCCCAACCTAAATGATTCTGAGACTCTGACAGAATCCAACACACGTCAACCCTGCAGCCCCATTCCGCTCATTCCCAGCCACAGCCGCCATGGCCGCCCCGCCCCGGGGACAGCCCGGGACAGCCGGGCCCTGCCGGGGCCGCCCCGCCCCGCTGCCATGGCGACCAACGCGCCCGCGGAGAGGCTGCGCCGCCCCGCCCTATCCACGCGCGGGGTGTGCCAAGATGGCCGCCAGGTAAACACGGCCGGGGGCGCCGGGCGTGGGGTCGGGTATGGGCACTGAGGGGCTCCGGCAGCGCCGCCGGCCGTGTGCGGGAACAGACGGGCACTGCCAGCGCTGCCGGCCGTGCGGGAGGCGAGGGCCGGCTGCTCTCCCTCAGGCCAGCGCTGAGCCGCGTTTCTGTGCGCGGCGCTGCCTCCGGAGCTTCCCCGGCCGCGCTCCTCCCTGTCGCGGCCCGGCGAAGGAAGCTGGGTGTGCTGTCCCGGGAATTTGCCCCTGTGGAGGCACGGGAGGCGTTTGCTGAAGTGTCGCCCCTAAACTGAAAGCTGAAAGCAAACGCATAGAGGCACAACTTTAAAGAACAAGGAGTGGGGTAAAAAAGGCAGTAGTGTCAGCCTCTGTACTCAAGTCATCGTCTTCTTTCTGAAAGAGCAGGTATTAGAACCTTTATAATGCTTGTCTTAAACGCGTAGTGATAGTTATGTAAGATAAGCTAAAATACTGATGACGTGTTTTGCTGTTTCTGTTTCTCTCTTCTGCAGGTTGTTTTTGTGTTGGGATGGGTAACCTGGGTCTTTGCAGTGACTTGAAATGATTTGGACTTACTTAAACTGGGAGATGTGGAGTGGGCTGTTACCTCCAGGACTGAATGAAAGTGATGTTGATCTAAGTTCTGATGATGAAGATGAAACAGCTGATTCCTGCTCAAAAGAGGATACTGAAAGACTTCAGGGGACCGGACAGGAGAGTAATGCCAGCAGTGAACCTGCAGCAGCAGTACCAGTGACAGATGAAGAAGGTGAATCTCAAACGTGCCCTCCTGGAGTTTCTGTAAATATCTGGAATGTATGTATCACTGTAGATCTCCAAATAAGCATAATGCAGTGTACTCAAATGGCTGATTTTTAGATTAAAATAATTCAGGGTTGAATAGTCAATGTACAAATCTGAAACTGGATAAAATATAATCTGAGTATACAAACCTTAGATTGTTTAAAGCAAGGTGAACAGGAATTTAGGAAGGAGGTTATTAGGTGGTAGTTTGGTGATTGAAGTTTTCATAACCATACAGTTACATAAAATTTGTGGTTTCAGTGGTTTATGGGCTCTGAGCTGCTTGGTGGGTGCTTTCTGCATTGGAAAGGATTTACAGCTCAGTGTTTCAGCCTCTGTGGGGGTGCTGCATACCTGGGAGGGGGAGATGTGCCCTGCTGCTTGAAGAGTTCCTGAAAACCTCCTGATTTTGCAGTTGCATGTAAAGACTGGAAGGAAAAAAAACCCTCTTAACAAAACAATCTGTTTTAGGCTTTGGATTCAAAACAAGAACTGGCAAAAAATAGTTGCCCTCTTTCATCCCTCAATCCTTGTAGGTAGCCTGCTGTGCAAGGACCATGCTGTCACTAATTTGTGGATTACAAATTACCAGTTTTTAAAAATACAGCTCAGGAGTACACAACAAGCTAAAGTGTGTTCTGTGTCTCATCCCATGAGAGAACTGTCAGATCTGAACAGTCCTGGGATGTAGGAAGGGCAGCAGGTCGGAGAGAGGTGATGAAAGATTAGCACCAATTCCAGTTTAATGTCATCTGAGTTGCACGGTCTCGATTTATAAATTGGGATGTAACAGATAACACAAGGCACTGTGGACAATTAAACATTTCTCTGTGTAATTTCTTGAAAATTGCTCTTTCATGATCTTGTAGAAATTTGTGGAGCTTCAGAAGAAGCACCGTGAGATGAAAATGCAAGTAATAGAGGAAAACAGATGCCGAAAACGAAAGCACCGCCGAAAAGGTCGTTTTTTTTGGGTTTTTTTTATGATTAACAGAATTAATTTTTTTCAAATTTAATTACTATCAATACATGCTGTTTTGTGGGGTTGGTGGTTTTGGTTTTTTGAGGGTTTTTTTCCACGTGTTTTGTTTTTTTTAATGAAGAATTGTATTCTAGCTGTTATCTAGGATTTTATTTTTCCGCTTGTATATGCCGCTTGCAAGGTTGTAGTGAGGTTGTAGATTACTGTATAGAATGTAAGTAATATATTTGTCCTCTTCTTAAAAAGAAGGCAGTACTTACTAAGTTAATGCTGATTTATAATGGTCAGGTGTATTTCAGTAGTTCTATAAAACTTAGTTTTGCACATTCTGGTTAAAACTTCACAGATGTTACAGGAGTTTCTTACAGCTGAGTGGTTTAAATCCACATGATCATTGGGTAAAAATCCCAGTGTGTTGATCTTTCAAAGGAAATGTGACCAATTAGAGCTCTAACTTCATTGGATGCTGTGGGGTATCACTGTGTAATGTTGAATTTTTCTTTTTTTTTTTTTCCCCCTTAGCAAAACAGAGCAAGACCGATGAAGTGGCTAAGAGGTATAACCAGGTCAATGGGATTACCTGGGGTCTGTTAGTAGCAGGCAAAACTTGTAGTAAGCTTGACCACATTCATAGCCAAAGCCTATCTTTGAGCACTATGTAAAATATCTTTTAAATTTGTTCAGTGTCTCTGTTGGGCAGGCTGAATTTGTACCAGTGATTGCTTGATGGAGTGTTATTGCTTGCTTTTAAAAATTAACACAAATGTATTATTTAAAGTAATTTGTAATAGATCTAATGTTTTTCCTACTTTCCTACTACTCCTGTTTAGCCTGCTCCTTCCCTTCTTTTTCCTTGTTGGTGGTGTTAGGTTTATAGTTAGACTCAATATTAAAGAACTTTTTCAACCTAAATGGAATTTAGAACCTAGCAACCTATCAGCTTGCTTTCAAGATTGTGAAATTACAGTTACAAAGGGGAAGGAATAATTAATTTCCCTTCATTTAAAAACTGATTGGGTGAAAAGACCATGTCTCCCAAATGGAACAGTTTATTTTAGCTTTGAAAAGGATATTACCAGTTGGGAAAAGGAAGTGGTTATAGTAATGACTTGTTTGTTTGTTTATTTTTAGTAGTCAGCAGTTGGAAAATGAAGACAAGTGGAAAGAACTTACACAGTACTTTGGAATCAATGATAGATTTGAATCACCTGTGTGCAGCAGGGCTCCACAAAAGGTGACTTATTACAAAGCCAGTGGCAGCTTGTATTTGGCAATAAAAGAACTTGTTCTTAATTGAGATAGAGATGAAACTGAGGCTGTTTGAAAGTAAAGAGTACAGTCACTCTGAGGAAGGATGATTTCGTGAATTTTTTAAATAAATGTCCTTGAATAGTTGCAGTGCTTTCTTTTATACAGTATCCGGGCTTGTTTCCTGTCTGTTTTTTTTTTTTCCCCTGTTGGGAGAGGCAGAACATTTCAAATGCATTATTTGACTTTTCCTTTTGTTTTGCTTCATTGTGTTATATCTTAAAAATGTGTCACATTAATCCTTCAGTTGACACCAGTGGCTGCAAGAATTAAGGGGGCAAACCTAGCATACATTTTGAATGGATTCATAACACATTCTATTATAAATATTGTTGTGTAACTGGTGATATCTGAAATAGTTGCACACATGATGGATAAGTTAAGAATCTCACTATAATGTGAGTTTCTGGTTGCACTATTGGTTCTATAATATTTCTTAGGAAGTTCTCTGTAAGTTCCATTACATGAAATGTTCAGTTAGCTTCCTTTATGATAAGTTTTGCATTTTTCATTTTCCTGAAGAAAATTTCTACATGCAGGTCATGAAGATTTGCTTGCTTCTGACTTTTGGTGGCTGTTTAGTTGTCTTTAAAGTGCTCAGGATAGATCTGGAATGAGGCCCAAAGTGCTCAAGATGGTTTCATTGTAATTTCAGGGATATTATCGCTAGTGGAAGATATGTCTCATTATTTTCAGAAAAGGCATCTTAACAGAATTTGCCATCATTGCAACTTCCAGTTGTGCAGCTTCTTTTCATTTACCACCTGAAATAATTCAAGTGCAGTGTTTGCAGATCACTGTTCCTCAAGAATTCCATTAGCTTTTTTACTTTTATTTCTTAAAAAACTGTATGTTACAGAACTGCCAAATGTGTTTTCTTTAGCTTCACTAATATTTAGAACCAGTGAGGCTGTAAATTGTCTTTTGTTATGAGAGGGAAGATTTTTGTGTAATTCTGAAGTCAGTGCTGTCCTTCTGCATTCCATCAAAAGTTTACAACTATAATTTCCAGGAAATAGTTACTTTTTATTGTTATGTTATTTGTAAGCGTTGCCATTAAACAAGTTATGCTTACCTCTGAAAATAAGAAAACAATCCTTAAATCCTAAAGCTTTTTCATTGTTTTCCATAGGGCTGCTAGAATTTTTAATTTATTAGCACAGTGGAGTGGCTTTGTGCCAGAACTCTGATTTTTGGGTAAAGATAAGATCTTAGAACTGTAACGATACAGTGGTAATTGCCATTCTTCATGTTACCTGACACATATATTTCACATTTTGTTTAGAAAGCTCCAGGGATGGAAGAGATAAGCCAGATCTTCAGATGAAATTTTATTGTGACAGGCATAAACTAGCCCGTGTAATTTTTTTAACCTATAGTATTATCCTGCACATAAGGTGGAACTAATGCAATGATTTGTGCTCAGGCGGCCTCTCAGTGAATTCTTAATTATACTGTCCATTACAATACACGGCCAGAGTGATTTGTGCTACACAGAAATTACAGGTTTGTGCAGTGTCTTAAAGAATTTTATGAAATAAATATTTTTAGAAAGGAGCTATTCCCTTTAAATATATTCTTTTTGTTCTAAAGGCATCTATCTTTGTTTTTGTTTTTTTCCCTAGTCTGGCCTTGAACTGAGCATAGAGAAGTGTGTGGCTGAAGGTGACATTGCCAAGGCTGAGGAGCTGAGTGACAGGTTAGCCATTCGTGAGGTAAGTGGACTGTTAACAAAAACTGAGTTTAGTTTTGCATATCTGGACTAAAAGTGTCATGAGTAAAACACTCATTGAAGATTTTTAGAGCATCTTTCCCATTTCCTGAGCAGATTGCTGTCAGTGATTGAGGAACTTTGCTGCCGATTTAGCTATGCTTGAACAGTTGTGGCTATGTTTAAGAATTGAAAATACAGCCATGAATTGTCCCAAGTGACCTTGCTTTAGAGCCTTGCTGCTCCCTCTACAACTCAGAGTTGGTGTCTGGTCATCTGTGTTGAGCTTTTGATTTTCTCTGTGTTGCAAGCCAGGAGGACAGGAGTAGGATGTTCGCTTCCTCTCAGTTTCCTGTGCCTCATACATTTTTTTGCATACCTCACCCATAAGCTTGGGAAGCCTGAAGACAGGTAGAGATTTAGCAAGCCTAGAGCAAATATGGACATATGAACCTCAAGTTATGTGCCAATACTTGTTTTTTTTGTGTATTCATGTGCTCAGGAGTTGATGGCTGGAAGAATTCTGAAGAAGAGTGGGAGTAGATGGTTGTCTCTGTACTACTGCTGTTGCCTTAGAATTGTGTTGGATATTTTTTTCTCCTTGTCATAATTGTTCAGTATATTAATACATACCTAAAAACAAGTCCAGAGTAGCACAATTTTTTCAAGATGTTGTCTTATTAGTTGGTGTATCTGGGTAATTTCATGAAAGCTGTGCTCTCTTTGCCACAAAAATGGCTACTTTTAAATCTGTGTGTACTGCTTAATGAATACTTAAAACTGGTGAGGAATCTATCAGATAGCTCTGGTAACTTATTTAAGAAATTGTTCAATTTGTGCACATAGGGTAGGTGGTAGCAGCTGAAGTAAAAATAGCTGAAGTCCACACAGGCTATTTTCCACTGCAAGTTGTGCATGGGGTGAAAATGCAGAGGAAAAACATTGGATTGAAAGATAGTTGAATAGTTTTGAAGCCAGGTGAGAAAAAAAACAAAAAACAGCAACTACTATTTCAGAGAGTGGAGAAGTGATCTTTTTAAAGTCATCTGAGTAATATGATTTAAACTATACATCTTCTAGGTTTATACTAAAAAAAAAATTATATAATTTTTGCTTTCATTGCTTTATCTTGCATATTCTTCCTTCACAGAGGTAATGGGAATTTTCTGTCCACTGTATATGCTTGCAAAATTCAAAGGTATTAGAAAGGGATTAAGAAAGCAAAGGCAAATTTTAGCTGCTTCTCATTCTCAGACAAATATTTTAAATGTTTCTTAAATACAGTGTTTTAAACTAAGCTTTAATGTAAAATTGCAGATTTAAATCTGTTTAATGCAATGTATTACAATATTATGATGGCTTTAAAAAACAGATGGCTTTTGAAGTGGGAAGTACAGTTCTTAAGGTTCTCTGAGGTTAGGTAAAAGTAACTGTTCCTCAGTGAGAGTTCTTACAAAATCATTAAACTCCTCCATTTAGTCACTCAGGGCAGTTTCTAATGACTAGACTCTTATCTGCCTTGTCACCAGGGATCACAAAACTTCAGTCTGCGAAGATAACAGCTATTGACAGTGGTAGGAATGTGTCCTGATGTTCCCTTTGAGTCTGACCAGCTTCTGACTGTTTTATTACCTTTCATGTGTACAACATGAAAAACACTTGCTGTTCTCCTTCACAAATGTCATTATCCCATCTCCTCTAAAGTGCTTGGAGTATTATAATCAATAAAACATACTGAGGTTCTAGTGCAAATTGTTTGACTATAAAACAAATTAATGTAAGAAGTTTTAAGGTTTTGTAATATTTATGATAAACTGTTATCTGATTTTGGTGGCCATGGGATTATACAACATCTAGTGTATCCCAGGTGCTACAGCAGTGTATTATTATTTGTGGAACATTAGCTCCAAATTGTTGACTTTCAAATATTAGCATGTTGTAATTCTGAAAACAAAATGCTTGAAGCATTATTAGTATTCACAGCCTTGACTTGGTTTTGGTTAAGTGGGTTTATCTGAACAAATAGTATGTTGAAAGAAGGAAAACTCAAATGACTGGCTTGATCTCTCATGAGGAGTTCTGTCGAGGCAGAATCCATGTGAATTCACTGGGGCTCTCTGCTCTTGTAAAGATGTACTCCATTGCTCATTGCAAGGTTCATTTTTCTTTGTTATTTTCAGAAGTTTGTTTGGTTTCTTTTTAAGGGATCTTTGAAAATACATTTTCCTAAGGAAATTGTTCTAATAATGACTGTTTCAGTGAAGAGCTATAAAAAGAGGATTTTATTATGGAAGAGGTTGATTGAACAGTCATTGTTTTTTCATGTTGTATAGTATTGATTCAATTGTTACTTCTCTTAGCAATTTACAGAAATGTCCATTTTAAAATACAATGCCTCTAAGAAGTTAATTACTTTTTAAATTACGTGGCTATTTGTACCCCTCTAACTTCCAAATGCAACACAGCTCTGTGAGCAAGTCAGGCATGGACCTGTGCTGTGGCTGTATTGAAGTACACCACTTCTGAAGTCTGGAGTAATAAGTGGATGAATTATTGTTCTTTTATCTGCACTCCATCTCTTTATGTATAGTTTTCATTTTTCTTGAGCAGTGTTACAGGGCTGGGGACAGAGAGGGTGTGAGAAACAGCTGTGTGGTGTTTGGGTTGCAGCCCCCCTTGCAGCCATGGGAGAAATGTTCAGTGGGTAGGTGTTCTTTTTGAAATCAGGTGTATGGGGTTTTAATCGGCACCATTTTCTTTTGCAAGAAGCAGTGACTGGAACCTGCTGATAAAGCTTTTGCTTTGAGGCACAGATCCCAGAGTTCTTAAAGCCGTTTCCTGCCTTAATAAGTGAAACTAATTTTTGATGTATAACATTTATAAGCCTGTGAAACTGATAGGGCAGCTGCAGTATTTAGAGAAATGAAGCCAAAAATAAACAGATGATGAGTATAGATGGTAAAAACATGTCCTAAAATGCAAAGGAATGTCAGAATGATGCTGTCAATACCCTGTCGTTGTGACACTGGGAGAAAAGGTTTTTTAAAATCAGTGATGACTTAGGCAATATGCATAATCTAGTGGCTGTCAGTGCATCATGGAATTTTGCATTCTGAAAACCCAGATGATACTGCTTTAAGGTTTTGGGTCTTCAGGTTTCCAAGTGGTACTTGTTGCAGGTTTTTAAAGGAGAGTGCTACTGCACTGCATTAAATGAGGCTTTGGGCAATGTATTATTTGTTATTTTCTTTGCGTTGAAAAATATACACAAATGCTGATTTCTAAACAAAGCTTCTCAGCCCAGGAGCATTCAAGGTTTTGGAGTGAGAGTTGGAACTGGGATACCTCCTGCATGGGGCTGTATTTACTGGTGGATTCATATGTAGCTTTGGAGACTGGCTGGCATGTTCCCCCTTTTTTGTTGGCATTTCTATTATAAAAGTGAACTATATGTGTAAATCACTGCTGAATATTTTGTCTAATCTCTGGGCAAACCACTACCAAGTATTACCCTGTCTCCTGTAGTCATCATGGTAGCAGATCTCTACCTGTGGAATCCTTGGCCATTCCCACAGCATGTTCCCTTGTGGGGTGTTCTGCTTCCCTGAGAGGTCTGGTGATCCTGAAGATCTTGATCTCATTATTTTATTGAAGCTTTTCCTGAAAAAGATATGGACATCTCTGCATTATGTTGTGAGAGTAAGTTAGGCCTTCAGTAACTCTGCTCCTTCAGCCTCTGGCTGGAGCACCTCAGTGCTGTGATGCAATTACAGTGTCCAAGATCAACATTGCTTTGATAAATGTGTTGAGCAACAACACAATGCAGGTGGGTCATTCTCCTTAATTCACTGTAGATCTTCAAGCACAGACTGCTGAATTATTTCTTTAATATCTGACCTACAGTACTGTTAAGAGTTAAATAACTGAGCAGTTCATTGCAGTGTGCATGGTACAATATGCACAGTTGGTGTTTATTGTTGGAATCCAGTTGCTGTCTTTGTTATCACATTCCAGGGCTTCCAGCATTGGCAGAGTCCTTCACTTTTTATAGGTATGCTTTTCAGATGTGTAGACTGGCATACCTAAAGCTATTGTTTGAACATTGCATTTAAGGATGACTTACTTAACTTGAGAGATGCCAGCAGAAATGTTAACGTGGGAGCTACCCAAAAAAATTTGAGCCTTTTAGAATGAAGGTTATTAGGAAAATAAAATATATGTGAGCACTTATCTGGGCTGAGATGACATGGTTTTTTGGTGATGCCTTAGGGTAGGATAGCTGAGATCTAATAGTAGCAGGTACTTGGCATATGGAGCTGGGAACAGACACTTGGAATGATGTCAACTTTTTAATGCTTTGTAAAAATCTTTCTGGGATTCTATCTTGAGATGTAATTAAATTTTTCCTACTGTGTTAGTGGGAATCCACCTAGATTTTTTTAAAGAATAAATGTTGATAAATTAGAGCACTGTGACTGTGCATAGCTGGATGTGTTTATCCCTTTGAGTAAGGATGATATGTGCAGATATCTGGTAATTTCACTCTGCTATAAACCAGTTTCACTTTGGAGTGATACTTGCAAAAATTATCTTCATAGGTAAACCAAAAAATCTTCAAAGATTCCCCACCACTACTCCTTCAATATGTTTTCCAAGCTTTTTTCCCCTGTAGAGAAAGATATTTTTTTCATAGTGTTTTTCTGCTCGAATTGTGGTTTGATGTCTCAAAATGCAGAATACAGATTTCTTATGGTTCTAATATTGTGAGAACTATACACTTTGCATTTGTTGGTGTTTTTTTGTGTGAGCTGTCTGATAGGTAGGTGCCACATTGTCTATGAGCGCATTAGCCTGAGGACTGTAACTTGAACACGATTGAATGATCTTGACCATATTAGACTTACCTGTCAAAAGTAACTTTTAAAATATTTTGTAATTTAGTGTGCTAAATTGCTGTAGCACTTGTCAGTCTCTAAATAGCACGGACTTTGACAGCACTTCCTAAATACTTGGCTTAGTGGCTTCTGGCATTTTGGAGAAAGATTTAAAAAGCTGCAATTTATAGAGACACTGGTATTTAATCAAACTTAAATGAAAGATCTGCATTGTAATTGATAAGATTAATTGGCTATTCACTGGAATATCATCCTCCTGTTACAGCAAGACAAGTCCTGCTGTTGTCTTTAAAATTGGATGCATCAGTTCTGACCTTTTTCTCATGATCAGATTAGTATCTCCTGTCTGCAAGTAACCTCTAGTCATATAAATTAGAAAGGGAAGTACACAAGGCAGTTCGTTGGTTATAACTGCTAAGAACCACTCTGGAAACTTGTTTCCATGTGAGAATCTGGGTAGGAAATGATTGATTGTGAGGACATTTCTGTCAGAGATGGACAGGAGACAGTACTTGATGCTATTCTGTTGGTAAAATAAAATTTCTAAGTTCTGTGCAATGTTCCAAATTTCTCACAGTGTTTTTAGGTACCTGAAGTGATGCAATTTTATATGGAGTGTAACCAAGCGCAAATTAACTTGGAGCTCTTGTTGTGGAAGAATTGCCCCCTCCCCCCCAAAAAAAAGAAAAAAAAAAAAAGGTTTTTTTTATCTGTGAAGGTTTTCTTACCTTAGTGAAGGTGCTTCCAAATATTCCTCCTCATTGAGGTGGTTTTCTTTTAACCTTTGGAACATGGCAGGGTTATCACCTAGAATTACATTCTTATGCTCCCTTAATTATGTATATCTTTTCCTTAACAAACCTTAAAAAAAGATTTCAGATGTTACAAGTCTAATTAAAGAGACAGACAAAGCACAGTTTATACTGTAGATTTTTTCTGCAGTTCAATTAATCAGCATGTTTTCTCTTTTAATTAAAACCATTTTAGTAAATTAAAGCCCACAGCAAAACACATATATAATTTGTTTGTAATTAGCTCTTAATTGGTGGTAGTTGAAGCTTAGCACCCTTGGTTTCTTTCTTCATGATTGCCATTTTATTAGCAGCCAGTCATTAATTAATCTTTTTTTCTAATTAGCTTATAAAACTGTTGATGGCACATTATTGTAAATGTGATTTTAAGTTCAAAGCTTGTTAATAAGCTTTCTTACTTAGAAGAACAGAGATAAAGAAATTGCTGAAAACAGTACTACAGTTCTTTTTTTAAAACTGCCTTTGTTATAAGGGGGCTCTGTAAAGCATCTAACAGCTTATGGTTAATTTTTTAATGCTGTGTTTTCTCGTGAATGGAGGAAGTTACTTGCATTTAAATGTTTAAGTCTAGCAAAGAGCTTAATATTAGAACAGTTTTCTGTCCTTGCTCCATTACTGTGTCATCCAAATGCAATCTGATGTTGTAATGCACAGCATAAAAATACAACAGAGGTATTACAAAGTATTTTGCAGGGGAAGTTGAGCACATCATTGAAAGGGGACAATTTTCACTGCAAAATCCACTCGGTATTCTTGTTTGCTTTATATATTTTATATACGTCAGCAATGGATAACATTCCATAACATAAAAGGAGAAAATCATTGCTAGAGGCGAGCCTGAAATATCTAGATTCATATTTGATGAGAAACTGTAACACTGTATTAAAAGGCTATTTGGCTTCTCTGCTATGATCATAGGATATTTCAGGACCTGTTTGAATATAGATGTTTTGTTGGAGCTTTTGTAGGTTTAATATTTTGTATTTCATACCTCAGTATTTCTAGGGCAGTTCTTGAATCCGTTGTGTTAGTGCTTGTATCATTCAGCATTTACATTTTACAGCCCTGTCTTAAAGACAAGTCTTTGCTGTGTGATATTTAATGTTAAATGTCCTGATTTGCAAGAAAGTTTTCTGGAAGTTGCAGTACATTCTGTTGCAACTTAATAAAAATGTTTACTCTTCTGCCTGAACTTTACATTCTATTTCAACTTCAGCCATTTCTTTGCTTGTTTTAAAAGTGTTTTATGATGCTGTGCAAGAAACACTAGAAAGGGATAGCTGACAAGGAAAAAATTAAAAATTGGATAAAAAGTAAATGAATAATGTCATATTACTAAAAAGATGAGAGGCTAATTTGTGCCGACTTTTTGCTAATTTTGTTCAAGCCTCAAAATGAGGAGCTGTCACCCGTTCTGTGTAGCACTGATGACAGTGCCAATGATCCATGAAATAAGCTGCCGCTGGCTTTGTTCTGATAAGAATGAACAAATCTGCACAATGTACGGCTCCCAGAATCTCATTTTCATACTTGCATGCAGGCTAAAAGAAATAAGCTGTTTGCAGGCTTGATTAATCAGACATTTGAGGGTTTTTTGTCTCTTTGATCTCTTTCGTCTCCTAGGTAACTTGCTTGACATTAATGTTGAGCTTGAGTAAAGACAATCAGGAATTGTAGACCAAACTGATATAAAAATTAAAGACCTTAACACTTTAAGTACTCCAGTAATGGTTCCGCTTTACTTCAGAAAACATCTGTTTTCATTTAATTAAAGAACAAAAGAGAATGGCATAAATATTTTTCATAGAGACCTGTTATTCCATAAAAAGTTAAAGTATGATAATTGGTATTTTTAAATAAATGCCTTGAATGTGTTCAAAAAGAAGCAAAGCTTCAAATACTTGTTACAAGGTAACAATTTCAGATGAGTAGGAAATTTTCATTTATGCTACATTAAACATCTAGAGTAAGATATTTGACATGATTATTGGTCAACTTCAAAATGTAAAGGGCTTTGCCCTGTCAAAACTAAGTTTTTTTTAAGTTTGTCTCCAAATACACATATATATAGTGTTACAAGGATGAACCATTATATCAGCTTTACTACCCAGTATGATTTACACACTTTAAACCTGTAAAATTGAAAGGAATTTAAAAAAAAAATGTCGCAGTGCGTTTGCTTGAGGTTATGCAGACGCTTTTACAAATCTTCCAAGTGGCTGTAAAGATGAATGCCTCAAGGGTCTAGCCAGGGCCCTGCTTTTCCAACCAGCTAAAGCCCTTATCTTAAATCCAAGCAAAGTACCATTAATCTTTTTGAAAGACCTTTTATGGCTTTTAATATATCCCAAATTAGAACATTTTACACCCTTGGTTCCTGAAATATGGTGATAAAAAGCCTTTAGAGCTTAATTTTCCTTACTGCGTGCTCTGACCAATTTGCAGTTCTTTGTGATAATGTTTAGACACCTTAATTAAAATGCAGCAAAATATTGGATGTTCTATATGGAAAATGCTGATACTTTGACTACACAAGAAATTGTTGTATATATTTTTATTCATGCTTTCTTACTTCTTTTAAGATTGTATTTTATTGAGTTATCTGATGACCTGAAATGTTAGTGTGGGCTTTTTTTTTTTTTAATGTAAAATCCATTGACCAAGCTTTTGTGGATTTCTTCTGGGGGGGTGGGGAGCAGGGAGTGAAGATGTGTGTCTGGCTTTGGGTGGGAGCAGAAGACATTTAATCTGACTAAAATGTTTGTATGTGTTTATATGCAATATTTCTTTTCATGTTTTGGAAATTTGACTCTATGTAGCCTAGAAATTATAACAATGCTGCAAAATGTTTCTGCCTTCACTTCCACATATACTGCAGAGGATCTTACCCCATTTTTTTCTGTTATTTTTAAAGAGGGAAGAACTCATTCTGTCTTCCAAAAAAATACAGATTTTTCTGCAGCACTTGTTTAGAGCTCGCTCGTGTATATTTGTATGTGTATAAGTGCTCAATAGGCCACTAGAATATATTTTAAGGAGATTTGTCACACAGTGAAAGTTAATTTTCAAGTGTAGTAGGGGTTAAAATACCTCTAATAAAGGCATGGTTCTGCTGACTGACTTCAGCCATCAGATTGCTCTATTGTTTAAACTAAAAATTACTCCTGTTTCAATTTAAAAGTAAACATTTTTTGAATATTTTAGGTGAGTTTTCTTAAGCATTTTTATACTGCAATTATATTAAGGTTAATAGCTGCCCTTAAATATTAAGTGACAATGCAAATAAAAGAATGTTATGTTTTAGTCTTTGACCTGAAATTTAGCCGTTCAGATGTTGGCATTGAATTATTGTTAATAAAAAATGTTAATGCTCAGGGGAACAGTACGTAGATAATATAAAAGTTTTGAAGCAGCTGGTTACAGTATTTTGTGCTGTAGATGAAGATCATGAATCATGAAGATGATTCCAAAGGTACATATTTATGACCTTACAATGCATACAAATGATGAGAAGCTTGTTCAGCATTTCTTCCTTTTTTAAATATTATGTTTATGAAAATACCTATTTTCCTTTTAAAGTGTTAGGCTCAGCTCATAACTGCTTATGTTGCCAGCATTTAGAGCCTCAAACAAAGCACAAGCTGATGTTGTGCTTGCTGCCTTCCCAGAAAGGCTGCTTGCTTCATTCTTGAACCCTGAGAGGACCAGAAGGTAGAAGAGATTGTAGTGATGCTGATTTTTTTCCTTTGTTAATGAAATGATCACCTACCTCTCCTGTGTTTGATGGGATACTTGTGGAAAACGTGTCAGTGTATCTGCACCTGCACATGTGTTCTCGAGTTCTCTCATCTTACCCGGATAAAGCATTTCTCAGAGTATATATTTGTCTGCATAGATGCTACAGATTATTCAAGAATATTACCATTAATAGTGGAACTTCAGCCAAAGAGTATTCTTCCCTTGGGTCTCCTGTTCTTTGATAACCCCATGACATTTTGGAGGAAATTCAGAATATCCAGTCAGAAACTGTTTGGGTGTGGATTGAAAGAAAACCTGTTTGTCCACATCAGCTTGTAGCAATTTGGGGTAAATGAATTGCATGCTTGTCTTGGAGAATAGCAGTAACTCCTGAGAACGAATTCCTTCATAACTCATAATGTCAAGTCAAGGCAGCAACCACAAGAAGAAACTACAAGTTATGAATGCTGATTAAGTGAAATAATCTGGTCATAGTTCACTGGATCTTCTTCCATCTGTTTTACTTCACTCTTCCCTGCCTTTCCTTCCTGTACTTGACATTCAGTAAAGTGTACCTAATTCTCACAGTTTGCACGGGTTTATGGAAGTGATATTCACCTACATGGAAAGCTGGCATATCATGCGCTTGCAGTCTAAAAGCTTGTAAAGGGGAGGTAGATACAAAGACACTGCATACAGTAATTTCACAATTACAAGCTGCGCCTGATTATAACCACACATCCAGGTAGTCAGGTAGACCACGGGATTTGTCCATACACAAGCTGCACCCGAATATGAGCCGCATTTTTTTTTTATTTTTTCTTTTTTAAGCGAGGATCCATGTGCGACAGAGTAATGAGTTAGTAACAGAATTGCACCAGCACGGGGTTTGGTGTCAAGTGCTCAAGTTGCAAACAGTTTTCATAGACCAGCCAAGCCTTTAAAGGCAGCTCCAGGCCGGCTCTCACTTCCGGGTTGACATTTCACTGGGATTTGTCCATAGATAAGCCGCACCTGATGATTAGCCGCACTACTGGGGTAGGCTGGATTCTTCAATGAAAAAGGTGCGGCTTATAATCGTGAAATTGCTGTAAATTATTTTTGGACAGACTGGTTAAAACATATCTAGTGGTTCTACTGAAAAATGTGTGGTGGTAGCAGCTCTTCCTGTATTAGTGTTTTTTAGGGTGTTTTTGATCTGATTCTATTATGCTAGCATAGTGAGGTCACAGACTGGTTCCAGTAATGGAGACTGTGTATTTGGATATGTCTGTGTAAAGCAAACGAACAAAAGGATGCAGTAGGCTGTTGCCCTTTGCTTTTGTTTTTGAAAATGAAGGATTTGGTGAAAATGGTTGCTTGCCCCAGGATTCTGTGCCTTTATTTCCCTCAAGAGACATTCTTGTTTGTCCAGTCTAATCGTGCATCATCAGCCTAATATCGATATTTTAGTATCTATTGACTTTTGAGAAACAATATCAGACCAAGTAATTTGTGAGGCTTAAATTTCATATGAGCCATTTGCATCTAATCAGTTTTCCTTTGTTCCTTTTCATGTCTTAGCTTGGTGTGAAAATTGCCAAAGCTGCTGCTTGCCGCAACTTTGTAAAAGCCAAGCAAGAAGCAGAGGCTGCCCAAGAAGCTCAAAAGAAAAAGAAGCTTGCTTGGGGGTAAGTCATTTGAGTATGGAATTAAACATTTGTGGTTTCATTGGCACTAAGTGTGTACAATGCAATCTCAGTTAAATGTTTTCTTAGTTGAAATAGGCTTGTGCTAATCTTATTTGTTTAGTTTAACCTTGTTGGGTTTTGGTGGGCTTTTTTAGGAGTGTATCAGACTTAAGTACAGAGGCTTTATCAGAAATAAAGTGGTGGTTATATGGCTGTATTTGTCTTCATGTCTTTATTAAAGTATTAAAAACAAGTTCTTATTTTTGTTGTTAAAAATAACGTGGTGAAATGCTTGAAATGCAGACACTCACCATTCCTAATGTGGGTTTTGTGCTCTGTTTCAGATTTGAAGCCAAGAAAAGATGGGAAACAAAAAGCAACATGGGATACATGTAATCCATCCTATTTTCCTCGGAAGTCAAATACCTGTTGTTGCTTGAAGAATTTCTGTGGGCAGCTTATTAAATCTAAACATAAAACCTCCAAAACAAAACATATCAAATGCTTTGTATTTGTCTTAATGCTTTTAAACTGCACTATCTTGTCTTAGCACTATCTTGTAAATAATACAGCAAAAATACTATCTAAACATCAATACTGTGTTAAATTTTCCTCCTAGATGTGAAACCTAGGGATAATGCATTTCTGGATGAGTTTGGAGTCTGGTAGAGAGCTCTGAATTTGAAATAAAATCCTTGGTCCAAATGTGTTTTGTGCTGTCCTGCAATTAAAATGTGTCGGCATAAGGAGAGTGGTATGTTTCCTTCTGGGGCTACACAGACTTAATGCAGTACATACTTCTTTTCTGCTTGAAAGTTGAGGGAGGACACTAAATAAAAAAGAACAAACTCAACCTATCTCTGTAAACCAGGGTCATTTATAGTCTTAGTAAATATAAACACAAATAAAAAAAAGCCTGAAAGAAGTCCATCCTCCCTCTCCTGGAAGGATCTGGTATTATTGGTAATTTCCTGGTGCCACATTCTTCAGAATATTTCAGATTCCCAGTTTTCTTTTCTTCCAAAGAAGGAAAAATGGTTTTAAAAGTCCAGGATAAAAATAAATAAATACGTATCTTAGAAAAATATCTGAACTGTTGTACAGGTAACTGCATCCAAGATACAAATGCAGATTTTACTCCAAGTCAAATGTTTTACAGATCAATTAAAACTTGAATGTTTATGTTATAATATTATAACAAGAATTGATAATGATAATTGATAATGTTTCTTCAAAATTGTTCTCAGTGAAAAATAAGTACACATTCAAAACTAATAACTTTTCTCCCTGCAGCTCTTGCATATATGTTTAGTCACCACAATGCCTGAATTGAATTGGTAATGTAAATGTCAGTTATTGTTAACCAAGATTAATATGTTTCAGGCCAAAGGTATGGTATTAGTGTAATGGTGATTTACTGTGTAAGTACTTGGGGCTAAAACAACTTGCCGACAAATAGCAATTTGAAGTTTTACAGCAGCAATTCGAAGAGTTCAGGTTTGCAGTCCAGGATGGAATAGTGCATTTTTGTTCATTAGCCCTCAGGATGTTTGATTCTTTTTCCTAACATCATATTTCTTTCACACAGATGAGAGTTTGCAATATGGTAATCTGCAGTTAGCTGTAATTAGTTATGATGACAGAGTTGAATACAATTGCCAGGATTGTAAATTGGGGGCTAAACAGGTTTCTGCAGTATAACATCATAAATTTCACACTATGGTTTGCAAACCTTTGTGTGGAAGGAAGCAAATGCTGTCTCTAGTGAAGTGATTGTAAGGGTAAATTGCATGTTTGCATGTGTAAACACACATGTTACACCAGGACCCTACATCAGGATCTTTCTCTTTTCCAAATGTTCCTGTCCAGAAGTTACATAGGGCACTCTATCCATAATTTCTTGGGGTTTCTTTCAGATGGGTGTTAGGAACTGTTGATCTTTGTTACATACTGAAATGTAGAACGATGCTGATAATTAATACCAAACACACCAACAGTATTCTCCATTAAGCTTTTAAAAATATCATTTATTTAATGAGCTATTTTCTTTAATATGCAGAAGTATGCAGAATATTTGCATAAGGTCACTTGTGTGAGGAATTTTTAAATGACCACATTTCAAAACTTTTTATCCACCTGAGGTGCTTGCTTAACATATTAGTTGATTTCCAGAATTACATAGCGTTCAAAAATCTAACAGGGAAAATACAAAAGCCTAATACAGCTTTATAGAGTTCATATAAATACATGAGAAATAAATTAATGAAGAACTGTACCTTTAATAATAATTTGCCTAAATTGCTGGTCTGTTTTTAAATATATGTTGTTTTTTTTTTTTTTAGTAATTTTGGTCTGTGATGTAAATTTTGGTCAAACAAGTAGAAGTCCATTCTGAGACTTAATGTTTCCTGTTTAACAGTGTTCAACCAATCCAAATGCCTGTTTTAGTTAACTGAAAGCTTTTTAATTAGCTAAAATATATAACCTCTCACATTGAACTAAATATGAGATGTAATAATAATTCTTTTAGCAGATGAAAAGTCTGCAGTATCTCTTGTTTGACTGAAATTACCCATCTAGAGGAATGTACTTCAGTTATAAGTATCAGTATGAATCTGTTGTGAACCAAATATTTATTAGAAGTTCATTTGATGCTATCTTGAGTTGGGCAACAGCTTAAAGGCAGCCTTCCCGAGTGCTTCCTCCTTTCTGAAGCCCTGAAAAACATAAATGCATGCACTGGTTTTGCCCCAGTTTTTTCCTCCACCACAATTTCATATTTCATCCAATCAGTCGTGGTACTCTTTGGATATCCTGAGTAGGCTTAACTCTTTTAAGGACAAATTGTGTAGCTTCCCAAGTGTGGCTTTCTAGAGTCAAGAATCTATGTGGAATGTAGAATGTGCTCTCACAATTTCCATTATTGCTTGGGCAAGGCTGTCTCTGGAGCATCCTGGCCTGCTCCAGGCTTGCTCTGAAGCCTGGCCCCTGAACTGGACTTGTCACTCAGGTGCTGTGCCAGGGGGAAGGGTTTGCTTTAGGGTTTTCAGCAGCCCTAATGCTGTCAATTTGGGTGGCTCTGCACAGTTTCTCTGAGCAGTGTTGATGCTCTTTGAACACTTCTCACTCGGGTGCCCTGTCTTCGTTTCTGCTCCCATCTCATGCTCTTGCAATTCTATTGTGTTTTAAGGCCTACACGAGAAATTCTTTTTTCAGCCTCTGTGATAAAGCACAGCCAGTTTGAAGTTTGACAACAGCATACTAATACAATTACTTGTATTTCTTAATACTGCATTCCTGAGCTCCTTAACCAAAGAGTGGCTGCAGGGACAGTTTGACAGATAAAAACATATATGTAGTTGTTAGAGTTTTAATAGTTTTTTGCCTGCAACCATAATCTGTATCTTTTTTTTTTAAGTTTAATACTGTTGGACAAGTTTCAAAGATAAATGTGGTGTGTAATAAGTCTTTGCAGCCTCTAATTTGTGAAGGAGTGTCTGTCCAGTTAATACTTGCTCATTGAAGCAAGGGGTTTTGAAATAGCTGAAGTACGAACTGTAATTACTGATGTCTGTTTCCTATTCACCTATGGCTCCTGGCATTTGATCAAAAACTTTAATGTATTGCTTAATCTCAGAGCATTCCCCACTTTCAAAAATATTTACCTCATGAGAATTGCACAGCACTAAATGACCTTAGCAAAACCAGAGTAGTTTTTTATTTGGCATTGATCATCTGTAGCTAATCCACTAACAAGTATTTTTCCTGTTATTTTTGAATGTTGGTAATTTAGGTACAGCTGTGTCTATAGTGTACCTGTAGCGCAAGTTCAAAGCATCTTAAAAAGTATTAGATGTATTAATAATAGGGTGGGATTTTTATTTCACAAGTGGGGTGGCTTAAAGTAGGAGCACAAAGGTCGAGCAATTTATGTGAGGGCAAACTCCTGGCTGGCAGCAAAGTGGCGAGTGGAAGGAATCTCCTGGTTTGCTGTTTGTCAAAGCTGAGAATAACACAGAGAAATCAGTCTTGAAAGATTTTGTGGCAGGTGCCTAAACCTCTTTGAAAGTCACAGGGAATTGGGCACCTCATTACCATCTATCCCACCGAGAGGGTTAAAGAGCTGCGATATTGAATGCAGATGTTCTGAGCATCACAAGAGTAAGTAAAGAATTCCATTTGAGAGAAGTTGTCATCTTGTTGAAAAATGCCTGCATTGCTTTGATCTGCCTCCAGCTGTGTTTATTTTACATCAAATCTTGTCTTCCCAGTTTCTGTGGAATTGTAACAGTGTTGAGATGTTTCTATTTCTTGTAATTGGACCTGGAATAAAACATTTTGCCCTGAAAAGGCATAGGAGTTAAACAGACACTAAGAAATGCAAACAGACAGCTTTATAAAAGGTGTTCTACCTATTTTACATGTGATTGTGCTTGTCATGCTCATTCTCTGAATCATCATCCTGACTTAAATAGTGTGTTCCTTTCTCTTGGAGTTTCCAGGTGTGCTGGCTGCCTGACTCACAGATGGAAGTGACCGCAGATTGAAATGAGCACTTGTATTTCCATGTTACATGTCCTAGTGAGTCAGCCTTTGGCAGCTTTTGCTGTAACTGAGGAAAATAGATATGCTACAAGAAAAAAGATAGATAGAGAAATAAGGGGTTTTACCCAAATGAGAACTGACTGCTTTCTGCTAGCCGGGGAACTTTGTTCATCCTTTTTTTCACAGCCTCTCTAAAATGAACAATACGTTCATGTAGCCCAAACAGCAAGTTCAGATATCAAGCAAAGTGTAATGCTGCCTGAGGACTCTCTTAGCTAGATAGTGTTTATGGTATTTTAAGGATTTCTCTGTGGAAAAGCGACCTTGTCAGCTCTTTAATGCTGAAATGCCAGTTGGCCTCCACTGGTACAGACCATTATTAATTCCAAACTAGTAGTGCCCTGAATTTACCAGTACTGCTCAAAGAGAGAAGGAAAAATAATTCTCTGATTACTCTGATTCTGTCCAATCATCTGCACCCGTGATGAAAAAATCATCGCATTCTTTTGTGAACTGTAAAGATTCCCAGCATAACCAAGGATCACTGAGACTGTTCTAACATTGATTCCTCTTCTGTAAAATATATAAAAATAAGCTTTTCGCAATTATATTTGAAGTATGTCACCAGCTCCTCAAATACACTCTAATAGCACAGGATTGTAAGAAAGCCCTGAAAAAATTAGGTGTAATGTGCTGCTACAAAGTGTAAACATGCAAAGAACATCAGAAAGTTGACGTATCGCATGATTCAGCTTTTAATTACCATCAAACAACGTGGGATGGAGCTTTTATTTTTTGCAAGTTAATGAAGAGAATGTTGAGAGCAGCCTGCTAGCAAGAGCTGTCCTCTCTGTTATCTGCTGGAGGAGTACACAAGCTGCAAAGGGGGAGAGTCAGCCAAACGGGCATTTCCAATTTGAATACTTCCTCTTTTTAGAAATACATTTATAAAATGTCCTCTACTCTCAGCAATGCCAAGGGCCATGCTTGCAGAAATACATCACAGAATACTCTTCCTTAAGAATTATTGCCTTTGCTTCTCTTGCTATGTTTGTTTGTTTGTTTAACAAACAACACTTTGAAATATGCTTAGCTTTAGGTCACTTTAATTTTTAAAGATCAGCTCAGGGAAGGTATTTGCACTTTGTTGAGTAACAGCACATTTTTCCCAGCTCTGTGGGGCTGCTGTTTCATGCCATACTTTTAGCAGGCTTTTTAAAGATCAGTGTCACATCCCACAGGCTGGTGTGCACTGCCTGCCACTGGGGTCAGGCCTCAAGGTGAGCTATCTCAGGTGTGTTTGAGCAGTTGCTGCTTCCTTTCCAATCTCTTCTTCCTAAAGCAAAAGCATCTTTTCTTAAAGCAGTCTTTTTTCAGTAATCTGGTTTAAAATGTGCATCCACAAATAATTGCACAGAGCTTATTGGGGGAGTGGTAGAAAATGGGTTGAGGATGAGAGCAAAAGGATGAAATTCCTGTAGAAGAGGAAAGAGGGACGGAAAATGTCTTATACTGGCATTATCTCAGGTCATGCTGTACTCAAGAGCCCTGTGCTCAGTTTTAGTCTCACAGCATTCCCGCTGGAGTCACCTTCATTGTTTTGGATAGCTGGTGATAATGCTGGACACTGTTGTTGTTAAATATAATTATGAATTTGAAGCATAGAATTATCTGATGTAATTAATTTTCTATTCAATCAAAAAGCCTTAGCTCTAGGAATATATTCCCAGATCCTTTCATGATGGAAGTGGCACAATTTAGCCACAGACTAATCTCTGGGGATCATATTCTGCTGCCCTCAATCAAGGAGAGCCTTACTCCAAAACTTGTCAGACTGAAACAAATAAGGGTGGCAAAATTTGTATGAAAACAAGGGACTGGAGACATGGACCTGCATTTGCTGTGGGGTGTGGAAATTAGCTCCTATTTCAGTGCTGACTTCACAAGGGTGTATAAATCTTTAAAACCTGAAGGCAATTGTTAGGTGGAGAAAATTAAGCAGGCAGTGCTGTACCTGGTGCTGCTAAACAATCTAGCACGTAAATGCTGACACAGCCTGCATAGAAAGAGCTCTCCTACATTTAAACTCCTGCAGGTGCCTGAGCTGCTCTTCTGCATTAATTTTCATTGGTCCCAGCACTGCATGTTCTCAGGTGTTTACAGATCCTCAGTGTGAGATTCCCAGTGGATTTAAGGGCTCCATCAAAAAATCTGTGCCTTAGCTCTGAAGTTTCTGGAATAATTTGCTTTCTCACAGTCTTGGGGAGACTGAAGTGGAACGAGTTCTGGAGAAGGGACTGTTGTGAGATATCCAGGCTTCAGATCCTATTTCTTTGATGCAAGGAAAATGGTATGTTGAAGGGGGAGGAGTGGGGAGTAAATGAGATCAGAAAAGGCTGCAGGACCAGAGATTAAGGCAAATGTCTTGTGGAAAATCTTCCAGCTCCACTGATGTCAATGGTGAGAGTTTGTTAAAAGAAATTCTTGTTTTCTACAAGTTGAGGGTGCATAAAATGTATTATTTAGGTACAGGGCACTATTAAAACATCTTCCTCAATGCTGCCTGGATGTTGTTCATATTTCAGCATGTGATGTCTGTGAAATTCAACACAATTGTCATAACAAAAAAAGGACTTTCCCAGAAATGTATTTTTTGTTGTTCAATGAGAGCTTATCACAGCTGACACATCCCTTTTGTTACTGCCATGTAAGATAACCAGATGACTGCTACCAGAGCCTTACCAGTCAGCACTGCCACCACCAGAGAGCCTGGTAAGAGCTGGAAGAACTCCCTGACAGATCATGTAGGACTCATTTTTGGTGCCAACATGGAGTATGTCTTCATCAGCAGAGCCCCTTAATGTAGAAGGAGGAAGTCCATGGATTATACAAGCTGTTCAGGTCATCAGTGTAATCTAAATGTCTAATATAATCTCTAAATGTCTCCCTGTGGTCATGCAATGTGGAAAATAAAGCTGTAGCATAACCTCGTGCCTGAGCTCCCTCTGGTGTAGACAGAACATGTGCGGCTTGCACAGATGAGAACTAAACTAAATACTCCTGGAGTTGGATTGCCCTTAGTCAGTGCTGTTCATTCCTGCCACACTGGCCATGCCCACAGCCCAGTCAGGACCATTCATTCACAATTCATTAACCAAGTACTGGAGTGAAAACACTCTTTTTTTTTCTTCCCAAATAATAGCAGGGACAGGTAAGGAAAGTTGGCCAAGGCTGTGGAGAAAATGACTCACAGGATAGAGAGTTGATCTCACGTAATTGTAACCAAGCACAGGCACCCTGACATTTGACTTTTACACAGTGAAAACCTGGCTGCAGCTCTTGTGATTCACACCTGCCCTGCGATGAGCACCTATTTTCCACTGCTCATAACCCTCTTACACATCCTGCCTACGTCTTGTATTGAGTGTTTCAATTGACTTAATTATTGTCCTAAGTAAATGTTAACTAGAACTTTATGAGCCATCATGACAGAGAGGATGCAAATTTTTATTGAAATAGGATTTGGGGAATAATTGTCAGACTTTCACAATTCTTTCGTTATTTGTTGTGAAATTCATCCATTCTGATGACATTTCAAGAGCTGTTTAATCCTTGTTGCACTAATTTGCTGGTGGAGTATGCCACAGACAAAAGATTTGCTTTACCAAGACTGAGAAGATGCTTTGTTTGAAATTTCTTATAGAGCCCAGTATTTCAGAGCATAATGGCACTGCAAATATTAATGCACCTCAATTGATCTTTCAGCACTGCTCAGCAGTGCAATTCATCCTCTGAGCACAGAATCTTACTTCTAGAAAAAATTAAGTAGAAGTGCTTAGATCACATAGACTCCATTAGAAATAGGATGTCCATCTAATAATAGAAAAAAATGTGTGAATTCATCCTGAGGATAAATGGGCACAGATCTATTGAAGCAAGCAGTCTTTTTATGTAAGTGGAGTTGCACATGTTTTCTCCAGGGATCAGTTCAGTCCACTTTGCCTTTGTAGTTTATGCTGAAATTCTTCAAGATAGGAAAAACTTGCAGAGTATTTGCATGTACTAAGTGCCTGGCATAGATCAGAGTCTTTACTTCTCACTTTTGCTAGCAGTACAGTCATTTAAAATTAAAGAAAAAAAATAAAACAAGTAATTAATCCTGTATGAATGTTCAAACATTCAGTTACTAAGAGTTATTTTCTCCCTCTAGACCTTGGACTTCTCTGTGTATGATCCAAGAAGGCAAGTAAAAGTCCTTTCCAGGAAAATACAATTTTCAAGCACCCTGATTGTGCTATGATACTTGCTCTACCTGAATCTTTTTAGATAACAGGCATCATGCTGCCTTTTGTTTATTTATCTCTGATTGAAGAGCAGGGGGACATAGAAGTGGCAGTCAAGGAACAAGCTAGAGGTGTGTATAGATTTTGTGATAGTGAGATCAAGCAGAACTTGTAACAGGAATTTACCTCATCTAGAAATTCAGCTGTGCTCATAAGATCCTCCCTCACAAAGAAAATAAACAACAATCTGGGGAAAAAAAAAAAAAACACCTTCTTGAAACGACAGTCTGAACTTGTTTTTAAGATATGGATTGGACTCTGGATATTTTTCCATCATCTTTTGCAGGCCAGACTAAGATCACCCTGTCCAAGCTGGCAAGCAACTGAGAGGAATGCTGGATTTGTCTTTACAAACTGTGGGTCTGCTGGTGGATAAGACTAGCACTGAGAGATAGAAGAAACAATGGGATTGATTGCAGTGATTGACGAATGGAAAAAGACATTTGGCTTTATAAACAAACTGTAGAAATGAAACTGGGTATTGGAAGATGAAAGAAACAATGGGGGCGGGGGGAACTATGAATTCTATAAGAATTAAAAATTAAAAGGGAGGGTTATATATTAGAGGGAAATCTCAGGTATCAGGCATTCCGGGAAGTCTGTGCCTCGCAAATACCTCAGCCAATGGGCAAAGAGAGAGGGAAATGCGGCCGAGAAAATAGGATAAAAAGGAGGCTGCATCCTCCAAAAATCGGAGAGATCTCAGGGGAATGCCCCATGGCCTCTCCCTTTATTCCAATAAAGCAAAAGGGACTCCTCTGTCTCCTTTTTGGACATAAACCTCTGGTGTTTGTGAATTAATTTTCCTGACACAACCAGCCAGCTCTGCTCCCAGGTCTGTGCATCTCTATTAGTGTGGTGCTGTGTCCACTGCATTAAACCTTCTGAGAGTCCCTAAGCCTTGTTTGAAAAAATCTGGACAGACATTCCTCAGAAGAGCACAGTTCAATATCCAGCACTGGCACCATTTCAGTGTGAGACCCTGGAAAAAGTGCTCTGAGCCAGCTTTTGAGACACACAGAGCCATCCCAATGCTGCTGATCTTTTAAAGACTCCTGCTCAGCTGCAGGCTCTGGTGTGTGCAGAGCCACTCAAACCCTGACACTGCCTGGCAGGGAGGCTGTGAGGAACTCCTGCATTAGCCCCTGAGCACAGGCGTTCTCCTTCACATCCGCTGGAAATTTAATTATTTGCACAAACCAACTCAACACTTTTAGGGAAGATCAGTCAGCCCTGGGGTACCTGGTGCCTCAGGGGCTGGGATATTGCCTGAGCTGTGGGAAGGGTGTCCTCCCTCCAGTCCCAATGGGAAGCTCAAAATTGAACTGTTACCTATAGGGAGAACCCTGGTGAGGAAGGACCTCCTGTCTGGTCTGAGCGAAGTGCTCATTTGTGTAATCTCAGACTGCTTCCTCCACAGCTGAGCTCTTCAGGTCCTCTGTAAGGGGGACACATGGTGAATTCTGCCATGATTTAGACAAAAATCTTTCCAAGAATCAGGAATTGAGTCTGCTTTACATGGGAAGGTAAGTAAAGGCTCATGGAAATCCCAACTTTCAAATCCTGTTAAAACAACATCTAAGAAGACTGCTTCAAAAAATAAGACCTTTTATTTTTTTTTAACCAAACTTTTTAATTAGTATGAATTAAATTTTGGCTTTGCTTGTGTGGGAAGAAGGAATGTAAAGGCAATTTTTGGATATCATCATGCAATAAGTACCTCTGAAGAAGGCTGCACTCAGTTCAAAGAGGCATGCACTTAAGAGCTTGTGGGGCATACTTCCAAATTGTATTACAACCAGGGTTTTCATTTTCTTCTAATTCTAAGACAGGAAGATCAACAAGACAGTTATTTGCAAGACATATTGGACATAGAATCTCATTTACAAATATATATGTGATCTCCTTATGCTTCATTAACAATGGGGTGGAAGAAGTGTATGAGATGAGCTACTTTTGTGGGAGAAAGGCAATGCTACCATTTGGATTTTCTTCCCCAGGGAGGCTGGGGTTGTCCTCCCTGAGGAGCCCAGCTCTGCACAAGGAATTTCATAGGAGGTAATGACTGTCCTCTATTTTGTGTGTCAGGAATATGTGATTTTTGCTACTATTTTGCATGGTGAAATCTCTGACAGTTTCCTCCCTTTAGACCCATTCTCTCTTTCTCTATTCCATTAAAATTAAACCAACAATTAAGCTCTGCTTGCTGAAGAACCAACAGCCTTTATGAGAATATTTATTTTATAAAAATAAAACCAGAAAACAATATTTTTATACGCAGGGAGGTGCATATATTAGAGGAAGGGTGGGTGGGGTGCAGAAGCAGCCCAATTTTCTCTTCAGCATAGCCTGGAAGCAGCTATGAAATGAGAAACAAAGGCTGTGGCTGGCCACACCTTGACAGGATGGCAGCACCCACACAAACCCTGGCGAGCTGCAGCAGTGCCTCCTCCCTGCCCCTGTGCCAGTGCAGGGATGTGCTCTCCTGCCTCCCCCCATGGCTGCAGCTCTGCCTTTGTAATTCTGCTGCAGTCGTGCATGCCATTGCAATTCACTTGTCATATTCCAGCAACTGGAATCCATCAAAGCGTACTCACTGGCCTTTTAATTAGTGTTAGATTAGCATTTTAAGATACGGGTAAATTCCCAAGTCTAACTTTGTTTAAAGGTGCATATTCAACACAGTAGCCAGGAAATCATGTATTCTCATGTACTTATTACCTTAGTAATGTAATGCTGTGAGGGGAAAAGGCAGATAATACTTCCGACAAATATTAAATGTTATTTGTATAGCTACTGTCTGTGAATTTAAACAGAAAATCATTCCTCACGCTTCGCCATGAAACACACAAATTTCTTTTGTGGCTTTCATGTTTCATTAAAGCTTTGTGTGTGGAGGAGAAGAAAATCTAAATTGCTACTTAATTAAAGGGGTACTGTCAGATTAAATATATTTTGAAGAAATGAACTTTGCTTTTTACCTGGGTTGTCAGTAACACCTAGGATTATTAAAAATGAAATATTTTTTAACATCTAATATACTCCTCACCATTTATCAAGCTGGGTCTTTTCTTCTCCTTGGCTGGTGAAACTAAAACAGTCTCTTGCTTTTCCCTGTAGTCAGCTTCATTGTCTGGATCCTATTAGCTAACCCAATATTGGAGAGCTTTAGGTTGTAAATACCATGAGGTGAACCTTACATCTAAACCAAAAAAAAAAAAAAAAAAAAAAAGAAAATGTATGGCTCTTTCTTAATTCCATTAAAATATTTCTTTAAAGCTGGACATAATGTAATATACTCTCCTTTAATCACGTTTTCATCACCACACAGCATGTGCAGAGTGGGTTAAATGCTGGAAAGTGCTGAGAGTGTGGTGTGTGTGCCTTCCCCTCTCACTGGAGGCCAAAGGTTCTGGAGGTGCTCGGTTGCATGGGAAGGGGTCAGACATCTCTGTCACAGTGTTTGGAAACCAGAGCCCAGCCCCACTCGGCGAGCTACTGACTGTTGTGGGAAAGGAATTAAATTAGGAGCAGGGCAGGATTGGAAAATATGTGGGTACATCTGACAAGTGAAAATGAGAAGTGATGTGGAGCCCCTCCAGCACTTTGGCTTTCCTACAACATCTGCAAGGTCCTGTTTAGAAGGGCAGACAAAATCTTACCCAGGCAGATGCGAGGTGCAGCTGTAGAGGAGACTGGATTCTGCACCAGTGGCTTCGTTGTTGATTTAATAGGAGCTGCAGAAAGAGGATGGAGAAGGCATTTAGTATGGGTTAATATATTAAATTTGGATATAATAATGCATTCAGCAGCCCCAGAACTCTGCAATATCAGAAAGGACATTATTTACAAAATAGCCCTATCTACATACACCAGTGAAAGCTGGTTTTGGAGTTTCATATTAATGTACATTAACATCCTCATGAACCTATCTGATAATACTTATACATGGAGACTTAAGCTCCTTAAGCAATGTTCACACCTCCATGAAAAATAATACAGTTAAGTTCTTCCTTTAAATAAACTTTCTGAGCAAGTCTATTAACAATTATCTGCTATCTGCCACAAGGGGAAACATGTAGACAGTTCTGTAGTGTCTTATAAATCTTGGGCTGCTGAGTATTGGGTAGTAAATTAAATGAGAAGTGAGAGCTCCTTTCTCTGGATCCTCCTACTTCATTTTACCACGTGGGAATGTTTGAGTCCTGAGGAAACAATCTACATCCCCAAGGGATATGTTCCTGCATTCTGACAAATAGGTCTCCTATGTAAAAAGCATTTTAGAATGCTTTTGTAGTAAGGATTTATCATGGTCTGGGCATATAAAAGCCTGCCTTGGTGTAGTACAGTGTTATATCATTTTAAAATGAGTATGTGCATAGTGAGATCACTCACAAAATCTGACTTCAAATATCTGGAGATGTCCAGAGGCTTCAATAGCAAACAATAGCCTGTGGTTTGGCTCCTGCTCCAGGGCCGAGCAACTGGAGCTTGATTCCCAGGTCAATTATTTCCTCTGACTGTGAACAATTCCTTCCATCCTTCCCTGCTCCACAGTCCCCTCTCATTAAGGATGGTGAGGGGAGTTAAGGGATATATTCCTGGCCTTGCAGTGGCTGGGATGGCCAAGGATCTCAACAGCAGAAACCGTAAGAGCCTCTTTGGGGACAGAGGTTCTGGACAGGGCCATGGAAGCAGGTGGGAAATTCTGTCTGCTGTGAAATGCTATCACATCATTAAAGAGCAAACTCTAAAGAAGGGCAGCCACTATAAATGAAATCCCACAGACTTTTTGGTTTGTGTTTGATGCATTTGTGTGAAATCTGACTGTTTTCATCCCATTTATTGCTGCACAAAGTTTCCACAGTGGCAGTGAAATTTCATTTGAATAAAAAACCACCATCAACAACTGGAGGATTTGGATTCTAACCATAAAAGTTAAGTTAGCTGGATTTATAATATGTCATAATCAAGTAAAAATACATAAACAGGGATTCAGACATGTACAGACAGCACAGAACATGGATAATTCCTTTTAGGATTTAGCATATGGCCAGCAGCTGGCAGATCCCTGTGAAACTGAATGATAATGGAGACATCCTTTGCTGCATGTTCCTGGGCGACAATAACTGGTAGGAAGGAAAGAAATGGCCATTCATAATCTTTATTTTATTTAGTGAGACTTTTATTTCTGTTTTGAAAGGGAGAAGGAAGACATGGAAAAGCAGAAGCTTCCTGGAAAGTAGAAGCTTGCATAAATGGCACCAATGGGAAAAATAGTTTTTTATTTTCTTTCAAGGACATAAAATTAAACAGAACTTTCCAGCATATGTTAGTATTCATAACTCTTGCAGACCATGCATCAGAACAGAAGACTTATGATGATTATTAGTCCTTTGTATTGCGGTAGGTCCTGGAGATCAGGGTACTATTGTGCTGGTTGCTCATAATTAGAGATTGTGTACTCCCTGGAGTAGTGACTATCTCAATAAACAAGACAAAGGGATGAGAAACAGGAATTGGTATTGTTCTCATTGCACAAACAGTGCACTAAGAAACAGGCAAATTAAATAATTTGCCCAAGTTCATGTGAGATTTGGCAGAATTTGGCAGGAAAAGCTTCCTGGGTTTTTGCCATGTAGGTGTTAGTGGATTGATCTCCTCCTGCAAAAGAAAAAATGGTTTTAAGTGTCAAAATAATTTCAGATTAAAGAAATAAATTCATTTTCTTGTCCTCTGAAATCTGTTATGGTCTCATGGATGTCAGGTTTTTATTTTTGAAAATTTTGGTTTTCTTTTCAATTTCCCCAGTTTATTTCCACCCACCCTTCTCTTTAAAAAGAGATGAGTAGGAAAACTAGGAGAGGAAAGAGCTGAGAGGCCTGGTGAGAAAAACAACAAATCAAAGTTCTAATTAAAGCAACACAACCCCCTCATAGTTTCCAGCTTCATTTAAAAACTCAGAAAATTGGTCAATGTGAGAAAAAGCACCCATTTCATAAGAGACAGAATTACAGTAATTTCACGACTATAAGGCGCATCCTTTTGACTAAAATTTTGATCGAAACCCGGAAGTGCCTTATAAGCTGGTGCACCTTATATATGGACAAAGTTCGGAAAATTGCCGACCCGGAAGTGCGAGCCACGAGCCACACAAGCTGGCGCCGGGGGCGGGCGGGAGTGCCGGGGCCCGTGGCATGGGGAGAGTGCCTGGGGCTGCGTTTAAAGGCTGTGCTGATCGGTGAAAACTGTTTGCAAATTGAGCACCTGCCAGTAAACCCCATGATTGTGTGATTCCGTTACTAATGCGTTATTTTGTTGCACACGGATCCTGGCTGCAAAAAATAGTGCGCCTTATAGTCTGGTGCGCCTTATAAATTGACAAAGCTCGGAAATTTGCCGACAGCCCGGGAGTGCGCCTTATAATCCAGTGCGCCTTATAGTTGTGACATTACTGTGATTTGCTCTGATATTTTCCCTTCTTTCACCAGGTACAGGAAAGCCCCCCAAACCCAGTCTGAATTAAGCCAGCAGAACGTTTTGGCCATACACCCATGGGGCTGCCCAGGCAAATCAGCCCAGGGCATTCTGCACGTGTCCATGAGTGTTCCTGCTCCTTTGGAAGAACTCCAGGGCTCCCCTGCCCAAACTGGCAGGGTGGGACAAGTGCTGGATTCATTATGGTGCCGGATGCACTTGGATATGGGGGAGGCTGGGCTGCACATCTCAGGTAGGGTGAGAGTTTGGGAACTGAGGGTCTGAGCTGAGACTTGCAGCACTGGGAACATTCCAGAAGGAATGGCTGTGACAGAAAACCTGTGATCCTGAGCTCTTGTTCATTACGGGGCTTTAAGCCCGTACTTCTGTCTCCTCCCTGCCTATGGCACAGGACCTGACACAGGCTTCTTACAGAAATTCCCTGCCATGTCTACACCAGTCAAAACCTGTCCTTTGGTTGCAGAGCTCTCAGGAGCTTATTTCACTCTTCCAGCTCTTCATGTGATGTCAGGAGTCCCGAATACCATGAGGAACTTATTGGTTATATTTCTAAAGAGTCAAAGAGAGGTGCTGGATGCGCAAGGGAAGGGTACCTTCATCCCTTCATCCTGTCTCTCCTTTAGTACATTGGAGGCAAATAATGCAGGTTTTTTTTCTCCTTATCCTTGTTTCTCAGTGCTGGGATAGCTGTGGAATGACTCCTGTGCTCATACTGAGGTCAAGGGTTTTCTCCTAAAGGCAGGGCTGGTGGTCCTTGGACATCATCCCAGAACATCCTGTGACATAAACAAGTTTTAAATATCTTCTGAGACCTCCCATCATTTGAATGATAATGATGTAACATTTTTATAACACTTAAAACCTTCAAAACCTGAAGGAAAAGCCACCAAATTAACAGAACAAAACCTTTTGCTCAAACTTAATACTTTTTAGAGCACTAAGTTGCCATAACAACTTGGTCCAAAACTCTTTGGTGGCAACTTTGTATTTGGTCCTACTGAGGCTAAAATAACCTTGCTCTTGTGTTAACACTTCGACAGCATGGTAAATACTATTGGTTACAGAAAATTAAAACTTTAAAATAGTGAAACTACTTTTACTGAAGTAAAAGAAACCTCTTAAATCTAAGTGTTTTTCTTCTTTTAAAAAAGCATAATTTGTCAGACATTAAAATAACAAAAGGTCTTTGAAAAAGGATTATGGTTTCTGATGTTTCACTACGAGAATGGATTTACTTTATATCCTACTGATGTTGTAATCTTGAATTCTGAGGTAATGTTTTAGCCCTTTCTTTCCACATAAATAAAGATTTCAATGATAGCACTTCATTTCTTCTGTAGAACTTTCCTTTATTTTTCAAACTACTCATTTTCTCTCGCTTAAACCATTTCATCAGAATAACATACAAATTGGATGCAGTGCTTATTAGGAGGAGGGGAACAGTTAGAAAGGCAAAGCGTTTCAAATCAACACACTGCTGACTGTGAGGTAGATTTTAAATGAAGAATTTCCATATTCCTTATTGCTTATATGTTTTCCTCCTAAATGTACTTTTAAGATAAGTCTTATTTTTAGGAGTTCCTTGTAAAACATGGAGGTACATTTTTTTGAGCATATTGTGGGGTATTTTTAGGTCCCTTGAACTTTCATTGCTATAGAGCACAAGCAATTGTTTTCCATTAGTAGTGAGCACTGAATTTTAAGAATCAAAAAGCATATTTTAGCATGGTAACAAAACACTTGCTAATCAGACTGACTTCACTCCTCCTTGAAAAAATGGTGCTATATTTCTCTTTGGGCTGCATAGGTTTTAATTAACACTAAGTGTCTTTAAAGAGTTGCAAATTCCCACCCTTTTTGAAAGGAAATCCACTCTTTGCACACAATTGTGCTGCTTTTTGGGTTGTTTCATATCTTACAGCAGGGTGAGTGGTGGTGACAGCAGAGCATCTTTAAAAGATAATTGTTTACTATCAAGGGAACAAAGAGAGCTCAGGGAGGCTCGACAAGAGATTTCCCTGCAGCAACTTCATCATTATTATTAGCTTGCTTTCCAAATAGGGACCATTCTCCTGACTCTCACCCTACAACCTGCTTTTGAAAGTATAGAAAAAGTGGTGTTTATAAACCAGATTTTTTTTTTCTCTTTATTTTGTATGGTGCAGTGAAGGCCAAAGCCTTTTCCGCTCCAGCAGAACCAGCAGGGAGGAAATACAAGTAGTAATTACCTTAAACAAGCAGCAGATAAAGGCAGCCGCCTCTCGAGTCAGTGCCTGAAAGGGATGAGGAAAAGTTGAGGTGTCAGTACTCACAGCCTGGAAACTGGCTGGAAATCTGGCATCCCTCTGCTTGTCCAGCCTTCTCCTGTGGGCAGGAGTCCTGCCTGGGATTCTGCAGGATTCACGTCCCCAGAGCCAGTGAAGACTTTGTTCAGGTGAGCAATCCCACTGATGGGCAGGGTGTCCTTGAGTGAGGGAGATGGCAAAGCATCCCAAAAATCAGTTGTGGAGAAGATAGGGTTTGGTTCAATCCTCTCAGAATAATTCTCTGTAGAAATTTTCAGTAACTTCGCTTTTTCTTATCTTTCTTGAATAAGGATCAAATTTACTTTAATTTTATACTTCAGCACAAAATATTATTCTTCCTTTTTTCTCTGTCTTCCTAGACACAGCTCCCCTGCTATGGGGAATTTGCTGACAGAAGGAAAGCCACCAAAAAGGACCTGGACATGAGACACAGGCTGGGAGGTTTGACAGGGAGCACATGGTGCTTTGTGAGTTCAGTGCGGGAAAAAAGCATCTTTCTTAAAAATGAAGAGACCAGCTGGGCCCCACTCATGGCTTTGCTGCCTCCTGCAGCCCCCACCAGGGGCCATTCTTCACAATCTTGTGGCCATCACAGGTGGGATGGGGCAGCTCTGGCCATGCTGGAGGGGATGGGAGCTGGATGGGTTGTCCCACTAATAGGATTCACTTTGGAGGCTCCCACCCCAAACAGCCAGATCTTTGTTGCCCTCTTGAGATGTGTGGCAGATTTATTTCTACTAATGTTTTAAGTACTGAGTGTATCTAGTGTACTTATTGCTCCTAATTAATGTGAGCATAAAGAATCAAAGAGGGCATTCCTCCAATGAGTTGTTTTTGAAGAGTGACAAATTAATCCCCTTGGATATGGCTGAAGCCAGGGAAGATCTTTTTGTTCCTCTAACAAACTGCAGCAATTAGATGGCCAATAACTATTTATTCTCTTATTGTAGGCTCAAATCCTGGGCCTTGCGTCCTTCAGCCACAGGTCCTTGCAGGTAACTGGAGATGTCAGAGTGTGTTTCCATTTGTAAGGACCTGTGTGCACACATGAGTGTGTAAGACATTGTTGTCAGGGGTTTCACAGAGCCATTTAAATGTAAATTTTATCAGAATTTTGCTTAGGCTCTTGTGAGTGTTGGACCAAATCCTCAGTTTGGTCCTTCATGTTTTCCAGGCCCTAGCTGCTCACACAGTTCCCTGTGTTCCCTTTCCCTGAGCACACATTTTGCAGGGAAACATTTGCTGGCTGGGTGTTTTTGTACGGCTGTCTCTGTAAATGCACACTGACATTTCAAGGGGATACTTGTAATCTGCTTTAATAAGGATCAGGTTTACCACAACTCAGACTTCATGGGCGCAACTCGAAATCTCCACAGAGTCAGGGAGCTGGGACAGCCCTCGAATTTGATAAGACAGAGGAGACTGACAGCCCCTTCTGCTGATGGGGGCTGGAGATAAAGGACAGGGAGATTTCCAGCGAGGCTGGGAGCACCTTTGTGCAGCAGGAACTGCTTCAATGCTATCAGCCCGGAGCAGACCCCGCCGGGCCTCCCGCACCTGCCGGCCCCTCTCCATCCTGTCCCAACCCGCAGTGACAGAACCCACTGTGCCACAGGGTCCTCCCTCCCACCCCAGGGTAATCCTCAATCCCTCTGTTTGTTCAGGAGGCTGCAGAGGAGCAGCAGCTGCCACTGGTGGCCATGGAGGCGCAGCTGGTGGTGGCCATGGCTCGCGCCCAGTGACGGTGGAAAGTGCATTTTGGGTTTTTTCCCCCATGCCTTGTTTCTGCTGTGGGCTTTTGGCGCTTGAAAGTCTTTTCTGTGGTGCTGTAGGTGAACCCTGTGCTGCCCTTAAATTGGCAGCTGGCTAAATGTAATATCCTTATAAATTTACTACCCAAGGGGAAGTATGGCCTTTCCATGCTCAAGGGGAGGAAGGCGATGTTTATGTGTCACTGCAGCCATTCATGGCAAAATAACTTGAAGTAAAAGTGCTCAACTTCAGAAAAAGTGGTAATTTCACAGGCCTTTTCCTCTTGGATATCCCCTTTTTTCAAACGGGAACAGACTGTAAATAGCTGTGAAAAATCATTGAGAAGGAGAATTCCTACAAGGCACAGCTTATGACTCGGGATGCCACATGAATGCAGACACAGATAAATAAGTTTCTTGATTATTACCTCATATAATACAATTTAGTAGTTGGGTTTCTTGGTACCCTCAGTTAATGAGGAGTTCTAAAACTGAATCTTGTAGTGAAACTCTAGAGCTAGAAAAGTCATGATACCTCCAGTTGAGTCTATATTCTACTCAGTGCTGTTTGAAATTTTTGGGCCAAATCCGAGCTATTAATCCCAGGAAACCAAAGTAAATGTTGAGGCCAGGTTGTAGTTCTTTGATGCTTTTTAGTACACAAAAAGAAACTTGCAAGGTCAGAAGGGAGAGGAAATGGTTTTTGAGCCCAAAGAATCAGTGAGGCACAGGTGGAAGGTCTACTGGTGTTACTGGGGAAGGAGTGTCAGAGGCAGTGGGGAAAGCTGATGGTGAAACACACACTGCAGAGACACTCATAAACCCTTGCTTTTGTTCCATATTTAAAGGAAATTATTTGCAGGACTTTGAGACTGCAAGACTGCTTTTTAAGTAAAACACCAAAATATCCCAACATCCCATATAGTCTTGGAAGCAGAGAGTGCTACAGCTCCTGGACCCAAGGCTGAACAGAACCAACTCTCACCCGCCCTTTGATTTCTCACTCCCACCATCCCAAGCCCACATCGATTTTCACCCAGATATTATATAGAGTGGGTTGCACAAATCAAGATATTTCTTTGCTTCTTTCTGCTTCTTCCCACCTGTGGCTGCTGTGGTTCACAGTGGCCCTGCCTTTCCCTTAGCACAAATCCTTGCTGCTGAGGAGCAGGGCTCGACTGCAGCGCCGGCACTTATCACTTTATTTTCTCCTATGAGCACGGAGGGGGAATGTCTCATCTGGCGTGTTGAACTCAGATCTAAGTGCTAAAATGTTTACTGCTTCCAGTCTGCCCAGCAGGATGCTCTGAGAGAAAGAGAGGGTTGTGAGCCTGCTGCTGCTGGAACCATCCACCTCACAGGCTTGCAGGGTCTCAAACATTAGGCTTTTAATTATTTTAGAGGACCTGTTCCACAAGTACTTCAGATGCTTTTCTATTAACATTTGACAACATCTTAGCAATTGAAATACAGTTAGTGAGATTGCAGGGTTTAGATTGCTGTCTGAGAACTTCTGGCCCAATTCTGCTTTTCCTGATTAATGCATTCTGGCACCTCCTTAATGACATTCATTTCAACAAATAATTTCTCTTCTTCTCTAATGATATGCACCATACCTGGCACTAGAGTACAGATAAATACATATATGTTTTTGCTATTCTAGAGGAAAAAATCCATACGCTCTGGATAATGAAGGTTAAGTGACAATTTTTCTTTACAACCACTCATGTCTTACAGTCTGTGAACTGAAAACTGGATTAACCTTTAATTACCCCCCATGATCTCTCAACCCTGAAACAACATTAACACTCCTCCTAGTGTTATTTGCATACGGCATTTAATGAGAGAAACATCTGTTTGCATATTTTATATCATTAATATTATGCAGATGAGGTGAGTTTTCATGTTGCAGTGGGCAATTGTGCAGAAATCTCCTTTTCTCTCATTTTTGGTTTATTTCCCTCCTCCAAACAATTTACTCTGACATGTATTAATTGGAAAAAGAGCTGCCTGATGCCACTAGCCTTGCATATATAATGCGTGGGTGCTATGTGATCTGAATGGCATCATGGCAATACCCTGATGAATTTACAAAATACTCAATATCTGGCTTGATGCTCTTGGCAAACCTGTTGATATAGTCTAAGGCAAACGTACTCTTTTAATGAAATATGCTGCTATGGCTGGAAATTAAATGAATGCAAGTAAGATTGCTAACAGGGTTGGGTTGTTGGTTTGTTGGTTTTTTTTCTACTGACTTCGTTTGTAAAAGTTTGTTCTGTCTAATAAGATGAAACATTTTCCTTAGGTACCTGATCCAACAGCCATTTGACTGAGTGGAATCTAGGTTAGATTGCTATCTGTTTCTCTTCTCTTCTGAAATGTTTCATACAGCCTTACAATGAAACCTTTACTGTGTACAAAACCAAGGCTCTTGAAAACTGGTGGACATTGTTTGCAGTGAGTGCATAAACCTGAGGTCTGGGAGAAACTCCTTGTTTTTCTTGAGAAGTAAGGAGAATTTTCCATTTAATTTAACTTGAATCTTGTTTTCTTAAAGTTGTTTCTAAGAAGAGTTTAAGCCATTGCTGATATTAAAAGAGAACATGGTTGGAGGTGCAGGGGAAGTGGGGATCGAACTGTGGACAATAATTATAGAGGGAAACAGGGTATTGATTTCGAGTTTGCTATTTAAAATTCCCTAAGTCCCCATATCACAATTTGCTGAATGTTTAGCCAGCCCAAGACGTGTGTCAATGTCCTGAATGTATTCACAGCAAACAAGGTACATTATCTTTAAAACTGGACTTTTAGAAGCAAAGCTGAGGATTTGGTTAGACATGTTCCTGTGCTGGTTTTGTCATTTTCTGAAGGAATTTCCACTAATTCAAAAGCAGGAATTAGTTCCTGCAGAAAGATCTGCAGGACGTTTTTCATAGGTCCTAAATTTGTCTAACTCATCACAAATTACTTGAAACACTCTTTTGTGCAGCTGAGCCGATGCCAGTGACAATTGAAAATTCCCAAAACTTCTTTTGCTGGACTTTTATCTGGATAAAGGTGAAAGTCTGGAGTAGCAAGGAATTCACTTCATTGCCTCAAAGAACACCTGAGATATATTTATCTCCCAAACTGTTCCTCTGTTGAAGAGAATTGATTTGGTTTCTGTGGGACATTAGATTCCTACAGATTGCTTGGACTAGAGTGCAGAAACAAAACAGTTTTCACATTTGGAAGTAACATCTATATGGAGACAACTCACGGTCCTAATTGTCAAGAGCTCACAAATTTTCAGTGGAGAATAAAATAGAAATTTGAATTACCCACAGGTTTATCTGCATAGAAAAAAATCAGTGTGTTATGGAAAAATGGGATTATTCTGTAAAATGGGTGTTTATATCAGGATGACTTCTTTCCAAAACATTTGTGGTGATCCATGCCTCAGTAGCCTGGGATTAGTTGTGCCCACCTATTCCCAAAATAAAAGAGATACCATAGGTAATACATACTCTGTGACTAAATGAAGATTAAATATGACTGAAAAGGATAGAGGGTTTTTTTCCCTGCTTGTGCTGCAAAATAATAATATGCCTCACTTCTAATTCATGACATAAATTTTATAGGAGAAATTTGTGGGATGTTTCCTTTTCTGATGGGAATCATTTTCATGACCAGTTACATGCTTTGTGAGAACATGTGTTCATTTAAAGCAGATTTTCATAGTTTAAGAGCTGCTTTAAATAAGTAAAGCTTGTTTATCTAAAGGTCTGACTTGCAGGTAGGATTACTGTGGTTTTGTACACAAGTCTTTGCTTTGGCATCTACCGAGCCTTTTATGCAAAAAGGAAAAAATCCTTAATGTATGCAAACTGTTGTGCATGCAAACTGTGTGTGGAATTTAGGCATGCAAAGGAGCACAATGCTTCCCACATGGAATTGCTCCTGCTTTGCAAATCATCTCACTCCTGAGCACCTACAGTGCATGGACCAGCTTAGGGAGCCAAGTCATTGCTCTGGAATTCAGATTTATTCGGGTAAACAGATTGTGCTAGTGGCAATCACGATTTAGGCTGGCATAAAACTGTATTTCGTAATTCCTTTCATTTCAGGGACCGCTGTGCACAAGGAAGGAATTCTTTACATGGTTAGACCGAGACCTGGAGAAGTAAATGAAATTTGGGACAAGGTTGTATAAAATCTTAACAAAGTTTGGGAGCAAGAGAATCGCTATTCCAAAGCTGTGCTTTGTGTTTCAGCTACACAAGCAAATTTTAAGTTGCCAAAAAATTTTGGATAAAAAATATTTTAGCCTATCCTGACAAACTTTGTTTATGTGATATAATTTATATTTTTCAGATATAAAGCAGATGGTCTTACTTCCCAGTGTACATTTAATGAGTGAGGACTATCTTTGAGACCCTGGAGAGAATGTAGGAAGGCAAAAGGAGCTTTTTTTTATTTGCAACAAACTTTTTGTGCATCCCAAGGTGCTGACACTTCCAAGGCAGGGATTCTTCCAACCACTGCCTGCAACCCAGTGGCTTTTCAAGCGAAGTAAAAGTTGTTGATTGAGCTAGTTAAGAAATAATCCCCTTGATTGTTCAAGAGCTTTTGTCAACACAAGGTCAAATAAATTTTTGTTGGCGTGGCTCTATTTTCACACATTGCGACCAAGAAAAACAAAACCTGCAAGCAGTGGCTCAGCACTGGCAAAACAATTCTTGCTAAAATCAGCAGCTTCTGTGCCAGGATTTAACTGAACACCAGGTACTTTTAGTAGGTTTTTGTTGGCATTCGATACATGGGTGCACTCTCATGCCAATTTGTGAATGCTTTTTCCTCAGAGCAGTGATATCATAGCAATATCTGTGCTTTAACATGAATGAGATTATTTTGGAATAAGTGAAATATTTCTCCAGTTAAGCAGTTTTCTCATTTTGCTGTGCAGCTGTTTGCCTGAAAACCTTGTCTCCATGAAGTAGTTGTTTACATGTGCGCAGAGGAAATCACTAAACAGGAGAAACAAGAATATCTGGGTTGTAACTGAGTTTAAATGCAGTGCAATTTGTGTTAATAGAGGCTTCTATAGGCTCTATTATATAGTAAATTAAATTATATCTTTATTCTTGTATCTAAGATAAACAGTAAGTAAGTAATATATCAGTAATAGAAAAAGTTTTGGCATTTAAGAAAGAATTGAGCTTTAATGTAAGGACGTTTTTATACCTCAGTAATAAATTAACATTTCAAAAGTACTTTGGCCTGCTGAGATGGATCATTCTATGAGTATGGGTAACACCATGGACTCCAATAATTAGTGTAAATTGCCTTTGAATAATACAGAGCTGGGAACAACTTTCAGTGCTTAATGCCCCTTGCAGTACATGATGAAGAGTCCTTAATGGAGCTTGGAAAAACAAGTAATACCTATAAATCAAAGAAGAAAAGCCGTTTTTGATGCATTTGTCTGAGAGTGTGAGTTTTAAACCAAATTGTTAACACTCCTCCCTGCTGAGGGTCATGGATTAGCTAGGGTGGGAGTTTCTTATAGGATCTTTCACACTAACCAGCAGAGGTAGGGGGTTTCAAATACAAGTGTTTTCTTAACCCTAATCCCTGCCTCCCTGACCAGTAGAGCTCTGAATTTCTCTCTAATTAGGTGGAGAATTAGTAGGTGGATAAATGTGTTAGTGGATGAGGATGAAGTGATTAACTTGCCCCAGACTATGATAGTGAGTTCAAGGCGCTACTGAATTCATTTTGTTTCTAATAACTTTCTCCCCATATTCTAGTGGTACCACGGCCGAGGACTTGTGTTTTTATCTATAATCTTACAGCAGTAACTTCTCTTGCCTCATTCCCATGGCTTTAGCTGCTATATTTAAACAGCAGTGCAGTATATTTCCCAATGTGCCAGCTCACATTTATGTGCACTATTTAATTATCTCAAGAGTTTTGTAAACTAATTTGGATGTATTTATGTTACAGTAAGGCTGTGTGTGTGAGAAAATATGAATTTTATTGTAAGATAATGAGGCTGGGATACTTCCTCCAAGTATTTGCCAACTGTACTTTACAAACAAATGTCTGCTGCTGCCTGCTTGCTGCTCTTTGTTCAGTGTGTGGGGCTGTGCTGTCGCTGAGGAAACACAATTTCACAGTGCTGGGGCCAGATGTGACTCTGCTAAACTGGAGCCGTGACATTTTCTGTCTCTGAAGATGTGTCTCTGTTGGCTAAGCAGGGAAGGATTTGTCCTGGGGGAGGGCAGGATCTGCTCCCTGCCATCTCTCTCTCAGCAGCCCCTGGTAGGGGACAGGCACTGGCTTCAGCTTGGAAATTTGGTGTGAACTTCTGCCCTTCCACAGCTTCATCATCCACTTCTATCCTGCATCTCATTCTTACTTATGGCCACAACAGGCGTCTCAGCCAGCCCAGCATGTTCCTGTCCTGTGGTCTGCTCAGACCTGCGAATTCACTTGGCCCCCAAGAATGAAGTGTGCTACCTGCAAAACAAGAAAACTCAGCGGGAAAGGGACAAGATCCCCAAGCTGGCTCAACGTTGTGACTCAGACATGCTGGAATCTGAGAAAGGCTTTTCTGGAATAAAAGCCAATGAGTTTTTCAGGTGTATTCAGAGCAAAGGAGGGTGCTGGAAGATGCCACAAATAGGAATAGATCATAAATGTGCATTTTCTGAGAAAACAGTCTGTCATCTACAACTCATGGCACTGGATGCTGACCGTAACAAGCAACTAAAATTAATTAGTATCTTTGACAAAAGGTCTGGTGCTTCTCAGCAAACACATTGAAGGAAGCAAAAGTGCCTTGTGGAAATGCCAACTGTTGTTGGTTGACTGATCAAAAATAGAGGCTGTAGGACATACTAAATAACCCTTCATTCTGCCCAGGAGATGTAAAGCCTCAGCTGAAGTAAAATGTTCAGACACACCACACTTCAAAATAAGGTGAAGAGGGAGAAGGTGATTAGAAGATTATTAGAAGTCTAGAAAAAAAAAATGGGCAAAGAAGTAATATTGAAGAAAAGGGAAAGGCTCTGTGTTAGAAGGCAGATGTGAGTGTGTGTGTGAAATGCAGAATTGTGTGTAAGGAGATAGGTAGAAAGTTATCCTCCAGGACCACAGTACACATGACAAAGATGTTCCAGCTGAAACATGGAAGGTTTATTTTAGAGAGTAGCCAAAACATACTAATAATAAAAGGATTATGAAGTCCTGCCTAGCTAGGAAGGAAAGACAACAAATAAGGCCGTTTCAAACTCACAGTGGTGTGGGATGATGGTTATTCTCTCTGCACACACGGAGGGAGCTCCATCACTGCAAACCCCAGCCTGTGAGAGGGCAGCTGGGGCTTTGGGCAGGGTGAGAGGCTCTGTGGGTCAGCCAGGCTAGCTCAGCTTGCATGATTGAGTCATTAGCCAGGGCATTGTGTGTGTATCCCGGAACTGAGGCAGGCAGGAAATTTAAAGGGAAGTACATTTTCTATGCAGGGCAATCAAAGTGGATTTCACCCTTATCTCAGTTGTTTGTTCCAGTGAGCATTGAGTCTGGGGAGAGCAGGGCTGCTGAGGAATCTGAGGTCCAAAGGGTGCACAGGGGGTGTGCCAAGGTTAGCAGGAACCAGCCCTGTGATTGCCAGGCTCAGCCTGTGCCTGGGACTTACTGCTCACCAAGTCAAAGGATGTGGGTACTGCAAACCCCTCAAGGTTCACCTTTAGAGTGAGAGCCCAGTTACCTCAATCCCAGGTGTCTGCGAAATCCCTGGATTGCACAAGATCCACAAAATATCAAAAGCACCATAAACTCCTGAGAACCTTAGCAACAAATCTCAAATGGGCTGCTCTTCTTTCATGCTTCTGTTTCTTCCTCTTCTTTTTGCTGGTGGAAGCCTCTGCCCAAGTGTTTCACCGATAGAACTCCAAGGTCCACATTTGGGTAGCAAACTGTTGGGGGATTTTGATGTGTTTCTGGCAGCAGTTTGCAAATGGTGCTGTGGGAGTTTCTTGAGTAGCAGACAATACACAGCTCCTAGGACAGGTAAAATATTTCTTTAGGCAATGACTGGAGGGCTCAACAGGCTCAGTAGGTGAAACCTGTGTATCAGTTTAGGTTCAGGTTAGCCCTCGAGAGGGTACTTCCCCTGGCCCAGCCTCCCCAGGTGGAAGGATTGTCTTTCTAATGTTCAACTGCATCCATACAGTACATAAAAGTCACCCTTCATTAGCCAGGATTATGTTGTCTCTTGATCTTATCAGGTTTTGCTCTGCAAACTGCGAAAGAATGTAGCCTGATGCATGCAGCAAGCCAGGCATCTCCACTGGAGGCAGGAATTTCACTGGCTAACATCTCTCTGAAGTGACTCTCTAAAAAGCTTATCTTCATTTTTTAACAGGGGTGCAGCTTAAAGTGTGGGGAGCTAGAGTTTTGCTGGAAAGACACAATTTTCTTCATTAAAAAATGGAAATGGAAGCCAGTGAGCGATCCTGTTTTCTAACTGGTTACCCTACCCCTTGCAATAGTTTTATATATTTAAATGGACAGGGATGTAAATTGTACTTCCAAACTATTAAAGCCAATGGCACACATTATAATATGCTGTAAAAAGAAGATAGCTCCGGCCAGTAACTCTTAAGCCTAAATGAGTTTCTGCTAAGAGGAGAACAGCTGCTTAAAGTACATATATTTAAAATTAAATTTCTTTATTACAAGTTACTTAGCGTATTTTGGACTTATATGTTCTCTTCTTCTTCTTCTTCTTCTTTTTTTTTTTTAATTGCACAAAGCTGTGGAAAATAATCAGAAACTCAGTTAGCATTACAAATTGAAAATCAGAAATTACAGAGATGTTTTTTTAGGTTCTTGAGCCACATAGGTGTATTAACCCTCATTAGTCATTTTTCGGCAGTGAGAGATTTGAAAACAGAATTCCATTACAGTATTTATGGTCAAAATCTGATATGATTAAAAAATAGGTTTCCCAATAGAAATGTCTATGTGCTATGTAGTAAACTTGATAATTGTAAGAATACATTTAATGCAGTAGAACTGAATACCGAACCAGGAGATTAACATTTCTGTTATATAATTACAAGTTCAAGGAGTTCAGCTTCTTATCATACTACAGTAAGTATAGAAAGTAGAAGTGATCCTCTTTAATTTGTAATTATTTAACTGAAATAGAATGTCTCCCAGTCTTATTCTTACTCTTCTGCACTGAAGACATTGGTATGCAGAAACCATGCACCAAGGAATAGTGCACTATCAGAGTAGGACATGTTTGAGTATTCTTTAAAACCAACTAAGAGAAGTTAATCTCATTGAACTTCTTTTTATTCAACAAAAGAGTTAGATGTTTCCAAGTCTAATGTGACTATAATGTTCATTAAATGGACTTCTTCACACCTTTAAATGGATTAACTGTACATCTTCACAGTCTAATTATTATACATGTCGCTCACAAATCACAGATCTAATTCAAAGCACTATAAAAACTCTGTTTATGAGCATTAGCAAAGCAGATACAGTGAGAATTGAGTGTGATTTTTATCTGGGTCATAGAAAAGAAGAAGTGTCGTCCACATGAAAGTGTGTACCTTCACTTGTTGAGTTTTCCTTCAACTCTGGACTGGTGAGAGCTTTCTTTGTAGAGTTAATCCACTTTGTCATCTCCACTCCCTCATTTGTCCAGAATCCAAGATGATCCCTGACTAAGACCCCTGCAGCTGTGTTGTTCATAATTTTCAGACAATGGCTGTCAGTCAGATAAAGGATGGTGTAAAATTTTACCAGTGTGGGAATAACTGTGATTTAGTGCCTTATCTGAAGTTCAGTTTTCTGTTTTAGTTTTTAGTGTTTTTAGTGATCACATTTTAAAAGACATCTAGGTGCTCATCTCCCTGGTGCAATCAAGCCTGGACCCTTCAAAAAGAGCCTTAATCTATGTTTTTGCCATATGAAAATTGTTGTGAGCTCACAGAAGTCAGTGGAGCTGTGCCAGGCTGTGTGAGCTTGGCTGTCACAGTGGATAGTTAGCTGTAAAACAAACTTCACTGTCTGGGCAGTGAGAGCTTATCAAAAGTTTTGGGAACATGGCATGACAATATGGTCCTCAGTGATGATATTGCATCTGCAGTGAGAGCTAAAGTCAGATGTTCACCCAAATTTTCTCATACTTTCATCTGTAGAAGAAAAAAAGGACCTCAAAATAATAATGATGACATTTGCAGGATGATCTTAGAGCTTTACAATGAGAGGCAACAATCACAAAAGTTACATATATTACAGAAATATGTTGAGATATATTTCCATTGAATCCTAACATGGCAAAAATATATTCATTTCTTACAGACGTGTGCTGGCAGCAATTGCAAGTCTGTTTGTGTTTATAATATGACACCAGAAATATTCCTCTTTTTCTCTCAATTACAACACCTTAGATATTTCTGCCACATTTCTCTTATAAGAGTGCAGATTCTTGGAGTGGATGAGAGTTCAGATATTTACAATTCTCAACTTGAGGACCATTGGTTCCCTGGCAAGGCTCACAGACCCTTTCAGCCAGCAAGGATCCAACTCCTCTGACCAGCAGTGCTGTGTTTGATGCTGTGCAAGAAGCACAGGTAGGTTTTTTCTGCAGGGAAGGATATTACAGTGCAAAAAGCACAGACATTTTATTACCATGCAAAAAGCACAGACGTGCTCTGGTATGACGAGATGGAAAGTGATGAGCCCCTGTGTGCCTGTGGGTCTCACTTTTCTCCTGTGTTTGGACAATACAGATCTGATTTCACTGGATCATCTAGCAGCCGCTGTGAAGCAAATCATGAAAATGTAAAATGCAGCCTCAGTGCATCCCCTTTGTATGGCAGTCACAACCACAGACCACAGTGTTTGGGTATTCAGACTTAAATGAACAAATGAAATGGGGGATTTTGCACATAAGGGGAGTTGTTTATCCCTTACACAACTATATCCAAGTGATTGAAATGCATCATTATATTTCAATCTGAAATTTCTGTCTGGAAATAGGCGTTTGCATTCTTGCCTTGCCAGGCTGCCTGCTTCTGTTCTGTTCTATCTTGTGCAAAAGCACTTCAGTTCATAAAATAAATAACTACCTGCAGCTCTCTCTGCTCCCCTGACCCCAGATATTGTCATGTTTTCTGCAGTGATTTTAAATAAATGCTTGCTCTGCTTTCCACATGTGGCTCTGTGTCCCGAGTGCTGGTGGCAGGTATGTTAGCTAGGATGAGAACCAGGTGTTCCCCCACAATTATTTTCTTATTTGCAGACACGAGGGCTGCAACATTTGCTGGAGCCCTTTGACAGTGATTTACCTGCTGCTGCCAGCTGCTCTCTGCTCGTGGGGCTGAGCTGCTCAGGCTCCTGGGGCCAGCTCTTGAGTACCTTGGTTTGATATCAGAGCATTTGGGGGCCCTGCTGTGTCATTTTGGTGAGGACCAGACAGCTCTAAGCTTCTTCCAGAGTCTAAATCTATTGCAATGACTTAGCTGATGAGGTTTCCAAAAAGTTTTCTTGCCTGTGGTCTGAAGATGCAACTTCCAACCTGTTCACATTCCCACTGTAGGGATTCATCTCAGGCTGAGACCATTGTCTCACCAAGCGACAGCAACATTCTTGTGTGGAGATCTTTACTACAGTAAAAAGATGTTCCCACAGGCAAATTGCATGTATTTCTGTAGCAACGTATTACTTCTTTGGAAGTGTTTGTGTTAGAATGGCACCAGGATAAAATATCACAAAGCTTGGTGAGCTGGATCTTGATGAAGGGCAGAAAGTATTTTTAGTTTCACTGCTGTATATATGAGCAAATGTCTGGATACAATTCCAACCTGCTGGCTGCTCCCTTGACACCTTAACTGAGGGAAATCCAATTCTTGCTCACTGTGCTCCTACAGATGCATGGTGTGTGGCTGGGGACTGGTGTAATTGCAGCGGATTGGATTTTAAATGCATAGGGTCTTGGCAGGGAAGCAGCAGCACAAGGAATTAATTTTTTAGTGCTCTTGCTCTGTTTCACTCTGCCACATTTTTTGCTATACCCACTTTGGAGCAAGTGGACTTTAATTCTGTTTTTCTCATATTTTTCTAAGTATTTATTTTTAAAAAACTCCAAAAGCCAAAACCAAACTGCCATATACAGCAAAGTTTCCTATTAGGCTGAGCCAGTTTAGCTAAAATGACCTGTCTTTCAAAGTCTGAAGGCTAATTTTCTATATTTTTTTTTCACCTGACACATTTTTACTTACACAGCTAAGTAAGCACAGATTCTCAAGTGAAAAAGATTTTTTTTTCCTGTGAATAAGGATGGGGGTCCAGGAAGGTGGAACCTCTGCTGACAGTGGATGTCTCTTTCAGAGATCAAGATTGAGGGGAAAAGAGCAGAAGGCCTAGACAAACCCCAGACAGATTTAGTTAAAAATATAGTCTAAGGGAAAATATAGGGTGGGGTTTTTTGGTTTTCTTTTTTTTTTTTTAACTGAAATTTCCATGAGAAATTTGTAGGGTTGTGGTTTTTATGTTTTACTGAGAGCATGGAAAGATTGTTCACCCTTCAGACAAGAATTTTCAATTCTGGTTTTGTACATGTGGCAAAATCTGGAAATATTTGAAGCGACTTTGGAAAGAAACAAGATCCCTTTTGCTGTGAATTCTCAGTGATCCAGGCTCTGGAGCTTTGTGCTCTAAGGTAACTTAGACTCTCATTCACACCTTTTTCTCCTTTCAAAGACCTTTGAACTGCCCAGGTTTGCCCAGTGTCCAGGTCTTTCTTCAGGAGGGATAAATTAGGCCACCTTGTAGAAGATGCTGACAAATATTTCTTTGCTGTAAACACTCCCAGATCTTTTAATGAGTTAAATGAGTGTCAGTTTAAGATTAAATCCTGGTTTATCACTAGAATATCCATCTGGATATATATAGGAATAATATGTTTTTTTCCCTATATCCCGCCCTAAAACCAGGAGTCCCAGGTCCCTTCTGCTCTGCAGGATTCTGGTCCTGGCCCTGTTAACCCAGCATGTGTCTTTATGATCGAAATTCAAATACAGTTGCACCAACTGTTAAATAACTTGGACCCTACATTTGTAACTGATGTCGGCAGAGATGTCAATTGAATTAATATTACATTAGGCTACCCACAAGACTATGCTAGTACAGAGCTGATGCTCCAAGTCAAGCCTGGGCTTGTTGTCTGCTACCTGACAAAGCTGAAAAAAAGATGAATACTAAATGTAAGGTAGCTCCATTAACTCCTTCCTTCCCTGAAGGCATATTCAAATACTTTGAGTGCTGGGGGGCCTGCTTGCAATCTCAGTGAATATTTCACCACGGGATGTGTTAAAGCTGTTTGTGGAGCAGAGGCATCTGAAATCACTATTCACTTTGGGAAAGTCTGATCTCAACTTGTTTTTATATATTTCACCCAAAGTTTCCTACAGTATTGAATGTGAGGGGGGATAAAGGGAAAATACTTTCCTTCTGGGAACTTTAATACCAATTAATTAAGATTCTTAGAGCAGTGCAGGTGGAGAACAGGCAGAGTGTCAAGGACAACTGGGGGAGAAGAGGACTTCTTCCTCTGTGGTGGTTATAGAAGCTCTCAAAATATTTGTCATTCCTGAGCCACCTGCTCCTGCTGGGGCTGGGAAGTTGTTTCACCCACTGTACTGACTGTGCAGGACCTTAGGGTAGCAGCTCAAAACAGAACATTTTCTTCTGACAAGCAAAAGAACAACCAGTTCTCTCTTTGTAAATAACAGACTGTGGAGCTCAAATACATTTTTCTTTCTTGCTGACAAAACCTGGGGTTTATGGGTCTGTCTTACAGCTGCTAATCTCAGAGATATCTGACTATGTGACAGCTCTCCCACCAGCCTGAAAAGCTGGAAATTGTGTGTGAACATTTCTGGTTTACAAGATATCTCAAACAAGGATATCTTCATTATTGTTTCCTGGATTATTAGACAGAAATGGAGAACTATTGCTACGGTTCTTTTCCAAGATAATCTGGTTCCTATCACACTTCAATCTTATTTTGCAATGACTGAGGAGTGTCCAGAACCCTGTGAATCTTGGCCCTTGTGGTCTCTCCCCAACACAGTGACTGGCTGGGTATAAGTTGCCGGGTTTTGTTTTTTCTTCAATTTTCTGTACCACGATGAGCTGCCTTCTATCTGTTTTGTCAACAGTGTATTTATCAATAGGGATTTGCATGTTGATATGCTAATTGCCTTGATAAAATGTTTTATCATTTGGATTCCACTCCAAAATGGCAGGAAAAGCTTCTCTCCTGCCAGGGGAGCTTCCCATGCAAGGTAGAAAATTATTTTAAGGTGAGAAGATTTGATAAAGTACCAGGATGACTCTTTATAATTTCATTTGGGCCCTGAATTTTTGGAACAAAGCAGTACAAATTCTTTCTGCTGGACCAATGTCATAATGAGCTGAATGGCAGACGAGCAAGAAAACTGGGAACCAGTTAATTTTGGTGTTTTTCTTTGAAAGGGTTAATACATCTGACAGAAACAGTTGCAAGGGACTCCAGTTTTAAAGTTATTTGAAATGTTTGGGTGAAGACTATGGTTTGCTTGTTAATTACTTTCCTGTTTTTTATTGAGCATGAAACAGTCAGCGCAAGTCTAGTGACTCATGGGTGCCTTCAAAAAGCTTCAGGCTCAGCTTCAGAGTTGTAGCAGCTTCCCCTGGGTCTGTGCTTGCTGGTTGTTGGGGTTCCATGAGTTTTTGGAGGGGACTCAGGTTTCAAGTTCCCTCATCAGGGTGCAGTATATTTTCTAAAGAAGCTATTGATACTTGAAGGGATCCAAAGACCCTTTTCAAAGCTGCCTTCCAAAGCAGTGCCAGGACATCAAGGAGCTGCATCAGGTCTGTCCAGCTGCTGTCTCATTATAATGGAGAGGTCTATAATGGTATTCTAAGGAATAAAATCAAGGTTTTGGCAGTGATGTTACAGCTGCTGGCAGTACTTGGAGTTTCAAAAGTGAGAAACATCTTCCACTTCTTTCCCTGATTGTGGGGAACATGTCAGTTTTTGAAAATATGGTATTATTGGTGGGATGTGGGAGCATTTAAGGGCTGAAGAGATTATGGTTCATTTAGCAGTTACTGAGTATACAATCTATACCAGGGAGATGTAAAGCTAATTGAAAGAAAAAAAAAAAAAAAAGGAGAATTTTATTTCTAGTCTAATACCTGAGGCACAAAGCAATAAAGCAATATGAAAACTGCTGTTCCTCAAATCTGTAACTTTGCCCAAAAGAGCATCTTTCACTGCTTTGAGAGTCCTGTATGAGCTGGATAACTCACCTGGGTGTCTGTTGTTCATGTTCAGATAAACACACGGTGCTATGGTGTGCAGGGATGCACCACATCACCCCTTCATGAGAAAGGAAAACCTGCAGCCTTTGCTAAACAGCAGGTCTGGATGGCATACAGAAAATTATGGAGCACGTTGACTTGCAGCCAGGAAATTGGTCTTGCTGGGGGGCTCAGGGTTTGATTTACGGTGCCCCTGAGTCAGGGTTCCTAATTGTCATTGGAACAGGCTCCTGGCATGGGCTGGGGGTGGGGGAAGAGCGCTCAAGAGCCAGAGGCTCAGCAGAATGGTGCTGGGCACTCCCTTGGCTCACCCAGACCATCGCAGAGCATCCCTCTCTCCTCCAGATCCTCCTGCCCTGGGCAGAGTGAGCACAGAGGGCTCTGCTGGCACCCCAGGGATGAACAGCAATGAAAGGACAAGGACTAAAAATAGAGATTATGTGCCTCAAGTTTGGGTCCATTAAGGTAATCCTACACTCTGCAACTGAAGCTATGGGTCAATGAAAACAAATTGCAGTTCATTCCCCAAACAGAAAGATTAAGACACAGGAAGCTGCCGAATGCTGAAGGCGCTGGCCTTGACTTCACAGCCTGGCCAATTTGTGCTGCCTGTGGGGCTGTACAGCTGTCAGGGAGAAAACAAATCTCATACAGAAGCTCCTCTTTTATATCATATTCCATTTTTTTTTTTTTTTTTTTGCCCCAGACTCCAGCCTCTGTTTCTAGAGAAAAGCTGAAAACTATTTTGCATATCCTAAAAAACCAAAGGTGATGCTTGTGCTCGAAACTGTTTCAGTCAGGAACAATTACAAACAAATGAATTTGTGTATGCTGAAGCAAATCCAGGGCAAAGCCATCTGAAATGCGGAGGTTAGAAAAATACTGGGTATTCCTGAGGTAAAACCAAGGAGGCTCCCTACAGACCAGACCACCAAAGTTTGCCTTTCCTCTTTGACTGAGAACAACCCTCACTTCATCGATGAGTGACATTAGCAGGCTTTTCTAAGATAACCTAATTTGTAAACAATCAACATCTTAGCAAGCTGTAAACAGCTGTCTGGACTTCTGGAAGATTTGCTGATGCTTGAAAGGCTAAGAAAATCACCGTGTTTTCCTAAAACCTCCATTAATTTGTGGCCTGGTATTCATTAGGACAACAAGCCTCGGGGGACTACTTGCAGCTTAGCTCCCCTCTTCCCATCCCTTTTCAAGCCCACATTCTGCTGGAAATTCAGTTTTTGATGTGTTCCCATTGAATGGGAGGTGAGGACCTAAAAGGAAAACAAACAGAAATCAGAACACCCAAAAAAAGAAGTGTTTGGTTCCTCCTGCCCTAAACAACAGGTCATTTATCACCAGTGCTCCTAGGGCTCTCATCATTAAGTGGATTCCACAGTGATGCTTCTGCCCCATCCATGTGGGAAATCAAGGAAGACAAGACAAGTCTTGTCCTAAACTAGAGGGAATTTATGGAATTGCAGACCTGGTCCCAATAAGTGAGAGCAACAGCTACACCCAGCAGAGGAAATACATCCTGGTGCTCAGAGTGGAGGAAGATAATGAAGTAATTGGGCAGGTAGCAGTCAGGACCTGTGACTGATTAGCACAGGCTCATTCCAGCCAGGATTTTGAGAGCTGTTGGATAGATTTTGAGGTTGTGATAGTACCAAGTTGGTTATAAAGCACTATAAGAGAGGCTTGACATGCTGGAAACCTCCTCTAAAAGGTTGATTTAGTAAATTACAGAGCAAGGGGAGGCAGCTCTCTGTGTGCACGCTGAGAGAAAGAAAAAAAGCAGACTGAAGAGAAATATGGGATAGTTTGTTTTTCCAGCGTGTCTTAGGTAAACAGAAGTTTTTGCAATTAGATTTCTTCTTTCCAATCCATTAGGGTTAATGCAGTTTTAATTAGCACTTGATTTGCAGGCTATGAGGTATGGTTTAATGTGCCTTTTAGAGATTCCAGACCAAAGTACTGCAAGGAATTGAATGCAAATGAGCAAATTAAATTTTTTTCATAGCCACTTTTTTTTGCGGTCGATTTTCCCACCAGTTTCACTTTGTGGAAAAGTGGTCCTAAAATAGAGATCTGATGTTTTTTTGTGGAAGAAATATTCAATGGAAAATACAGCCCCAGATTCTTGATTTTGTCTCTGCTCTCACCCACCAGCCCTGTCTTCAGCAGGTGCATTTTTTGGTCTTATTGCTAAGGCCACTTATCTTGCCCTGTTGGCATTGAAGATAGACAGATCTGCAGTAGTGACCTTGTGCTCGTGTTGATTAATTCCCTAACTATGCCATAATTATCAACTTTGCAACTGAATACTGGTTCACAGGCCAAGAGTTCCTTCTGAATGTAAAATATGAGGAGTTCAGCATTTGCAATGAATAAGTTTGAAGCAATCTGCACAGGTGGTTCTTATATTGCACCTGTCATTGTGGCATCCAGCTCCTGCCCAGGAGTTTAAAGTGTTTCAAGAACATATAAACACAGACTTACATTCCTTTTGTACTTTGGAAATGCTTGGAAATAACAATATCCAGGGGCAACATTTAAAACAAAGCCAAGCCAAAAGCATCTAGAATGAGGAGACTGTCCTGAGTGGTTTTATCTAATTTATGTTGAACAGAAAATATTTCCTGGGCTAAAATTATCATAGTCTAAATAACATAGAAACTAAAATGGGGAAATGTGTCCCAAGCACATAAAAGCACTGGCTTCAGGGTGGAAGGCAGGTTGAATGCTGAATGTTGAAGTGTCAACATCATCTCTGCAGCCCCACAGTCACTACCTGGGATTTGGAGGTGGCTCAGAACCTTGAAACTTCAGCATGTGAGGCTCACATTGTTCCTCCTCGCCCAGTATAAAAAGATTCACATGGAAAACAAAAAAAAAAGAGTGTCAGCTTAATAGATCTTGAGTGTTTGTGCATTAAAGGTCAGCACTGAGACCCTGAGCATCCAGTGAGAGCCCTCCTGTGCTGATCAGAGCACGGAGCTGAGAACACCAGGCTCAGAGCTTCAATCCCATGGGGGCCACTCAGTGATCCTCTTGAGACTCCTCCAGCACAGAATATCCCGTGATTTCTGCTCAAATCCCACCCAGAGATTTCCTGGCTGGGGCAGGACACACCTCTGTGCCTTCAGCTCTGGGTGTTTGTCACAGAGGCTCAGGGAGGTGTCAGGGTGTCCAGGATGTGGGGACAGCACAGAGTCGGGGCTGGCAGGTCCTGCAGGATTTGGCATCCCTGAGAAAGAGAAGGAGGAGGAGGAGGAGGAGGAGGAGGAGGAGAAGGAGAAGGAGAAGGAG